>JAKFHU010000322.1:18545000-18925000 GCA_023783475.1 Daubentonia madagascariensis | reverse complement strand
TGGTGAAAGCCTCTTGTTTGTCCCAACTGGCATCACCACCTCAGGCAGCTGCAATATTAAACAAGTATCATTGATAGTTTTTGAAAAACAGACTGGAGATAGGGCTTTCCTTACTAAGTGAGCCATGAAGTCAAATAACAACCAGCCCTGTGGCCGGGCGCAGTGGTTTATGCCTGTAATCCTAGCACTCTGGAAGGCCGAGAGAGGAGGACTGCTTGAGCTCAGGAGTTCGAGACCAGCCTGAGCAAGAGCGAGACCCCATCTCTACTAAAAATAGAAAAATTAGCCGGGTGTGGTGGCACGCGCCCGTAGTCCTCACTACTCCGGAAGCTGAGGTAAGAGGATAGCTTGAGCCCAGGAGTTGGAGGTTGCAGTGAGCTATGATGACACCACTGCACTCTACCCAGGGCAACAGAGCAAGACTCTGACTCAAAAAAACCAAAAAAACAAAAAACCAGGAAACAAGCCCTGTGAATGGGGCTTTTCTTAGGGATCTTCCAGACAGGTCAAATAGTGACAACTATTCTTGAGGATAAGGTTTTTTCCCTGGCACTCCGAACCTCATCTGTCCTCTCCCGTGGCTGCTAGGCTACTGGTTTTCACAAATACTGGGACTGTGAAGCTTTTGGTTTTCAAAACTACCATGGAGCTGGTGAAAGGAGGCTAGGAATAGGACAAATGCCACAAAACTTGTTGTTCTTACTGAGATTCATGATCCCCTTTTTTTTTCTTTTTTTTAATGATCACTCCTCAGATTTTTGCAAACATTTGGTTAATTTCTTGAGTTCTGAAAAAGTTTATTTTGACAATACTTGCCAGTGTAGTTATTGCTTTTATGGAAAAGTGACTTTTCAGAGCTCTTTATTCCATTATTCTAAGTCAGCGCAGCACTCTGGAAAACAGTTTGCCATTTCCTCAAAATGCTAAACATAGGGTTACCATATGACTGAGAAATTAAACTCCTATGTATATACCCAAAATAAATGAAAACATATGTCCATACAAAAACACATACACAAATGTTCATAGCAATGGTATTCATTAAAGCCAAAAAATAGAATGTGCCTCAATGAATGAATGAGTTAAAAAAAACCTGTGGTATATATGCACAAAAGAATATTATTCAACAATAAAAAGAAAGGAAGTACTGATACATGCTACAACATAGATGATCCTTGAAAACATTATGACAAGTGAAAGAAACCAGTCACAAAGAACCACATATTTATATGATCCCTATGAAATGTCTAAAATAGGTAAACCTATAGAGACAGAAAGTAAATTAGTGGCTGCCTAGGGCTGGGGTAGATGGGGGAACTGGGAGAGTGATGGATAAGTGGTACAAGGTTTCTTTTTTGGGTGATGAATATATTCTGGAATTAGAGAGTGGTGATGGCTGTACAACTCTGTGAATATACTAAAACACACTGAATTGTAGCCTTTAAGAGGGTGAATTTTATTCTAGGTGAATTATATCTCAATAAAGCTGCTATTTTTTACAAATCAGCCCTCTTCCCTTATGTCTGGGTGTTCTGCAGGATCCCAGTTTCCTTTGTTTTGCATTCAGAGTACTGGCTCTAGGGAAACCAGTGGGAGCCTGGTTTCACCTCCTTCCTCTCAGATCCATTTGCTAGCACCTGTTACCCGTTCCCTCCTCTCACATAAAGCAAAAGCCTCCAGCCTCTGGGAGAGCAGCAAGAAACCCTCCCACCCGCCTCAGGTACCAGGCAAAGATCCACTATTTTGGGCAAGGAGTAGAAAGAATATTTGAAGAAATAATGGCCAAAAACTTCTCAAATTTCATGAAAAACATAAATGAAAACCAACCATTGTTCTCTCCTACCTAAAATCTTTCTCAGGAGTACCAAAAGGAGGACCATGAAAAAGAGTTTGTGGGTAAATGTGGTCTCGTCTTGCATCTGGGACTCTCAATTATTTTTAATTATTAAGTTAACTCAGTTGGCCTTTAAGAAATTATTTAAATTTTAGCTGTAGTCTTTTTACCTACTTTTTTGACTTTTTTGGCAGCCAAAAAACCCTCTTCCTCTCAAACTCTGCCACAGGTAAAACAATTTGTGTGTCCCACCTCTCCTCAGAAGGGCTCTTCACTGTTGGGTTGAGTTCACCTACTTGCTTTGTAACTTTGATTCTTTGATGAGCTTGAAAAAAGTTATGACTTGCAAGTTGTCCAGTTTTTTGCTCATGGTTAGGCAAGATGGGAGACATGTTCAACTCTACACCCTAAGTAGAAGCCCATTCACTAGTTGTTTTCATTTTAGACATTGTAGTTTTTAGGTGTGGAAATTTCCCTTGGGTTTTTTTTTATGTCTTCCTTTTCTCTCTTCATCATCTATTCTTGAATACATTTGTAAGATTTATAATAGCTATTTCTGGTCCTTATCTACTAATTTCATCATTTCTAGATATGTCTCTGTCAATTGATTTTTTCTCCTCTTTATGGGTCCTTTTTTCATCTTATTTCTACATCTGATAAATTTTCATTAGATGTCAGACATTGTGATTTTTTACAATTTTAAAATTTAAAATTTTCTAGGGTCCTGGAGTTTTTTGTTGACCTTTAAAAATTGTTGGATTTTTTTCAGGGCACAGGTAAGTAACTTAAGGATGATCTTTTTTTAATTAATTAATTTTTTAGAGATGAGGTCTCACTATGTTGCCCAGGCTGCTCTCAAACTCCTGGGCTCTAGCAATCCTTCCATCTCAGCCTCCCAGATAGCTGGGAGTGGAAAAGATGATCCTTTTGAGGCTTGCTTTTATGCTTTATTGGGGTGGTTCAGATAAGCCTTTGTTATAGAACTAATTTAGTCTCAATGCTGAGGCATAACACTTCTGAGTACTCTACCCAATGCCATGTGTATTAGGAGTTCTCTCCACTCAGACTGATAGAAACATGAATTATTCTCAGTCTTTTGTGAACTCCAGGAATTCTTTAGCCTACTGCTTTCTGATTCTTCTTTCCCTGACCTCAGTAAGCTTCCTCTCATGCATGCACCTAACAGTACTTGGCAAAGACTTGAGGATACACTTCTGCAGCTTTTTGGAGCTCTCTTCAGTGCAGCTCCCTTCTCTCCAATACTCTGCCCCACAAATTCTAGCTGCCTAGGATTTCTTTAGCTTGGATATATCATTTCAATGCAAGAAAACCTCCAGGCTCAGCTTTGGTTTTTCCTCCCTCTACTGTGGCCTGGAAACTATTTCAGGAAGAAAATCGTTACCGTCATAATCCACACTTCATTCATTTCCCCTCCATCAGAATCACAGTCCTGTGCTATTTGTTGTTCCATCTCTGAAAATAGTTGCTTGATTTTCTAGTTACTTATGACAGAAATGCAATTCCTACAGTAGTTAATTCTTGTGGGAGGAAGCAGAAGTCTTTATATATATATTTGAAACATTAATATCTTCTCAATTTTCTTAAATTTTTTGACAGATAAACTTACATGTATTGATCATGTAAAACATGATGTTTTGAAGTATATATATTAATATATTATTGAATGCTTAATTCTAGATAATTAACAAATGCTTTACCTCACATAGTTATTATTTTTGTAGTAAGAACACTTAACTTTGACTGTCTTAGCATTTTTCAAAGATACGATATATCATCATGAACTAAAGTCACCAGGCTGTAAAATACATCTCTTGAACTTATTCCTCCTATTTAACTGTAATTATGTATCATTTTACAGACATCTCCCCAAAACCCTTTCCCCCTTAAAAACCTCAGTCTTTGGTAACCACCATTCTACTCTCTATTTCAATGAAATCAACTTATTTAGATTCCACATACAAGTTCATCTGGTATTTGTATTTCTGTGCATGGCTTATTTCAATTAACATGATATGCTCCAGGTTCATCCACATAACTGAAAATGACAGGATTTTCCTTTTTTATGGCTGAGTACTATTCCTGTGTGTGCGTGTATCACATTATCTTTATCCACTCATTAGATGATACACACTTAGATTGATTCCCTATCTTGGCTATTGTGAATAGTGCCGCAATGAATATAGAAGTGCAGATGTCTCTTGAACATAGTGATTTCATTTTTTAAATATATACCCAATAGTGTGATTGCTGTATCATATGATAGTTCTATTTTTAATCTTTTGGAAAATCTCCATACTGTTTTCTGTAATGGCTGTGCTGATTTACATTCATACCAACAGCGTGCAAGCAATCACTTTTCTCCCTATCTTTGCCAACACGTGTTATCTTTTGTTGTTTTAGTAATAGTCATTCTAATAGTAGTGAGTTGATACCTCATAGTAGTTTTGATGTGCCTTTCTCTGATGATAACTGGCATTGAGTATTTCGGCATATATCTGTTGGGCATTTGTAAGTCTTTCTTTGAGAAATATCTATTTACGTTTTTGGCTTATTTTTAATGGTTATTAATATTTGTTTTTTGTTGTATAGTTATTCAGTTTCTTATATGTTCTTGATATTATCCCCTTGTCAGATGTATAACTTGCAAATATTTTCTCTCATTCATAAGTTTTTTTTTTTTTAATCATTCTGTTGCTTGTATATGGTGCTGTGCAGGAACTTTTTAGTTTGAAGTAATCCCATTTGTCTATTTTTACATTTGTTGCCTGGGATTTTGAGGTTAAATACAAAAATTTATTGCTAAAATCAATGTCATGTAACTTTCTTTTTTTTTAATTTCAGAATATTATGGGGGCACAAATGTTTTGGCTACATGAATTGCTTTTGCACAGTTTGAGTCAAAGTTATAAGCATGCACATCACCAGAAAGTGTGCAAATTGTACCCATAAGGTGTGATTTTACCCATCCCCTCCCATCCCCTCCCACCTGCTTGATTTTTGTTGAGTTTTACTTCCATGTGTGCACATGAGTGTTGATCAATTAGTTCCAAAGTGAGTACATGTGGTGTTTGTTTTTCCATTCTTGCAATACTGCACTTAGAAGAATGGTCCCCAGTTCCATCCAGGTTGTTACAAAAGGTATTAGCTCACCATTTTTTATGGCTGAGTAGTACTCCATGGTATACATATACAGAAGTCTTAATATCTCTTTATTAATATTATTTTAATTGACAAATCATCACTGTATATATTTATGGGGTACAACATGATGTCTTGATATATGTATACAACGTGAAATGATTTTTCATACTTTTTAAAATTTTTTGTTTTTAATTATGGGTGCATAATAGTTGTATATATTTATGGGATACATGTGCTGTTTTGATACAGGCATACAATGTGTAATAATCAAAGCAGGGTAATTGGGGTATACATCACCTCAAGCAGTTATCACTTCTTTTCATACATTTTTAATAACAAGTCAGCCTTCTTGTTTCTGTGTTCTTCATTCATCTGGAGAATAATCTGTTTTTCAAAACCAAAGGTGATGATATTAAGGTACTTTTCCTGACCCCAATCTTCAGAGCCAAGTCTACATGCAATGCAAACATCCAGAAGCTCTAATCTAGGTTGATGTCCTTAGGTTTTTCCTCCCACCCTCAATAACAGGTCCTCAACTCAGATAATTTCTTCCAGCTCTACTCCCTCCTGTCCAATATTCCAAACTCTCCTGACTCTATCTTGGTATCTCCAGTTCTTATCCTGGGCCACATTTCTAGTCTCTACTTCTCAGATTAGCTCCTTCAATCCGATGTAGCATTTGAGCTATCCTATTAGCCTAAGCTTTTTCCTTACTTCTTATATCAGATGGCATATATTCCACTGCAAGTCACATAAAATCCAACTCAAATTAGCTTTCCTAAACAGAGGGATTACAAGCTCATGTACTAGAAATCTGGTGGTAGGTCAGGATTCTGAGTTACTTGACTCAGTGGTTAAAAGAAAATGCAGTTTCTCCTTCTTTCTTGGCTTTCGCTTGCATAATAGCAGCTTTATCCTAAGGCCAACTTCGCTAATAGTAGCAATATGCCTGCAGCACTTCCAGGCTGCTTATCTGAACAAAACAGCCCAGAAGATGAGAAAGATGAAGAGAATTATCTCTTAGATGTTATCAGAAAACGTCTTTTCTAGTATTTCTACCCATTTCTTCAGCTCATATGTCACCTCTCAACCAAAACCTTGACCGTGAGATGGGATTGTTTTGTTGCTTACACAAATCCTTTCCTAGAGACAGGGGTGAAGTCAAGTTCCCATAAACACATGGCTGAGTCAAAAAGGAGTAGATAAATGAAAATCAGGTAGCCACCAAGAGATAGGGGAATGGATGTTGAGGAAGCAATCACGATGTCCTCTACACCCTGGACTTTGCTTTTCAGAGCTCCCTTGGCTCCATGTCCTGAAATTCAGTGGTCATATTCAAGTCTCTCCCATACAACTTCAGTGTCCTGACCCTAACCCCAAGAAGCACCCATAGCTCCCACATATTCAGGAGGAAATTTAGAATAAATACTATGTTGGAAATAAATTTATTTTGTGACTTTATTTCTCTGTAGAAGCTAAATATATCTGTAATGCACTATATACCCACACTGAGCTGAAATATAATAGTTTCAAATACTTAAACCTGTACTTAAGTATTTTACCCTGGCTCAGCCTCTTACTAAGTGTGTGACCTTGAGTAATTCACTTATCTTCTATGTGTCTCACTTTTCTCATTGTAAGATGAGAATAATTGTACTTATTTATAGAATTTGAGAATAAAATAAGCTTAAATGTATTAAGACATGTAAAACACTTGAAACATACTAGAATGTAATAAACATTCAGTAAATGTTCACTATTTCTTCATTTTTACATAATTATTTTTAGTAGTAGTAATACTAGTACCAATATTTGAATAGGTGACAATATTCAGGTCCATTCACAACATGACTCAATTATAGACAATTATTCTTCCTATATTATCCCTTAGTCATCTCAAAGCATATATTATACATAATATTGCCCCAAAACATATATATCTGTGCCAACTTTGTCTCTCTAGAAACTTAGACATTAAAATAAATTATTTTGGTGTGCACAATACATAAAAAGACCTTCTTGGTAAAACAAAATTATAAAAACATTTAACAAAGTCTTAATTGTACAAATGACCTATAACTATTATGGAAAACTAATTTTAATGTTATAGAAAATAAATAATAATATATGTAAGCAACACATTCCAAAGAGGTCATAATGATGGGAAATCTCCAACTCAGTCTCAATATTTTGAGGTAAGGATTCCGGAGAAGGTGGGTTTCCAAAAAACTGAGATGATAGAAAAGAGTAGCTTGATAAGCAATTAGGCAATCAGATGAGCCAAATTTGGACAAAGATGGTAAGCCCAGGTGACAAAAAAATTTTTTAAAGGAAGAAAAAATGTGGTAGGAAGGGAGGCATGGGATAAAGGAAGGAAGAAAGGCAATAGAAAAGGTTTGGGGGAGAAAGATCTGGGTTTATTTCCTGAATCTGCCAACTACTAATTATGTACTCTTGGACAAATAACCTTTCTGATTCAATTTATTTATCTTTAAAAAACAGAAATAAAAGTACCCAACAGTGTTGTATTTTGTCAGTTCTGACATTTTAACTTCTCTCAAATTAGAACATGCCTTTTAATCTGCGGCATTTCACGTCCAATGAAGTGTGATAGTACTCTGATGATCACTGAATAAGATAATGCAAATAAAAAGCACCTAGCACCCTGTCAAGGCAATCTTCTTACTTAACTTGTCTTGCCACGTTTGTATTCATTTTCTTAAATTAGAAAACCCAAAGTTAATCCTCCTTAATTAAGCAGCTTGCTTGGGGTATAAAACCAAATTTTCAAGAAAGAATATTTTTTAAAGTTTACTAAAATAAATAAAATTATGTTAACAAGAATTTGGGAAACAAGCCCTAAAACTGATTGGAAAGAGAAATAAGAACCTAGCTCCATTTGAAATAAATAATATAACCTTAAAAAAAATCCAAGAAACTGACACTATGTTCTCAGTCTAAAGACATAATGTATTTAAAAAGAAAATGTGATGCCTCCAGCTTACTACTGGGTATCTACTCAAAGGAAAAAAAGTCATTTTATCAAAAAGACACCTGCACTGGAATGTTTATTGCAGCACAATTCATAATTACAAAGATCTGGAATCAACCCAAGTGCCCATCAATTCATGAGTGGATTAAGAAAATGTGGTATATGTATACCATGGAGTACTACTCAGCCATAAAAAAGGATGAATTAATGCCTTTTGCAACAATTTGGAAGGAATTGGAGACCATTATCCCAAGTGAAGTATCTTAAGAATGGAAAACAAACACCACATGTACTCTCTAATAAACTGGAACTAACCAATGGGCACACAAGTGCACAGAGGGAAATAAAAGTCATTGGAAATCAAGCTGGTGGGGGGACAAAATCCCACCTAACAGGTACAGTGAACACTGTTTGGGTGATGGGCACATTTTTAGCCCTGACTTAAGCCTTGTAACAAAAACATTTATACCCTCTTAATATTTTGAAATAAATAAAATTTTAAAATTAAAAAAATTATCCTACATTTGAACTTGGCTAATTAGGTAAAACACTGGAAGCTGTTTTGAATGAAAATTTGACTCAATGCTCTCAATGTCTAACATAGCACCTCCCGTGATTCTCAATTCATGACAATGCTGATGGCATTCACTTTTCTCATATTTCATATGCAATGGATGAAAGTTCCTTTCAAGGATCAAATAAAAATTTCAGAAAATTAAAATAAATAAATAAATAAAGACAAAAAGAACTGCAAACAAATATCAAACCCCATTTAATAGAGTTATTCATAGTGATATGAGGGTTGTAATTTGAAACTACATCGTATCTACGTGTATGGCCTGTAGGATTAAGCAAATGAGTAAATATTGAAGTTCTTGAGAGCCAGATATCTCACTGTGGAAAAAGAATAACATAAATATTGAATGGAATAAAGCTACAAAGAACCATGAACACAGCTCTGTCTGCAGAAAGAGCTAGAAAACAATGAGCCCTCAATAACAACTAGCATGTCAGCTGTGTGCAGTAGCTCACGCCTATATTCCCAGCACTTTGGGAGGCTGAGGCAGGAGATTGCTTGAGGCCAGGAGATCAAGCCCAGGCAGGGCAATACAGCAAGATCCCCATCTCTACAAAAAAAATTTTTAAATTAGTCAGACATGGTGATTCATGCCTGTAGTACCAGCTACTTGGCAGGCTGAGGCAGAAGATTCATTTGAACTCAGAAGTTCGAGCCTGCAGTGAGCTCAAACTGATCGCACCACTGCATTACAGCCTGGGTGACAGAGCAAGATCCAGTCTCTAAAAACAAACAAACAAAAAAAACCCCATACAATTGTCATGTCTAGTGTCTAATTCTTGGTTTCTAAATACTATTTTTTAGTAAAATGGACCAGGATTCTGGACAAATAGCAGATTCCACAGCAGGGGAAGAAAAATATTAGATACCTGGAATATCTTATTATGCAACAAAGTAAAAATCGTTCAAAAATTGTTCAGACATGTTAAAATAACCAAGAAACCATCTTAAAGAGGTTCTCACTAGCCAAATCTTGAAAAACTTGAGAATCAAAAATAATATTTTGGAAAATAGCTTATTCTAGGGCTGGAACGGGGGAAATACAAGAAAAGGCTGGAACTCTTGTAATGTCAGACATCATACCAACGACTGTTAAAAGACTCAAAAGCCAATCTGAAAGAACTACAAATGTCCAAAACTGGAACAATTTTAGCAACAAATAAATAATGCAGTATTGGATTATAACTCAAAGTATAAAATAAATATGTATGCATCAAAACTGATATAAATAAATGACTTAAATAAATAAATGGGAGTGAAGGGACAAATTTTTCTCACAGAAGAATTCCAAACAATATATATAGATATTCCCCCCTTTAAGAACTGAAACTTAAGTCCCCGTGAGTGTGGCCTAAACTTCCAAAGTTTAGAGAAAGGAAAGGGGAAAATAGCAATTTTTAGTAGAGAAATCTGGCAGACATTACCTTAACCAAGTGATTGAAGTTAATATTATCAGTGATAAGTCAGATTAATATCAGTACCATTTAATATAATGCAATGAGACAGCACCTTATCTTTGTGGTATTCAACCCCAAAACCCACAACCCCAGTCTAAAAATGCGAAAATATCAGACAAACCCAAAGTGAGGGACTTTGATTATCTGGCTTTCATTACCTGACAAGTAATCTTCAAAACTATCAAGTTCATGAAAACAAGTAAAGATTGAGAATCCACCACAGATCAAAGGAAACTAAGGAAATATATTGACTAAATGTATTGTGGTATCCTGGATTGGATCCTGAAACAGAAAAAGTATATTAGTGAGAAAACTGGTGAAAGACAAATGGGATCTCAAATTTAGTTAACAGTAATATTCCAAAGTTAATGTCTTAGTTTTGACAAATAGATCATGTTCATGTAAGATGCTAACATTAGAGGAAACCAAGTAAGAGTTATACAGAAACTCTCTATATAATCTTTTTAACTTTTTTGTATACCTAAATTATTCCAAAATAAAAATGTATCTTAAAAAGAATAATAACAAAGAATTAGAATCCATTTAAGAAAACAAGAATGCAGAAGTACACACTGATAGTAAATATAAATGAAATAAAAGTGAATGAATGAATGATAAAGTAAGAAAAGCTCCTTCTAACTGCAGAATACATATAAAAGGAATGTGGGAATTAGAAAATTCAACTTTACAACCATGATAGAAATAATCAATTTAGACAAGAATTCAGAAAAGGATGCTATACCTATTTCGCAAGACTTTAAGGAGAACAGGATACTTACGTAATGTCAGAGAATCTTCCCACATATTACTTACTAATTTCAAAGGAAAAAATGGTTAGCATCACCAACAGTGGGACAAATGACATCATGAACCCTTGCTATGATGCACTGAGAAGGAAACGACATCGCTTATGTAATTTTCCTATTAAAAAATGCATAATCTGGATCTACTCATGAGGAAACAAGAGGCAAACCCAACTGAGAGACATTCAACAAAACAACCGGCAGGTTCTTTCCAAAAATAGTGAGACTGAGGAGCTATTCCAGGTTAAAGGAGACTACAGAAACATGACAACTAAGTGCAATGCATAATCATGGACTGGATCCAGATAGGAAAGAAAAAATGTTCTACTACCATTGGTTCAAGTTAATAAACTTTTCAATCTACATCAATTTGTAACTGAATTAGTTCTGCCATGCATGGTATAGAAAACAGAACCAAACTATCATACTCAAGAATTAACATGACTTCTGCTTCTAGGAATTAACACTAAAGAAATAATATATGTAACCTAAACATTTGTACCCCCGTAATATTCTGAAATTAAAAAATAAACAAATAAATAAATAAAAATTTTAAAAAGAAATAATTAAAGATACTCCAAAGAATTAACAGTGAGGCTATTCAATGCAGTACTGTTTATAATAGCCAAAATTTTGAAAATAATCTAAATGCTTGTATTTAGGGTTCTTTAGGTTGCAATGACTGAAAACTCAACTTAAAAGAGTTTAAACAAAAAGAAAATTTATTGGCTAATGTAACTGAAAAATCCCCAAGAAAGATAGGATTTGGGGCTGTCTTCAGGTTCCAACAGTGTAACCAGAATCTATCTTTTGACTCAGAAGAATCTCAGGGTCAGCTTCATCTTCTAACTGGTCCCCTTAATGGTTAACATCTGAATACCACCAAATCTAAATCATGAAGACCTAGTTCCTGGAAATCCTGGCAAATGCCTTCTTTCATTGTACTAGTTCTAATTTGGTTACAGGTCTACCCTGAATCCAATAATTGTGGCTTTGCTAGAGAAATCTCACCCAAAACTTGGCTGAAAATTGAGAAGAGTAGGTTTACCAAAGAAATGTGAGATACAATTACGAATGAGAGGGAGAACTGATACTAGACAACAGATGGCAGGTGTCTTCTACAACACCCAAGGATAAGCCATTGCTGAAATATATTATAATACATCCATTAATATATGTTGGAGAAGAGTATTTTACATGGAATAATTTCCACAATATATTAAGATGGGAGGAAAACAATAACTAAAAAATAGTTCTTTTCATTTTGCCTTGCTGCCTGAACTTAGCTTGCTGGGCAGCAAGACCCAGGCTACAATTCCTTAATGAAACTCCTTAATTAAGGTTATACTAAAAGTTGAAGACTGGATAAAACTATTCTATTTTCAAATGTATTATAAAAGTTAGAAAGTTCATATTGCAAGAGGAGGGGACTAAAGAGAGCAGGCTTTCTCAAATGTGGATCCATGAACCTTTTAAAAACGTGCAATTGAGCCAGGCATAGTGGCTCATGCCTGTAATGCGAGCCCTTTGGGAGGCTGATGTGGGAGGATCGCTTAAGACCAGAAGTTCAAGACCAGCCTGGGCAACACAGTGAGACCGCCATCTCTAAAAAAAATTTTTTTTTAATTAGCTGGGTGTGGAGGAGCGTGCCTGTAGTCCTAGCTACTTGGGAAGCTGAAGCGGGAGGATCTCTTGAACCCAGGAGTTCAAGGTTACAGTGAGCTATGATTGTGCCACCAAACTCCTGCCTGGATGACAGAGTAAGACCCTGTCTCAAAAAAAAAAAAAAAAAAAAAAAAGAAGAAGAAGAAAGAAAGAAATGTACCATAGACTTATTCTCAAAGGTCAACAAGTTCCTTATAGGAACATTTTTATTTGCATTATCATTTCATAATAATCTAAAATTAATATAAGCATATATTCTAAAAACCATCCTGATAACTCCTAATAGAATATAAGCTCTATAAAGGCAGAGCCTTTTTCTTTTTTATTCACGCCTGTATCCTCAGTGCCTAGAACAGGGCCTAGCACATGTAAGTGCTGTCATATAAATAACTGATGAACAAATGAATAACTAATTTCTGCCACATGACTTTGGTGCCTATGTTTGTGTTACAACCACACTGGCACTAAGTTGCACTGCTTTAATTGTTAAAAGCTGAAGAGCAGAGAAAAAGGTAGATTAAGTAAATAGATTTTATGCTTGCACTTAACTGAGTCCAAATAACTTCCCAGTTTAAGAAACAAACAAAGAAAATAGGTTAAACAGCTGATGGCACGGCACTATTAATTACGTATGCCAAAATTAAAGAAATCACCCTATAACAGTCAAGAGAAAATGCAACTTGCAATCTGTTTTAGTTTCAGCAAAATATCCAGCTTATTAAAATAAATAAAATTTTTAATTTTATGTTTACTTTATCAATTTTTTCAATTTTGTAGAAGCTATAACCCTTAAACATGTCTAATTTCATGTTTTTAAATATTTAATTAATATACAATAAACAATGTAAGTCAAAACAAGAGTCTAAAATATTTTAGCTTCTGAAAATTGTCTTTAGATTATTCAAGTTTTAAAACAAGTAAAGTTGTATAAGTGTAGATCAAGAACTAAGAATTCAAATCAGTTTATTAAAAGACTTACTATATAACTATAATCCTGAGTTTGTTTGCTCGTTTTTTTATTTGACATATAAAATTGTATGTTTGAGGAACACGACCTGATATTTGATATATGTATACATTGTTAAATGATTAGCACAATCAAGCTAATTAATATATCTACAACCTCACATAGTTACCATTTGTGTGTGTGTGGTGAGAACACTTTACTTTCTTAGCAAATTTCAAGGATACAATACAGTATTATTAATAGTAACTATAGTCACTATGCTGTACATTAGATCTCCAAAACTTTTACATCCTATATAACTGAAACTTTGTGCCCTGTGACCAACATCTTCCCATTTCACCACCCCCCACTATCCCCTGGCAACCACCATTCTACTCTCTGCTTTTATGAGTTTAACTTCTTTTGGATTCTACATATAACTAAGATCATGCAGTATTTGTTATACTACATTTTCTTTATCCATTCATCCAACAGACACAGGTTGTTTCCATATCTTGGCTATGTGTGAATAATGCTGCAGTCAACACAGGAGTACAGATATCTCCTTGAAATACTGATACGTGTTACCCTCTTCAATATATCTATTCTCAGATTTATTGCTCCAGTGGGGTGCTAGAACCTCTTTGTTGGACTCCTGAGCTCTCACAAAGGTACTCTCACCTATGAGTGGTTACCAAATTGATGTTTCTGTTGGGGGACAAGGGCTGAAAACTCCTATTCTGCCATCTTGCTGACATCACTTCTGAGATTCCACTCTGGTTCCATTTTCATTCACCAAAGCAGGGTTAATTTTTAAATGTTCTACAGAATAATTTTATTAACCAGAAAATTTAGGAATCTGAAACCTGGAGAAACATCCAGTCCAACCCCTCATTTCACAAATGAGGAAGCTCAGAGGCATTAAGGTGACTTACCCAAGGTTTCCCAATAAGTTAAGGAAGGGGTAGGCTGAGAACATAGGCCTGATTATTGTATCTGCTGAAAAATACCAAGCATTGTGAAAATACCTCTTAATAATGGCGATACTTTAACTCAACAGCCTATTCTTAAATTGATTCCTGGGCACTGTTCTTGATACATTCTTTAAATACAAAGAAAAGTAGCATACTGTTCTGGATTTATACAATCAGACCTGAGGACTGACATTATTGTAATTGCTTGGTCCTTGAGCCAACTGGCAGTGCATCGACCATTAAAATCAAAAGCACATAAGGAAGCAGGAAGATCTTGGCAAGCATAAATGCACTTAAGAAGAAAAGTCAAATTTGAACCTATCAACCTTAGCAGTTTTCCTTTAAGAAAGCACAGAAAAGCCACCGTGGCCAAGGAAATTAAAACTGTGTTCCAGCGAATGAGAGGTGCTGTAGATAAGAGGAGCTGAGAATAGAGTAACAAGCAATTGAAGACTCTGTACACCAATAAGCATTTTAAAGATAACATTTGGGATTCCATGTAATAGATGAGTCATTGGAGTGAATAATAAGGTCAAACTATAAGAATAATTCTTTTCATATTCTAGACTCATACCAATCAGTGTGGTACTGCACAATTTATATTTAAACATAAATTTTGAAACTAATTATGATTTCCAAATAGCATACAGTAATTCAGTTAGAAACATAATCAAAAGAAAGATTCCTTCAGTTTTATAAAAAGATTTTATAATACAGAATGAAAAACAGAGTTCCTACCAGCCATGAGTTTCAAGAAGTGCATTTAAAGCTGTGGACTTCTCATGGGTATTCTAATTAATTTATCAGGGTTCTAACTGAACCACAATCCTCTGGTTTCTTTATAAAGTTGTTCCTAAGATGTGCAGAATACCCAGAATCAACCCATTTCCATAGAGGTTTCTCTCCAGGAATAGTTCAGACCAACAGACAATACTTTATATTCTCTTTGCCAGGCATCTTAGGTATGTCCTTATAGCAACCATATACTATGTCATATACCCTAGATTTGCTGGAATTGTCTCAATCTCAATTTTTCTATCCCATTATCAGGGCCATGATTCCCAATATTTTAGCTAGGGAAATATGCTCTCCATGACTTGGCACAAAAGTGAACCCACAAGACCACCTGGGGGGGGGTTCAAAAATCTTTAAAGCAGTTCTAGAATTTGGCATTAAAGATAAGGTCCTGATTAGTAACATGTGGAAGCCAGTTTCTTGGAAAGAGGATCAATGAACAGTGAGATAGCATCTTGCTAGGAATTTAGTGACTATGGACTGGTAAGTCAAGAACGCCCTCTCATTCTGGAGATATCACACTTAACTAGCTTCCATGTACCATGACTAAGTACATCTGTTACAGCATGACAATCCTGACACCACTGTCTAAAACATTTGTGTTTAAAGAACATTCTCTAAGGTAGTATGTGCATCCAGAAACACCATCTAAAAGGAAATTATGATATTTATAGAGTAACTCAATTTCCCTCTATAAAATGAGTTCTCAGAATTCTGGATTCTTCATTTCTAACAGCAGCTACATTTGTTCTACTTAAAGAGAAAGAGAAAAATCTGCAAACTTTAACTTTTATCATCACTTCTTTGCTTTTAAAGAAGACTAGTAATCAGTCGGAAATATTCGGCTGACTGCTTCCATATGACACGTTCTTGTTTTCACTAGCAAGAAAGCAAATCCAAGCAGAGATCTAGTATGCAATTGTCACTCAGCCTGGCGGAAGTGGCTAGTAACAGTCACAATTCAGGTATTTTCTTTGGGAAAGCTGATTTTGAGTTTTTCTTTCCTTTTTTCTTTCTTAATTTTACATGCCTGCCTAGTATAAGCAAGCACAGCTTGTTAACAGACCAAGAACATATTGTTATAAACTGAATTGTGTCCCCTCAAAATTCATATGCTGAAGCCCTAACCCCCAATGTGACTATATGTAAAGATAGGGCCTTTAAAGAGGTAATTAAGGTTAAATGAGGTCATAAGGGTGAGGCCCTAATCCAATAGGACTGGTGTCCTTATAAGAAGAGGAAGAGGCTACAGAAGTGTACATGCACAGAGGAAAAGGCATGGGAGAACATAGTGAGAAGATGGCCATCTTCAATCCAAGGAGAGAGGCCTCAGAAGAAACCATACCTGCCAACACCTTGATCTTGGACTTCCAGCCTCCAGAATTGAGAAATAAATTTATGTTGCTTAAACCACCCAGTCTGGAGTATTTTGTTATGGCACCTCTAGTAGACTAATACAGATGCCAAATATCCATATAACTTTCCCTACAAGATGGTGCCTAAAACCTCACCTTAAGTAGTTCTCTTTTCCATCATTTAAAAGGCAAAAACTGATTCAACAAATGGTGCTGGGAAAACTGGATGTCCACATGCAATGAAGTTGGACCCTTACCTAATATCATATACAAAAATTAACTCAAACTGATTGAAGACTTAAAACTATAAGACTCTCCGCATGGAGGCCAAAAGGGGTGCGGACCGGCGCTGCCGGGGGGTACTCGGGATTGCGCCCACGAGGACCCTGAGGCAGCAAGGGGAGAGCCCCACCACCTCACCATCTCGCGCTGACGTCTTTGAACTGCTGCCGGTCGCACGCGCAGAGAGGCAGCCCAAGAGAGTGAGAGCCGGTTTGGCTGTTTGTGCGCATGCGCAATGACCTGCAGTCAGAGGTGCGCACGCGCACTGTGTCTAACGGCTTGGCTTTGCTTTACTGCTCTGACCGGTTGGAAACTAGACTTATTGGAGTTGTAGCTAGACTGGGTTGGCTTGGTAGCACCGGACTGAGGAGGTGGAGAAAACTGAGGGGGAGCTGAGGTGTCTCGAAGGCAGCAGGCTCTACCCTGAAGAACAGTTCTGGCTCCAGGAGAAAGGTGGGCAACGCGCCCATGAGCTTTGTGGTTAACATCATCTGTGATGTATCCTGTGAGACTGTTGACACCACCTACGCACAGCTGGGGTATCACATTGAAAACAAAGATCTGGGAAAGTTCCCCAAAGCTGCCCACAAGGGTCTACTTGCAGATGTGCAGAAGAGCCTTTCCTGCAAGAAAAAGGTCTTGGATGAGAGAGACAAGAACAGGCTTCACCAACAAATTGTGGAATATAAAGAAAAAATTATACCTAAAAATCCTTCTCGAAATAGCAATCCAGTGGAGATTACTGAAGACCCTGTAATCAGGCTTTCTGACACTATGGATGTTGATGATGATTTATGGCATACACCAGATGTTGAAAACTTCAATTTTAATATCAAGAATGTCTCCAGACCAAGCCTAACAAATCTATCAAATGCTTCTCAGCAATCCAAGAAAAATTTAGAAGCACAGTATGGCAGCGTGAGGACAGAAACTGCAACCTTATTTGAAGACAAGAATTCTAATAGTCTAAAGGAACATGTAGCTGAAGATCTTCAAATAAGATTCATCAAAGTCTGGCCCTTTGCTCACCCTGCGTTTCCATCACCTGGCTCTCTTCCTAAACCTTCCCTCGTGTCTTTAGCAAACCCTGGTTTAACTGAGGGAGCAAGAAAGCCAGAAATTGGAAAAAAAGAAACTGGTATTGGTATCATTGAAAGTGCTTCACAAGGGGAAACAAATGTGCTGTCTACATTAGGATCAGGACAAGAGGAAGATACAGAATCAAGTTAGCATTTGGAGAGTATCTCCGAGGATCTTTCAGAGAGGGATGTTGATCACACAACTCCCACTACAGATCAAAAAGGAAAATACACAGTAAACAAAAAAGTACAAGGCCCTCCTGAAAAACCTTCTCACTTGAAGCCCATTCAGCCTACCATAGAAATGAAAGATTCTGTTCCAAAAAAAAAGCACTAAGAAGTCAGGATGTATGAACATCCAGATCAGAAGTGGGATCTTACTATGTTGCCCAGACTGGTCTAAAATTCCTGGACTGAAGCAATCCTCCTGCCTTGGCTTCCCAAAGTGCTGGGATTACTGGCATGACACACCTTGCCTGGCCGAGATCAGCAGAAGAAGACTTAGCAGTGACATCAGAGGAAGAATCCCAAAGGCCTGGAGGAAGGGAAAATAACCAGCCACAGGTTGAAAAAGAAAGGAAGAAGCACAAAATTAGTAAAATGGAAGTATTGAAAAACCTATATGATAGTCCTGCTGATGACAGTGATGATGCTTGGGTTAATTCAACAAAGAATGACTGGAAAATCTGGTAATCAGAAATTTGCTAGACAGGAGAGTGAAGAGTGGGATAGAATATTACGAGAGTACAAACACTTTGGTTACATATATTGCCTTTGCACTGCCCAAAGAGTTACAAGTGTGCCCATCCCACAGAAAGCACGCACAGCACCCATTAGGTGTGAATTTACCCATCTCCTCCTCCCCCTCCGCACCTGCTCAACACCCATTGAATGTTACTTCCATATGTGCACATAAGTGTTGATCAGTTAGTGCCAATTTAATGATTTACCTTAAAACAAGAAGAGAAGAGAAGAAATGCTGATTTTTTTTTTTTTTGATATCTGTGGAAATTGCTGATGTGTTGCATGAAAAACTTAGGGAAAAGTTAAGAAGAAAAAACCAGCAATATAGGAAAGAAGTTGAAATGAAACAACAACTTGAACAGCCTATTAGTATACCAGATAGGGAATTGAGGGCTGTAAAAAGTGATTTCAATCAGGTAATACAAGAGCAAAATGTCACCCAAAAGCAACTTTCTCAAGAACTTAACACCGGAATATTACAAGTGGGGATTCTGACCAATCACCTTTGCAAACAAGAGGAGAAAGAAATGGCTCAAAAGAAAATGAATTCTGAGGATAAAATTGCTAGGCTAAGACTGAAAATATATACAATAAAAAAGCAAAACCAGGAAAATGAGAAGAAATATCTCAAAGATATTGAAATTATGAAGAAAAAGCATGATGACCTTCAAAAGGCTTTAAAACTGAATGAAGAAACTGTAAAAAAAAAAATCCTGGTATAATGAAGAGCTCAATGTTCTGACAGCTGAAAATACAATGCTGAATTCTAAACTAGAGAAGGAGAAACAAAGCAATGAAAGACTGAAAACAGAAGTTGTATCATACATTTCTAGTATGGCTGTTGCTACGCGTTATCGTGAACAAGGCGAGACAACAAAAAGAGACCTAGAATTTAATTTCCATAGTGCAGCAGGTGACTGGTTTTGTTTAAAGAAAAATCTGAATCTTCAAGTTACATGCCTTTTTCAACAACTTTCTAAAGCTGAAAGTAAACTCAATAGCCTAGAAATTGAGCTTGATCACACAGGCGACGCTCTCAGCAAAAAGACTTTGGTTTTAGAAGGTGTGCAAAGAGACCTAAGCCAAACTACAGCATCAAAAGAAGGAAATTGAGCAAATGTATCAAAATGAACAGGGTAAAGTCAATAAATACATTGTAAAGCTGGAATCTGTAGAGGAGAGATTATCTCAACTACAAAGGAAAGATATGTTGCTTCCACAGCAACTGGATTATGCTGATAACAAAGCTGATAATAAAGAAGACAGAATGAGCAAGACAATTTTTGTGATATTGTAAAAAAACCAAGATGAGGATTAAAAAAAATTCTTCTGTTAGAAGAGAAAAATAAGGAGATAATGAATGTAATCATTTAAAAGAAAAAGAGTATAAATATGAAAAAGAGAAAGCAGAAAGAGAAGTAATTGTGAGACAACTTCTACAATAACTGGCTGATGTACTACAAAAACTATGTCAGAGGCTTCACTAGAGATTACATCACGTTGCCTCATTCATTTAGAAGATGAGGCACAGGTTTCAAAGAAGAAATTAGGTCAAATCGGAAGTCAAGTGCAAGAAGCACAGGATCAACTCAAAGAGACTATAAGACATGCTGAGAAGATGCAAAACCACATGAAAAAGCTCAAAATAGAAAATTCCCAGTTAAAATTTACAATCAAAGAACAAGCAAAGGAAATTGAGCAACTTCAGAATAACCTGTTAAGTGCAAGATCCTTGCAAAAAGTCAAAGGAAGGTCAACTCACCGAGGCTGTAAAACAGTATGAGAAGATGCAAGAGCATATGCTAAACCTTCAAATAGAAAATTTGAAGTTAAAAGTTAGAATCAAGAAGGAAGTGGACAAAAGTGAGCAGCTTCAGAAATACCTGTTAAGTGCACGTTCATCTTCACAGAACTCATGAGACTCCAGCAGAAGTCAGGTCTGAACTGCTGTGGAGGAACAGAAGATCAGATCTTGATGCACTACTCCTACTACAAAGCCAGTCCCAGAGTCACCTTGTATTGGAAATCTTAACAAAAGTTTAGTTCTCAACAGAAAATTTGTTCCAAGGGAAAAACTAGTGATCCCTACCTCAAGTCCAGGGACTTCAAATAACAGCCTGGGGAACTACTTGACTAAGCTTCATTATAATATCTTTTTTTTTCCTTTGGGTTTCATATTTCTGATACGATCCTTGTTTTTAATTTTATGAAATACTGAGTTGTTTAATTGACTTATACATGTTATGTAAAGGTCATAATAATCTATATTAAGAAAAGAAAAAGAAATTTTACAGTGTTTTTAGTCCCTGGAGCTCTCGCTTTCAAGAGATGCCCATTTTTTAATTCAATAAATGTATGAATAACTAAAAAAAAATACTATAAGACTCTTAGAAGAAATCATAGGGCAAAACCTGTATGACATTGGGTTGGGCAGTGATTTCTTTAGATATGAGACAAAGGCACAGGCAAACAAAAGAAAAAATAAATTGGACTTCATGATGATTAAAAAATTTGTGCATGAAGAGGCACTATCAACAGAGTAGAAAGGCATCTTATAGAATAGAAAAAAATTGCAAATCATATATCTGATAAGGAATTGATATCCAGAATATATAAAGAACTAAAATTCAACAAGAAAAAAAACAAACAACCCAACTCAAAAATAGGCAAACAACTTGAATAGACATTTTTCCAAAGAGATAAACAAATGGCCAATAAGAATATGAAAAGATGTTCAACATCACTAGTCATTAGAGAAATGCAAATCAAAACTACAATGAGATACCACTTCATATCCATTAGGATGGCTACTATCAAAAAAACAGAAAATAACAAGTGTTGACAAGGATGTGGAAAAATTGGAACCCTTATGCAGTGTTGGTAGGAATGTAAAATGGTATAGCAATTGTGGAAGACAGTACAGTGGTTCCTCAAAAAATTAAAAATAGAATTACCATATGATGCAGCAATTCCACATATGGGTATACACACAAAAGAATTGAAAGCAGGGTCTCAAATGGATATTTGTTCATCCATGTTCATAGCAGCATTAGTAGTAGAATTGTGGTTTCCAGGGTCTGGAGGGAAGGGGCAATGGGGAGTTATTGTTTAATGGGTACAGAGTTTCAGTTTTACAAGATGAAAGGAGTTACAGAGATGGGGATGATGGGGATGGTTGCACAACATTATGAATGTATTTAATACCGCTGAACTGTACACTTAAAATAGTTAAGATGGTAAGTTTTATGTTACATGTATTTTACCACAATAAAAATAATAAATTTTTCTTAAAAGGCGAAGAACTGAGGCCCAAGTTCATGACATTTGGAAAACTAAATACAGACTTCCGTTCACTAAAAGAAATCAGTTGATATTGCTTCTTTTGACAAGAATTCTGGGTTGTGTATTTTTGAGCCAGATGTTCATCTGGGCCCTATAGGTTCTAATAGACCAAGAAACATGTTTTCACAGCAAGGGGGTTGGTTAGCTCTTAGTTTAAGGGTATTTTATTGTCAAACACTTCAACTCACAAAAAGAAAACATATAATGGTGCATCTTTTGACAAGTATGCTTCATTTGTATCTTAGAACCAGATATTTCTCTTGGCCATGATGCTACCAATAGGAAAATAATCAAGTTTTTTCAGCAAGCAGGTAAGGTCATAATGTAATGGCATTTCCGTATAAACACTTCAGTCTAATAAGAGAAATCAGATAATGGAAACACAGTCTTACTAGCCTGAAGTACTAAACCCAGTAACTTTCTCCATGGACTTGCCCATTCTGGTTATCAAGGTAACCACAACATTTGGAAACAAAGAAGGACATCCCAGAAAGAAGAGAGCCAGAGAGGAGTGTCCCAAATTTTATGTATAAACTCTGCCCAAATCTCTGGCTGACTCTTGAACCATATTTGCACAGAGCAAACTCCAGTCAGCCCAGATAAGGCTAAAAAAACTGAACTAAAATTAAAACTATTGCTCTCCACAGAGAAGACCAAATTTTCAGTTTAAGCTGAGCCAAGTTAACTGCTTGATAAAACAAAAGAAATCAATATCTTCAAAAAATAACATGACTGATGTCACCAAAAATGTCAGAGTGGGGAACTCTAAAATCCATCCCTCCATTACAGCAACAACAAATCTGACAAAAATGTTAGAATCAACTTTTTCAGAACTCTGGAATCTAATAAAAATTTACAACAATGAAGGGAACACTTAAAGAATGAAGCTGCTAAATTTTTTATTAAAAAGTGTTGTGAAATTTTAACATGTCTACCATCACCCACTTCCCTGGTCAGGCAGTGGCCATGAAAATGGGGGCCCACATTTCTGGTGCAGCTTGCTAATGCCAACAGAATCAATATGGACCTTGTTCTCAAAAAACTGTGGTTGCATTTTGACATATCTGGTGGCTTCCTGAGAGATCTGCTCAGGGGCTTGCCTCTTTTTTTTTTTTTTTTCCTTTTCTCACACACACTGGAGCTTTCTCAGGGTTGAACTATGGTGGGAATATAAAATTGTACAGCTGCTTAGGAAAACAGTTTGGCAGTTCCTCATAAGTTAAACATAGATTTACCATGTTACCCAGCAGTTGCACCCCAAGTATACGTGTTAAAAGATTGAAAATAGGTGTTCAAACAAAAACTTGTATATGAATGTTTCTAGCAGCACTATTCACAATAGCCAAAAGGTGAAAACAACCCAAATGCCTATCAATTGATGAATGGATAAACAAAATGTGGTATTTCCATTCAATGGAATATTATTCAGCCATAAAGAGGAATAAAGCATTCATACATGCTACAACATGAATGAAGCTTGAAAACATTATGCAAAATGAAAGAAGCTAGACCCAAAAGGCCACATATTGCATTATTCTATTTATATGAAATATCCAGAGTAGGCAAGTCCATGGAGAAAGAATGCAGACTAGTGGTTGCCAAGGTATAGGGGTGAGTGGAATGGGGAGTGAGTGATGAACTGGTACAGGTTTCCTTTTAAGGTGATGAAAATGTTCTGGAACTAAATAGTGCCAGTTATACAACACTGTAAATGTACTAAATGCTAACGAGTTGTACTTTAAAACAGTTAAAATGGTGAGTTCTATGTTTTATGAATTTTGCCACAATTTAAAAAAAAATAACAGAAATCAAAGTCCCAACAATGTATTTTTCACAATGTCCAGGATAAATCCAAAATTATTTAACATAGGACAAAGCAGAAAAAAACACAACTTATTCTCAAGAGAAGAGAAAATAAATGAAGTGTGACCTCAGGATCACCCAGATGCTGGAAGTAGGAGACAATAGTTTTAAAGCCATTATAAAGTATGTTTAAAGATGTAAAGGAAATATGTTGATAATTAATAAAAATGTCAGAAATCTCAGTAAAGAAATAAAAACTGTATAAAAAATAGAACTATTGAGCTAAAAGTACAACATCTGGACAGATATTTCATGTTCATTAACAGGAAGACTCAGTATTGTTAAGGTATGAATTCTCCCAAACTTGATCTATAGATCCAACGCAGTCCCAATCAAAATACCAGCAAGTTATTTTGTGTCTATTGACAAATTGATTCTGAAGTTCATAGGGAAATGCAAAAGACCATGAATAGCACAGGCAATAGATTATTGAATAGAATATGGAATAGAAGAACAAAGTCAGAGGATTGACATTACCCAACTTCAAGACTTACTATAAAGTTACAGCAATTAAGACAGCATGGTATTGGTGAAAAAATAGACAAATAGATCAATGGAGCAGATTAGAGAGCTTATATGAGGTACCTAGCATGGTCAAATTTATACAGCAGAAAGTAGAATAGTCCTTACTGGGAGTTAGGGGGAAGAGAGAATAGGAAGTTATTGCTTAATGGGTACAGAGTTTCAGTTATATGAAAATACAAAGGACCTAGAATGTCCAAATTAATTTCAAAATAAACAACAAAATTTGAGGACTTACACCACTGGACTTTAAGACTTATGAAACTACATTAATAAAGTTGTATTTGTATAAAGATTGATAAAACCATCAATGGAACAGAATAGAACACAGAAATAAACCCACACACATACAGTCATTTGATTTTCATCAACGATTTTTACCAAATTGACAGGACTACTCAGTATTGTGGCTCAGGCCTGAACCCAGTAGGAAAAAAAAAAATTCCAAGAAGTAAGAAAAACTGTAGCTAAATCAAGAAAGCTTATTTGATTGCCATCTGCTGAGGTTCCAGGCCTAGAATGAGTGGTAAAATCTCAGCTTTCTGAAACCTTTAGGCAATCAGTTATTGAAATTCAATATGTTTTCCAGATAGCTAAAAGTTTATATCTCCTAATCAACAAGAATTTAAATCATTAATATTAACTATTTTAGGTGAAAACCTTAACATAATGTATTCTGTGTTTTCCTGCCTTCTTAAACGGAAAATAATTTAACCTTTTCTTGATGACTTAAGATTTTCATTATTAGTATCAATTATGACAATGGTTCCCAACCTAGCTGATCTTGAGAATCTCCGGAAGAGATTTTTTTACAGCACAGATTTTTGTATCTCACCCTCAGAACAGCCTTCTGATTCAGGAGTTGCAGAGTAGGGTCAGGAATCTGCATGTTTTCCTTTCCAGGTTATGCTGATGATCAGCCTGTTATGGGAACATAGTGGTGTGCAATGATGAAACTCTCAGAACCTCCTGAGCAATGTAGAACTTCATTTCTTCTAGATGTCAGCCTTAGACATTTTTGCTTTGAGTTCTTGTGCCTGAATTTAATAGGTCTTTTTATTTTACTTCATTGCTGCCAGTTCATCATTTGCCTTTCGTCATTCTTGTCAGTATGTCTGCCTACAGTAGTGACTCTTCTCATTCCAAGGTCATTGCTTTTATAGTCTATGAATTTACAACAAGATAAACAAAATTACTGCAATTATGTATAAATTAAGAATAAATGGAACAACTTTGGCTATCAAAGTTACCAAAACAAACTACTGCAGAACAAACAGAGAATTCTGGAGAGGCTCAGGACTTGAAGGCAGCGATATGATTGAAGGTAGAAGTGAGAATGGGACTAAACTCGGGGATATTAATGAGATTCATTAAAGATCTATATGCCACCACCAGAGCCACCATTTCCTCACCAAAATCATTCTGAAGAAATTGGGCAGCTTATCAGGGAAAGCCAGGGCTGTTAGTGTGGGTGATGATAACCCATAGTGATGTTTTCTCATTCCTGGCATTTGGGGTCCTCCAACACAATGGCTGGCCTCCTCACACAGAGCTCCCAGTCAGCCTTCATTTTCCTTTGTTCTCAACCATAAATGGGTGGCAAAAATTACCAGATATCTGAGAAAAACTTGCAGCATGAAAGAGAAAAATTACAAGAAGCATAGAAAGAAATTGCCCCTGGAGGAAAGAGACAGTATTCAAAGAACCAAGAAAACAATTTTAAAAGTGTTTCTTGATTAAAGGAGACATTGCGGAGCCAATATTTCAATTTTCTCTTTTGTTTGATACACTGGGATTTTGATTCCTTGGAGTAACATACCATGAAAAGATTCAGGATGGATGCAAGCTATGGTATTCTCACATTCTTATAATGCAATTAGGGCCTACAGACCTTTAGAAAAGTTGTTATATATCCTCAGGGGTACATGTAGTCCAATGCAGTCCAAACACTGCTGTTATATTCAATTCTAAACTAAGATAGTAAAAAAATTTAGATGAAATGATTGATTTGTTATATAAGGAAAATTACTAAAAGTGACTCAAGAAGTAAATAAATTTAATAGAATAAATTAAAGTGGTAATCAAAGATCTACATTCCCAGTTTTCCCCAACCAAAAATTAAATGAAAAGAAAAAGAAACCAGTCCCAGAGAGCATTACTTGTTAATTCTTCAAAATCTTTAAGTAACAGGTAATTCTTAAGCTATTTAAATTGTTATGTACTCCATAAAAATACAGAAAAAATTCTAATCCTATACAATATATCAGCAAATTTAAATTCAAAAGTTTATTTTAAAAATAATATGTCATGGTTAAATAGACATTATCCAAGGAACATAGGAATAGTTCAAAATTAGGAACACTCTTCATGTAATTATCTAGATTAACAGATTAAAAGGAATAACAAAAAGCATAAAAAGCATTTGAAGACATTTGAAAACCACACAAACCCTAATCATAACAAAGCAGGAGTGGCTATATTAATATCAGACAAAGTAGGCTTTAGAACAATGAATATTATCAGAGATAGAGAGAAATATTTCCTAGGTATGGCAATTATCATGAAACATAATTATCTTAAATTTGTAAATTCTTACCAGAGCTTCACAATACATGAAGCAAAATCTTGATAAAACTGAAAAAAAGAAATATAAAAATCTAAAATAATAGTTGTACATTTAACACTCCTCTCTCATAATTGATAGGACAAGTATAATCAGTAAAATTAGTAAGAATATAGTAGACTTAAAAATACTATCAACTATCTTGACCTATAGAACACTGCACTCAACAGTAGTGGAATACATATTGTTGCAAAGTACACATGGAATATTCACCAAGATAGACCATGTTTTTGACATAAAATAAGTTCCAATATATTTAAAGGATTGACGTCAGACAGAGCATGTCCTCTGTGTATAAGAGAATTGAATTAGAAATCAATAACAAAAAAAATCTGAAAATACTCAAATATTTGGAAATTAAATAATACACTTTTTCTATTTAATTTAAAGGACAGCTGAACAAAGCAATAATTATAAATCTAACTTGGCAGGCACACAATGTATGAAGATATAATTTGTGACAATAATAGCATAGAGGATGGGGAAAGTGGACCTATATAGGAACAAAGCTTTTGTATACTATTGAATTAACTTGGTATTAAGCAAAACTAAGTTGTTATAAATTAAAATGTCAATGGTAATCCCTTGGGCTAAAAATATACTGTAAAAGAAATAACCAAATAATTAAATGGTATACTATTAATAAGAAATATTAATTTAACACAAAAGAAGGCAGTAATGGAGGAATTGAGGAATAAAAAAGATATAAGATATATAAAAAGCAAGTAGCAAAATGGCAGATGTGAATTCTATATTATCAGTAATTATTAATACATTAAACATAAATAGATTAAATTCTCCAATTAAAAGGTAGAGATTGGCAAATAAACAAAGAAATATGATCCAACTATATGCTATATACAATAGACATACTTCAAATTCAAAGATACAAATAGGTTGAAAGTAGAAGAATGTAAAAAGATATACCATGCACATGGTAATGAAAAGAGAGCTGGAGTAACTATACTAATACCAAACAAAATAGAATTTTAGACAAAAATTGTTACTACAGACAAAAAATGACATTTCATAACAATAAAAACGTCAATTGACCAAGAAAATATAACAATTATAAACATACATGCATCTAACAGAGCCACAAAATATGTGAAGAAAAAACTGACAGAATTTAAAAGAAAAATATACGATTCAATAATAACAGTTGGAAATTTCAATAGACCCATTTGCAATAATTTTATTTCAGTGATAAATAGAACAGCTAGACAAAATGTCAGTAAGGCAATAGAAGCCTTGAACAACAATATAAACCACCTAGACCATACTGGAGATAGCTGTAGAACATTCCACTTAGCAACAGAAAAATATACATTCTTCTCCAGTGCACATGGAACTTTCTCTAGGATAGATGATAGGTTAGGCCATAAAACAAGTCTCATTAATTTAAGGGATTAAAATCACACAAAGTATGTTTTCTGATGACAACAGAATGAAACTAGAAATCAATAACAGAAGGAAATTGGGGATCACAAATATGTGGAACACATATGTAAAACACAGCCCAAAATAACCAGTGAGTCAAAGGATAAATCAGAAGGGAAATTAGAAAATACTTTGAGATTACTGAAAATAAAAATATATCAAAACTTGTGGAATTCAGTGAAGCAGGATTAAGGTAAACTAATAGCTAGTAAATGCCTACATTAAAAAAGAAATTTAGGACATTAAAAATGGCCTAAATTTCCACCTCAAGAAACTAGAAAAAGAAGAGCAAAGTAAACCCAAAGTAAGCATTGGATCAGACAGTGATTTCTTAAATATGACACCAAAAACACAAGCAACAAAAGAAAATAAATGAGTTGGACTTCATCAAAATTAAAAAATTTTGTACTTCAAAGGATACCATCAAGAAAGTGAAAAGGTAACTCACAGAATGGGAGAAAATATTTGCAAGTCATATATCTGATAAGGGTCTGGTATCCAGAATAAAGAAAGAGCTCTTACAGCTCACCAATAGAAAAGACAACCCAATTTTTAAAATGGGCAAAGGATTTGAAGACACATTTTTACAAAGAATATACACAAATGGCCAATAAGCACTAAAAAAATTCTCAGCATTCTTAGTCATTAAGGAAATGCAAATCAAAACCACAACAGGATATCATTTTACACCCCATAGGACAGATATAATGAAAGAAACACACACACACACACACACACAAAATAACAAGTGTTGGTGAGATTGCAGAGAAATTGGAACCATACATTGCTGATGGAAATGTAAAATGGCACAGCCACCATGGCATTTGTTATTTTGTGGTTTTTTTCTTTCAATTTGACAGTTCCTCAAAAATTTAAACATACAGTTACCATATGACCTAGCAATTCTTCTCCTAGGCATATATCCAAAAGAATTGAAAAAATGTTAATACAAAAATTGTACAGAAATGTTCATAGCAGCATTATTCATAATAGCCAAAAAGTGGAAACTCAAATCCCACCAGCTGATGAGTAGATAAACAGAATGTGGCATAGCCATATGATAAAATTTTATTCCACCATAAAAGGAATGAAGAACCTATACACACTACTACAACATGAATGAAACCTGAAAATATTATACTTAGTAAAAGAAATCAGACACAAAAGGCTACATATTATATGATTCCATTCATATGAAATGTACAGTATAGGCAAATCTATAAAAATAGAAAGATTAGTGTTTGCCAGGGGGTCAGAAGAAGGAATAATAAGGAATGACTGCTAATGGGTACTAGGCTTCTTTTGGGAGTAATAAATAAGTCTTTGAGTTAGATAGTGATGATGGTTGTACAATTTTGTGGACATACTAAAAACCACTGAATTGTACATTTTATCTTTTTTTGATTTTTTTCCTCAGAGTCAAAACACTGAGTGAATTTTACATTTTAAAATGGTGAATTTTATAACATGAATTATATCTCAATTTTTAAAATTTTGAAAATACCATTTACAATAGTGTAAGAAATAACTTTAAGGAAATGATAATGCTCTTTTGATGAGCTCATAAAAGAAAGCCTATAGTCCTATTGATTCAATAAAATTCCTAGCAGAAAGAAATGAGAAATTATTCAAATCTGATATCTTGGTGGTCCATTTTTACATGGATATTTGCCATAACTTATTAAAATTTATTTATATATTCTACCACATTTCCCAAAAATGTGAAGGAAGGGAGGATTTGAGTTAACTGTTTTTTCTTACTAAGATATCAGTTAGCAATAGATGGATTATTTGTAAATAAACAATTTTCTGATTATGAGCCACATGAATCCATTGCCATATTTTAAAAGATCCAAAGTAATTCAAAATTATACACTAAAGATAACCGATATGTCACCAGCCTGACCAACCTGTACATATTATCAGAGAATACTCTTACCCACGTTATTATGACGTGAGCCCCACTGGCCTACTAGCTGGAAGTTGCTCCTGCCACTCTAAGCATAATTTCTGGGCTTTTCCTAGTGAGTTGCCATAGGTATGCTCCAGAATAATTTCCTCTGTATCTTCTGCTCTGCCTTCTCATTCCCTCGCTGTGGTACTGCCTCTTTGGGACTGCTGCTTTGGAGACAGCTGTTGTGGTAAAGATAATTTCACTGGAGATTCTGCTGATGTCCTCACCCTAGCCTTGAAGAGGAAATAGTGCTCCCCATCAATTCCACAGTGTAGAGTTACACTTTTAAGACACTTTATGGAAGACTTGAGAAGGAAATCTGACACAGACTGTAGCTGATACTAGAATAGCTCTTAGAGATCACGGAGCAATATCTAACCTTTAATCCATGCCTGGCTCCTGCCTGGGCTGTGTAAAGCAAGGGCCATTCCACTCACACTAGTGGAATCTCCATGTAAGCCCATGCTTCTGAGTTTAGGCCCAGTACCCCTTTGGTTTTAGAAAAAGGATAAAATTCTGCCTTCTCCAGTTCAAGTAGCTAAGTCTTATTTCCTTCAGAAAAATCCTACCTTCCTCTACCATACCATTTCCAAAGTCACTTACTTTTTTAATTAATAATTCAGCCAAGAGATGATGAGGATCTAAACTAAGGTTGTAGCAGCAAGAATGAAGAAAAGGGAAGAGAATTCAAAGCTATAATTAGCAAAAGGTAGTGACCAATTAGATACAGGACTGAGAGAAAAGATAACAAGATAGAGCAGGCCAGGAGCTATGCATAACTGAGAGTCTGTTTAAACCAGACAGTTTGGATATTCAGAGATTTTTTGGCCATAAAATCAAAATAGGGATGGAGTAAAAGTACCTTATGTTCAAATGAGTCATGGTAGATGGCAGCATAGTCTCATTGAACCACCTATTCATAGACATGTTCTTCTAGCAGGGCTGTACAGTAGGAGCTTTTAGGAAAAAAAAAAAAAAGACAATTAACCTAAAAAGGTTTATTAATACATTAAATAAGAAGAGTCATTTCAAAATACTCTATTTTGAAGTAGTGATAAGTATAAATGATATTTTAAGATCTATAATAACTTATTTATTTTTTTTTTTGCCTCATTTTTTTTTTATTTCAGAATATTATGGGGGTACAACACTTTGGCTATATATATTGCCCATGCACTGCCCGTGTCAGAGCTACAATCATGGTCATCCCCCAAACTGTGCTTCCTGCATCCATTCAGTGAGTTTTTCCCATCCCCTCCACCCCCCTCCCGCCTGCCCACCTCCTGATGAATATTATTGCTCTGTGTGATGTAGGTGTTGATCAGTTAGTACCAATTTGATGGTGAGTACCAGTGGTGCTTGTTTTTCCATTCCTGTGACACTTCGCTTCGAAGAATGGGTTCTAGCTCCAACCAGGATAATACAAGATGTGTTAATTCACTATTGCTCCTTATTGCTGAGTAATACTCCATGGTGTACACATACTACATTTTATTAATCCACTCGTGTATTGATGGGCACCTGGGTTGTTTCCACATCTTTGCAATTGTGAATTGTGCTGCTATAAACATTCCTGAGCAGATGTCTTTATTATAAAATGTCTTTTTTTCCTTTGGGTAAATACCCAGTAGTGGGATTGCTGGGTCAAATGGTAATTCTACTTTTAATTCTTTGAGGTATCTCCATATTCTTTTCCATAGAGGTTGTACTAATTTGCAGTCCCACCAGCAGTGTATGAGTGTTCCTATCTGTCCACATCCCCGCCAACATTTGTTGTTTGGGGATTTTTTGATATGAGCCAATCTCACTGGAGTTAAGTGATATCTCATTGTGGTTTTGATTTGCATTTCCCTGATGATTAGAGAAGTTGAGAAATTTTTTATATGTTTGCTGGCCATTTTTCTGTCTTCTTTGGAAAAGTTTCTGTTCATGTCCTTTGCCCATTTTTTAATAGGGTTGTTTGATTTTTTCTTGTTGATTTTCCTAAGTTCTGTATAGATTCTGGTTATCAGCCCTTTATCAGAGGTGTAGCATGCAAATATTTTCTCCCATTCTGTAGGTTGTCTGTTCACTCTAGTGATAGTTTCCTTGGCTGTGCAGAAGCCAGGAAAGGACACAACAAAAAAAGAAAACTACTGACCAATATCCCTTATGAATATAGATGCAAAAATTCTCAATAAAATCCTTGCAAACCGAATTCAAATGTACATCAAAAAAATAATTCATCATGATCAGGTGGGCTTCATTCCCGAGATGCAGGGATGGTTCAACATACGCAAATCTATAAACGTAATTCACCATATAAATAAAAGCAAGAACAAAGATTATATGATCCTTTCAATAGATGCAGAAAAGACTTTTGACAAAATCCAGCATCCTTTTATGATAAGAACTCTTAACAATATAGGCATAGATGGCTCATACCTTGAAACTATTAAAGCCATATATGATAAACCCATAGCCAATATCATACTGAATGGGGAAAAATTGAAAGCATTCCCCCTTAAAACTGGCACCAGACAAGGGTGCCCACTATCTCCACTTCTTTTCAACATAGTGCTGAAAGTCCTGGCCACAGCAATTAAACAAGACAGAGGAATCAGGGACGTTCAGATAGGGGCAGAAGAGGTCAAACTTTCACTATTCGCAGACGATATGATATTATACATAGAAAACCCCAAAGATTCAACCAAGAGATTACTGGAATTGATAAATGAATGCAGCAAAGTCTCAGGATACAAAATTAATACACACAAATCCATAGCCTTCATATAAGCTAATAACAATCAAGCTGAGAAACAAATTAAAGATGCAACACCTTTCACAATAGCACCAAAGAAAATTAAATATTTAGGAACATATCTAACTAAGGAGGTCAAAGACCTATATAGAGAGAATTACGAAACACTGAGAAAAGAAATTGCAGAGGATGTAAATAGATGGAAAACCCTACCATGCTCTTGGATAGGGAGAGTCAACATAATAAAAATGGCTTTGCTACCTAAAGTGATTTACAGAATCAATGCAGTCCCTATCAAAATACCAACATCATTTTTTGCTGATCTAGAAAAAATAATTCTATGCTTCATGTGGTACCAGAGAAGACCCCATCTAGCCAAAGCAATCTTAAGCAAAAAGAACAAATTGGGAGGCATCTATCTACCAGACTTCAAACTATACTACAAGGCTATAGTAACCAAAACTGCATGGTATTGGCACAAGAACAGAGACGTAGGCCAATGGAACAGGACTGAGAACCCAAATATAAAACCAACTTCATACAGTCACCTGATCTTTGACAAATTCCAAAAAAAACGTACACTGGGGAAAAGATTCCCTATTCAACAGATGGTGCTGGGAAAACTGGATGGCCATATGTAGAAGACTGAAACTGGACCCACACCTCTCACCTCTCACAAAAATCAACTCACAATGGATAACAGATCTAAACCTAAGACATGAAACCATAAGAATTCTCGAAGAAAATGTTGGAAAAACTCTTATGGACATTGGCCTAGGCAAAGAATTTATGAAGAAGACCCCCAAAGCAATCACAGCAGCAACCAAAATAAATACATGGGACCTGATCAAATTAAAAGATCTATAATAACTTTAATGTCCTATAAAAATATCTGAGACTTCTATTGATGACAAAGTTACAGGTACTGCTAACTGGTGCCCCAGGAAGTAAACTCCCCCTGACTGAAAGGTGACCTGAGGAGAGTAAGAAAGAGAAGTTTGCAGAAATCTTTCAACTTCATATTTATCCCTGCTTATCTCTGATAAATGCTTTCTGTATTTAAGACTTTGCCCAAAATGTTTTTCTAGCTATTGTAATTTATTATAAACCACATTCCAGTTTATAAAGAATGAATGATTCAGTTCTTAATTCCATTTTTGCTTTCATTTCTTTAACTTTTAATAAGCCCACCACCTGTAAGCCCATCACCTACTCTGTTACCTGACAGATTCCTTTCAGTGGGGTTCAGATTACTGTTTTGTTGTTCTTTATATTCCACATACAGAACCGCTCGATTTTGAAATGATCCAGATTATCTCAACTCAGGGATACGTCCAAGAATAAAGAAATGGTTGAATTATATTTTTAAAACAAGAGGATTTTTAATAGTTTATATAGAATCATTTTTTTTTAACAATTAATGTCTTTGTTTCTGAAAGTGTCAGTCTCACCTCTAGGCTGATCACTGCTGAATTTGTGTTTTCCATACTAAATTCTAACACACCCTCTGTACCATAATTCCAGTTGCCTGTTGAACTCTCATTGGATATCTAATTGTCAACAGTACCAAGTTACTGCAATGTCACTTGATTCCCACAGAGTTCGCAGTACCCTTTCTGTGTCTTGTTTGTCATTGGAAATCAGAACAGCATTGCCGGTGCGCTCATTTCAACAAACCCATCATTAAGTGACTCCTTCAGCTACTGCCTGAAGATCCCCTCTCCACAGGGCTCAGACACAAATCCAAAGTACCAAGCTCTCTTCTTCATCTCCCATCACATCCAGCCACAACCGTCATGCAATTAACCCCTATGACGGTTCATCCCATAGGCCTACATATAAATCTGTTTAGGTTTACAGTAATATCACCAGCAGACTAGTTTCTGTATTTCTCTCTCTCTCTCCTCCATCCTTATCGACTACACTCAAAACATCACATGGGCTCATCCATTTCGTTTATAGTAGATGATATAAAAGCTCCCAAGGAAAACTATATCCATGAGACCAGAGATCTCTAACTGATGTGCAAATAGTGTTCCTTCTCATTGGAAATAGATGGGATGACTATTGCTTGTCCAAGCATGGTATGCAAGGTTTTCCATGTCCATCCCAAGAAGGTAAGTAATATTTTTGCAACAAAGAAAAAAACATGTAATTTCTGCACATTCTTTGTTAAAAGCCTTTAATTGTTTGTAATCAGACCTTGCTTATTTTTTATATTGCTATGAAGAACAGGGAAATTTTGGAGTTCAGTCATGGTGACTAAGTGTAATAATTCAGACCATCCTACCAGTAAAGGAAAACTGAAAAAAGTGAATAACATGTATAAACATTGACCTGGATGGATCAAAGCACTAACAAGGTTGTGAAAATAATTTGTCTGAGATATTAAAGAAGTCAAAAATCCAGAGAGGTTAGCCAATTATTGGCCTCTTTTACCCTGAGGATATTTGCCAATTTGGGAGTGAAGTGGCTGAGATACTAAATTACACTTTTTCTCATGCAGCTAGGATGACAAAAGTTAAGTCCAGGCCTCCAATTACAAGTGCTCTTGTAAACCCTTCATCTTTGCATTGGCACTCCAAAGACCTGGGAGAACTAAGAATGAAATCTCAGCTTTAAGTTATCTGAGTGGTCCAGAAAATATCAGTCTCTGAAATTGGATTAATGACATCCCAAAATGTTTGCAGATACTTAAAGAAAAAAGTCCCATCTGGAATAAGGTAACATCTTTCAAGTTCTTAAATAATTTCTCCAAATAATTTTTCAAGTAAAATATCCAGGAGAAAATCAAGTATAAGCAGACACAAAAGAAGGCAAGAGAACATGAACAAGAATATGTATAAAAAACAAACAACAGAATCAGAGACACATAATTTCTAGAGATTGAATTAATCAGATATGAATTTAAAATAGCTATGCTTTTTTAATTGAAAATGTCAGTGAGCTAGAAATTATGCACTGTAATTGGAAAATTAAAAAAGAAACAAATGGTAATTCTAGAATTGAAAAAGATAAGAACCAAAATTAAAAACTCAATTGATATGTTTAAGAGCATATTAAACTCAGCTAAAGAGAAAATCTGTAAACAGAGGTCAGAAAAAAAGAAAAATCTGTAAGAATAAAGCACAGAGACAGAAAAGAATGGACAAAACAGAATTCATAATATGGTGGTTTTAAAATATATCCCCAAAGTATTTGATACTCACCCTTTCATAAGGTAGAGCCTGATTCCTCTTCCCTTGAATGTGGGCTAGACTTAGTCACTCACTTCTAACAAATAGAATGTGGCAGAAATATCAGCATATGACTTCCATGAGTAGGTCACAAAAAGCATAGTAGTTTTTTCCTTGAATTCTCTCTTTTGTATCACTTAATCTGGGGAAAGCCAGATGCCATATCATGAAGACTCTCAAGCAACCCCATGGAGTGGCCCACTTGGTGAGGAACTGAGGCCACCTTCCAATAGACATGTGAGTGAGCCATCTTGGAAGAGAATCCTTCAGCTCCCAGTCAAACATTTGGATTACTACAGCTCTGGCCAACATCTCTACTACAATCTTGTGAGAGAGCTTGAGACAGAAAGATGATTGCTCCTTAATTTCTGACTCAGAGAAACTGAGACAACTAATGTTTGTTGTTTTAAGCCATTAAGTTTAGAGGTAATTTGTTAGTCATAGATAATGAATTCACAAAGTAAATGAAAGTGAATACAGTAGGAAATTTTTGCATGCATCTAATTGAGCTTTCAGAAAGAGAGAAAATAGAAAATGGGGTAAAAGTAGTACTCAAGAAATATGACTAAGAAGTTTGCAAAATGAAAACAAAAATTCATAGATTCTTGCAGAAAAATAACCCACAAGAAGGGCAAATTTTTCAAAACCACATGTAGGTACATTACATTGAAACTGCTGAAAGACAAAGATAAAGGAGAAAACTTAAAAAACATTCAAAGAAAAATAATGATTGTGCAAAATTAGACTGAGACCTTACTTCTTACCAGAAAACAATGGGAGCCGGAGACAATGAAATGATCTATCTAAAGTGAAGAAAGAAATTAGCCATTGATTTACAATTCAATACATAGTAAATATATCTTTTAAAAAATAAAAAAAAATCAGTGTATTTTCAAATAAACAAAAACTGTAGGTCATCAATAGCCCTGCATTAACAGAAATACTAAAAGTATTTCTTCAGGTGGAGGGAATATGATCACAAAAAGAGATATGGAAATGAAAAACAGCAACCAAAAAAAAAAAGAAAACAAAAAGAACAAAAACAATAGAAATGGTAAATGTCCAGATAAATCTTAATGAATACTGACTGTGAGTTTTTGGTGTTTAAAACATATGTAGAATTGAAACAGATGACAACGATAACACAAAAGGCAGAAAGGAAAAAAGTCTTTCAGGAAATGGCAAAAGTACTCATTTAAATTAGATTTTAATAAATTAAAGAGTCTTGCTGTGCTATCAAGGGTAATCAATAGAAGAATTCTAAGAGTGTGTGAATGTGTAACAAACAAGTATTAGAGCAGCAATTAAAGTGGAATTTAAAAAATGAAACAAAAACTTGACTAATCCAAAAGAAGGCAAGAAAAAGGGGCAAAGAGAACATGACATAGAAAGGTCAAATAGAAAACAAATAAGATATCATAAATTTGATTAAATATAAATGGACTAAATAGTCAAATTAAAAGATTAAGATTATCAAATTGGATTTTTTAAAAAACTCCAAGGATATGCTGCTTAAAAGTGTATACTAAATATAAAGAAATAGAGTTGAAAGTGAAATGATGTGAAAAGATACAGCATGCAAACATTAACCAAAAGAAAACTGGTATAGACATATTACTGTTAGGAAAGAAAACTTTAAGGCAAGAATTATTAGTAGAGATTTTAAAAATTTCATAAGGATAAAAAAATCAATCCAACAGGAAGATAATATAATTTTGTTTCTTTGTAAGCTAATATAACTTCAAAACACAAAAAGAAAAAAAGCAAGAGAACTAAAAGCTGAAATAGAAAAATCCATAATTATAGTGGAATATTTTAACATACCTCTCCAGAATCTGATAGAACAGATAATCAGTAAGATACAGAAGATTTGAACATTATTAGCAAATGATCTAATAATATACATCAGACAATAGAGGAATACATATGCTTTTCAAATACATATGAAATATTTATTGAAAATGACCACATAATAAACCATAAATAAGGTCTCAAGAAATTTCAAAAAATCAAATAATATAAAATATGTTTTCAGACCACATTGCAGTTAAGAGAAGTCAACTGAAAAAAATAACGCAAAGTTCCCATAAGATTAAAAAGGAATAAATTCACTTTTATACAACAAATGGATCAAAGAAGGAGAAATCTCAATAGAAATCTAAAGATATTTGGAATTGACCAATAATGAAAATACTACATATCAAAATTGTGAGATGAACCTAAAGCAGTGCTTAGAGGGCAATTTATGGTCTTAAATGCATACATCAGAAAAAAGGAAAGGCTGAACATTATTCAGTTAAGCAAACATCTCAAGAAGTTAGAATATGAAGAGCAAAATAAACAAAATAAATACAAGGAAGGAAATAGTAAAAATATGAGCAGAAATTAATAAAAGCAAAAGCAAACACATACTAGTGCAGATAGAGCCAATTTGGGGTCCTTTACAAAACAATTTAAATTGACAAATCTCTAATAAGACTGATCAAGAAATAGAAAAGAAGGCATAGATATCTCAAGACAGGAATGAAGAAAAGGATATCATTATAGATAATGCAGTCATTACAAAGATATTAAAAGAATATTTAACATAAGAAATTAAATTTGAAAATTTAGGTTAAAGGGAAAAATTCCTGAAAATATATAACTTACCAAGGAGAAACACAAAATATAAACACTCATAATGATTAAAGAAATTAAACCTATAATTGAAAATCTTTCCAAAAAGAAAACCTAGTTCAGAGTTTTCACTAGTGAATTCTACCAACACTTTAGGGAGAAATAACATCGATTTTTCACAAACCCTTCCAGAGAATTTAAAAAATGAGGGAGGAAGGATATGGCATGTATTAGTTTCCTATAGTTGCATAACAAATTACCATAACAAATTACCACAAATTGAGTGGCCTTAAACAACAGAAATTTACCCTTCCATGTTGCTAGAGTCAGGACCACACAACCCCTGGCAGGGGTGGGGAACCTGCGGCCTCAGGGCCACATGTGGCCTTCTGGATCCCCAAGTGTGGCCTTTTGACTCAATCCAAATTTTACAGAACAAATCCTTAATAAAAGAATTTGTCCTGTGAAGTTTGGATTTGGTTGAGTGGCCCCATTTGGGGATCTGGAGGGTCACATGTGGCCTTGAGGCTGCAGTTTCCCCACTGCTGTGCAGGTGTGGGGGGTCTAGGAAAGAATTTGTTCCTTGCCTCTTCTATATTCTGTTAGTTGCTGGCATTCCTTTCCTTTTGTCTACATCACTCGAATCTCTGCCTCCCTCTTCACAAGCCTTCTCCTCTTCTTTGTGTAAAATCCCCCTCTGCCTTTTTCTTATAAGAACACTCTTGATGGCATTTACACCCCAACCAGATAATCTCCCCACAAGATCCTTAACTTAATCACAATCTGCATAGACTCTTTTCTTAAATAAGGTAATATTCACAAGTTCTCAGGATCAAGACATAAATATCATTTGGGGGGCCATTTTTCCAGCCTACTAGAGTCCCCAATTCATTTTATGAGGCCAGCATAACTTTGAGATCAATACTTGAAACCGACATTATGAGAAAGGCAAATTACAGGCCAGTGTCACATATGAACATAGGTACAAACCCTAAATAAAATATTAGCAAACCAAATCCATCAATACATAAAAAGTAAAGATACATCATGATCAAGTTGAAGAATGCAAAATTATCTTAACATTAAGGATGGATGTAATTCTCTACATGAACATTTTTGGAAAAGAAGAGGAAAAATATAGAAACACCCCTTTTTGTCTTCAACAAGAGAGAGGGGTTGTTTAGATGTCACCTTAGTCTACATTTTTGCCTGATAAAATTTAATAAAAGAAGCCACAATGCCCTCACCATGTCCACCAATACCTCCCTCACATAGCAGACCACTGGATCTGTGATACTTGGAGGTATTCCCTCTTCCAACCACACCTATAATTTCCAAGAAAGCCATGACAACTTTCCCTGGAGTCCAGAACTGATTTGACAATTGAAGACTCCCATCTTTAGGTAGGAGACAGGAGCAAGACAGGTGTCTTAGTCTATTTTTTGTTGCTTATAACAGACTATATGAAACTGGGTAATTTATAAAGAAAAGGAATTTATTTTTTACAGTTATGGAGGCTGAGAAGTCCAAGGTTGAGGGGCTGCATCTGGTGAGGGCCTTCTTGCTGGCAAAGCCTTCATTACTCAATTCCCTCTTAAAAGCCCCACTTCTCAATACTGCCAAATTGGGGATTAAATTTCAACACGAGTTTTGGATGGGACAAATATTCAAACCATAGCATTCTGCCCCTGACCTCCCAAAACTCATGTCCTCCTCACATACAAACACATTTACTCCAACCCTATAGCTTCAAAGTCTTAACTCGTTTCAGCATCAATTCAAAAGTCCAAAGTCCAGAGGCTCATTTTTGAGCCTGAGAAATCAAAATAAGTTATTTATTTCTAAGACAAAATCACCAAGTACAAGCATAAGACACACATTCCCATTCCAAAAGGGAGAAATAGTCAAAAAGAAAGGAGTAACAGACCCCAAGCAAGTACGGAACTCAGCAGGGCAGACACTAAATCTTAAAGCTAGAGAATAATATTTTTTGACTCTATGTGCCATGTCCTGGACACACTGGGGTGGGGGTTGTGTCCCCAAGGTCTCAGGTAGCACTGCTCCTATGGCCTTTCTCGGTGCAGCCCACGTGGCTACTCTTGCTCATAAGGGGTGGAGTTTGATGCCTGAAGCTTTCCCAGGCGAGTGCTGCATGCTGCTGGTGACTTCACAATTCTGAGGTACCCATGGCAGTCCCAGTCCCACAGCTGCACTAGGCATTGCCCTGGTGGGGACTCTCAGTGGCAGCTCTAACCCCATATTTTCGCTCAGCATTGCTCTAGTAAGGGCTCCTGTGATAGCTCGGCCTGTGTGACAAATTTCTCTGCCTGGGCCCCCAGCTTTCGATGACATCTTTTGCAATCTGAGAGGAGGTTGCCAAGCCTCCACAGCTCTTGCTTTCTGCAAGTCTGCACAATTAGCACCATGTGGACACCCCCAAGGTTTAAGACTTGTACTCTGCACCTGAGACCACCACAGCTAGGAGTTTCCATGCAGCGCTGCACCAGGGTGCAGGGAACAGGTTACCCAAGGTGGCCCTGGGCAGTAAGCCTGTGGAGACCACCCCAGACCTCTCCCTTCAAACAATTCTGCCCCCCAGGCCTCTGGGCCTGTGATGTGAGGGGCAGCCTCAAAGATATCTGAAATACCTTCTGTGTCTTTTTTTGTGTGTGTGTGGTCTAGAAGAATAGCACCTGGCTCCCTTCTATCCATGCAAATGGTTGGTTGCTGGGCTACCTCCTTGGTTTCCACTCCTGACCATACCTTTTCACTCTTTTTGTGGCCAGGCTGTTTTCCAAATCTTTCCACTCTGCTTCCCTTTTAATTATAGATTTTGTCTTTAAATTATTCCTTTGCTCCTGAATCTCAGTGTAAATGGCCAAAAGTAACCATGCAGCTCCTTCTATATTTTGCTTACAAATTTTCTCTGCCAGATACCCTAGTTCATCACCCTCAAAGTTCAGCCTTCCACAAAGCCTTCAGGTATGGATACAGTTCAGCCAAGTTCTTTGCCAATTTATGACAAGGATGGCCTTTACTCTAGCTTCCAGTACCTTGTTCCTCTATTCCTTCTGAAACCTAGCCGCTGCCACATTTTCAAGTATTTGTTACAAGCAATATCCCCACTTTTTGATATCAATTTTCTGTCTTAGTCTGTTTTCTGTTGCTTATAACAGAACACCTGAAGCTGGATAATTTATAAAGAACAGGAATTTATTTCTTGCAGTTATAGAGGCCGAGAAGTCCAAAGTCAAGGGGATGTATCTGGTGAGGGCCTTCTTGCTGGTGGGGACTCTCTGCAGAGTCCTGAGGCAGCACAGGGTATCACACGGTGACGAAGCTCAGCCTGCTAATGTGTTCATATGCTAGCTCAAGTCTCTCTTCCATTCCTTATAAAGCTACAAGTTCCACTCCCATGATAACCCATTAATCCACTAATCCATGAGTGGATTAATCCATTCATGAAGGCAAAGCCCTCATGATCCAATCACCTCTTAAAGGCCCCACCTCTCAATAATGCCACATTGGGGATTAAATTTCAACACGAGTTTTGGAGGGGACAAATATCCAAACCATAGCAGCAAGTTATATCTAGGTATTGTCTGGCATTGAATTTTATCAGGAAGATGGGGCATGTGAGAACTTTCTCACTAGCCTCTAACCTTTGGTGACTTAAAATTGAAATCAAATAAAGTCAATGTATGATCTAGTCCAGAGATGGGTGACAGATCCTGTTTTAGCAGTCCCTGAAATATCACAGTGCAGTAGTTCTCAATCCACAGCACATCCCAGCCACCTGGGGGCTTTGACAAACTGCACAACCCTTCACTCCATCCTTGGAGAGTCATAGGTATAGAAAGCCAATATTGTGATAGAAAGATGCCACATTTCTCAAGTATATTATTTGTGCATTGTAGTGGGGTGTACCAAAAAAAAAGATCAGAACCACTTTTTCCCCAGATGTTTCTGGACTTTATTATACAAACTAAGTTAATATGCATGTATTAATTTTCTATTGCTGGTTAATTTAAATTACCACAAATACATCGGCATGCAACAACATTTATCTCACAGTTTCTGTAGGTCAGGAGTCTGGACACAGTGTAGTTGGATTCTCTGCTCAGGATATCACAAGGCTGAAATCAAGGTTTCAGCCAGAGCTATGATCGCATCAGAGGCTTGGGGGCCTCTTCCAAGTTCATTCAAGTTGTTGGCAGAATTCGGTTCCTTGCAGTTGTAGAACTGAAGTCCCCATTTTCTTGCTGGCTGTCAGCTCACAGAGGCCACCCTTAGGTCCTAGCCACATGGTCCTCTCATAACATGACAGCTTCCTTCTTCAAAGCAAGCAGGAGAATCTCACTACAGCCTGCTATGATGGCGTCTTACATAAAGTAATGTAGAGGCTGAGGCAGGAGGATCACTTGAGCCCAGGAGTTCTAGGCTGCAGTGAGCTATGATCACACCACTGCACTCCAGCCTGGGCAACAGAGCAAGAGCTTGTTTCTTAAAAAAATTAAATTTAATTAATTAGTGTAACCACAGAAATGAATATCTCATCACCTTTATCAAATCATGTAATCTAATCAAGGAGATGTCTATCCCACCATCTTCACAGTTCCAGCCCACACCAAGACGATGGAATCATACAGGGGGATTTACACCAGCAGAGGTGGAATTCTTGGGAGCTATTTTATAACACACAGTGTGTGTTGCAGGGAGGGAGGAAAAATAAAGGAATGAGAGAAACCTGGAATGGGCAGAGAGTGACTGGAACAGGGGAATGAAATAGCTTGAGGAGTGGTGGCAAGAGCAAAAAGAGCTGAGCAAACAGCATTGGGAGACAATTGGGAGTGTTTAAGAATTTTATCTGGTGATGGATTTTGTGTGAGGCAGACATTAAGAAAGATGCAATAAGAAAAGAGGACTGTAAGGAAATTCTGACTATTAGAACTTACTCCCTCTTGATATTTTCTTTAGAGACTGTCATAAAATATCTTTGTTTCTTTCAACTAATTGCATGTATAGTTTATTTTTGTTTCTTATTTTTATTTTTTGGTTCACTGTTGTCAACTTCAATGCAAATCTATGCTCAGAACAGAACTCAACATAATGCAACATTATTTTGGTTATATTGGAAAAATCATAGACTTAGGATTTGAGTAGACCTTAAATCAAATCTTTACTTCTTCACCTATTAGTTTAGTTATTTTTATAAACCACCACCAATTATTAAGCCCTATGTGCCTATTCTAAATAATGTTGCTTAATTTAGCTTGTGATCAAGATATTGCCTCTAGTAGACTAGTCTGCCTCCTGTAATCTGGTTATGTGACAGTTATGATTCCCAGTTTATCCAGATTGACAAGATAACTAAATGAAGTTAGAGTAGTCCCCCTTATCCATGAGGGATATGTGCCAAGACCCCCAATGAATGCATGAAATCATGTATAGTGCCAAATCCTATACATACAGTCACACACCACATAACAATATTTCAGTCAACGACAGACCACATACACAACTGTAGTCCCATAAGATTATAATGGAGCTGGAAAATTCCTATCTGCTAGTGACATCATAGCCATCGTAGTGTCGCAGCACAATACATTACTCATGTGTTTGTAGTGATGCTGATGTAAACAAACCTACTGTACTACCAGTCCTATAAAAGTCTAGCATATAGGTCATGTACAGTATGTAATATTTGAACATGTAATAAAAGACTATGTTCCAGGTTTATGTATTTATTATACTATATTTTTCATCATCATTTTAGAGTGCACTCCTTCTGCTTATTTTAAAAAAAAAAAAAAAAAAAAAGGAGGCTGGACATGGTGGCTCACACCTACAATCCCAGCACTTTGGGAGGTCGAGGGAGGAGGATTGCTGGAGGTCAGGAGTTCAAGATCAGCTTGAACAACATAGCAAGACCCCATCTCTACAAAAAAATTTAAAATTTAAAAATTAGCCTGTTGTGGTGGTGTGTGCCTATAGTCCCAGCTACTCGGAAGGCTGAGGCAGGAGGATCGTTTGAGTCCAGGAATTTGAGTTTGCAGTGAGCTATGATTGCACCACTGCACTTTAGCCTGGGTGACCCTGTCTCTAAATAAATAAATAAGTAAACCTTAAAAAAAAGTTAACTGTAAAACAGCCTTAGGTAGGTTCTTTAGGAGATATTCTAGAAGACGTTGTTATCATAGGAGATGACAGCTCCCTGCATGTTCTTGCCCCTGAAGACCTTCCACTGGGACAAGATGTGGAGGTGGAAGACAGTAATATTGATGATCTTGATCCTGTGTACGCTTAGTCTAATGTACCTCAGTTTTTAACAAAAAAGTTTAAAAAGTAAAAAATAAAAATAAAAATTTTGAAAATAGAAAAAAGCTTATAGAATAAGGATATGAAGAAAGAAAATACTTTTGTACAGTTGTAAAATATGTTTGTGTTTTAAGCTAACTATTATTACAAGAGAGTCAAAAAGGTTTTTTTTAAGTTTATAAAGTAAAAAAGCTATAGTAAGTTAAAGTTAATTTATTATGGAAGAAAGAAAATTTTTCTATAAATTTAGTGTAGCCTAAGTGTACAGAGTTTATAAATTCCACAGTAGTGTACAGTAATGTCCTAGGCCTTCACATTAACTCACCACTCACTTACTGACTCACCCAGAGCAACTTCCAGTCCAACAAGCTCCATTTATGGTAAGTACTCTATAGAGATGTATCGTATTTTTTTTCATCTTTTATACCATATTTTTACTGTACCTTTTCTATGTTTAGATACTCAAATACTTACCATTGTGTTTCAACTGCCTACAGTATTTAGTACAGTAACATGCAGTACCAGTCTGTAGCCCAGGAGCAATAGGCTATACCAATAGCGTAAGTGTGTAGTAGACTCTACCATCTCTAGGTTGGTGTAACTACACTCTATGATGTTCACACAACAAAATCGCCTAATGACACATTTCTCAGAATGTATCTCGGACGTTAAACAATGCATGACTGTACTATATCTTTTCCTATACATACATACCTATAATAGAGTTTGATTTATAAATTAGGCACAGTAAGAAATTAACAATAATAACTAAAAATAAAATAGAACAATTATAACAATATGCCAACATCACTACTCCTGCGCTTTGGGACAATTATTAAGTAAAATAAGGGTTACTTGAACACAAGCACTGCAATACTGCCACAGTCAATCTGATAACCCAGAGGGCCACTAAGTGGCTAATGGGCGGGTAGCGTATATAGCATGGATATGCTGGACAAAGAGGTGATTCACATCCCAGGAGGAACAGAGCAGAACAGCTCAATATTTCATCACACTACTCAAACAGTGCGCAATTTAAAACTTATGATTTGTTTATTTCTTGAATGTTCCATGTAATATTTTTGGATGGCAGTGAATAACTGAAACTGCAGAAAGAAAAACTCTGGATAAAGAGGGACTGCTACAATTGCTTCATAAATTCCCTATGTGGTTGTATATATTAAAAAAGATAATACCTATAACTTTCTTGGGTGTACAATAAATGTCAGCTTCTACTATTATAATCTTTATCATTTCTTGCACCCTGGTAAACCAAGTAGCAAATACTATTAATATTATTAAGTCAACAACCTGAAAAATAAGGAAGCGAAGTTGAGACCCATCAGGAGGAGAGCTCATATTAAGGTCCTGCTCCTTAGCCTGCACTGCAAAGCTCCACAGGGGCTGGGGTTTTTATTTGTCTGGTCCACTGATGTTTTCTCAGAGCCTAGAATGGTGCCTTGCACATAAATGCTCAATTAATGCAATATTTAATAAATCAAAATATTCCATCTCTGATTACCAGTTGCATTTATGTGTACATGGCTTTATTAAGGGGTCCATGGTAAGGGTGGAGGTGGAAGACTTACCTCATGAAACTAAGGGCTTAGAAGAGTTGGAAATAAATTACATTCTTGCTAGAAGATATTACAAGGTAATTTATATATTCATTTTACAAATATCCTCTGAGCACTTTCTATGTTTAGACAATATAATACATGTCATAGGGAGTAAAAAATGTATATGACACATGATTTCTTCTCTTAAAAATCTTCAGTCTAATAGAGAAAATACTTGTGTACCAATAATTTCTGTACATTATATAGAAATTGGAATGTGGCACAAACAAAATTGTACAGAAGTATAGAGAAAGGAGAAATCACTCTAGACTGTGGATTGGCAAAATTACAGCCCATGAGCTAATTCATGCTGTAGTCTGTTTTTGAATGGTCCCACAAGCTAAGGACAGTTTTTTGGTTTTGTTTGTGTTTTTAGAGGCAAGGTTGTGCTCTGTCAACCAGGCTGCAGTGCAGTGGCACAATCATAGCTCACTGTAGCCTCAAACACCCAGGCTCAAGTGATCCTCCCACCTCAGCCTCTCAAGTAGCTAGGACTACAGGCGTGCACCACCATGCCTGACTAATTTTTTTATTTTTTGTACAGACAGGGTCTCGCTATGTTGCCCAGGCTTGTCTTGAACTCGTGGCCTCAAGCAATGCTCCTGCATTGGCCTCCCAAAGTGCTGGGATTGCAGGCATGAGCCACCACCATGCCCGGCTAACAGTGTTTACATTTTGTTAAAAACAAAGAATACAGAGACTATATGTAGCCTGAAAAGCCTATAATATTCACTATCTATTCCTTTACATAAAAAGTTTGTGGACGCCTGTTCCATATTTTAATGAATAAAGAAAGCTTCATAGAAGTCACATTTGATCTGGACATTTAACTGAGGGACAGAGATGGGATGGGGCAAGGGCACTTGGAAAAGAGGGAATGACATGGCTTGAATGCCCAGGTGGCAGAACACTTCAGAGCACATTTGCAGAATAGTGATGACAAATCCCATTTGACAGGGCTATTAAGTTTATGAAGGGAAGAAGTGGAGAAGAAATCTGGAAGGGTTGTCTGTGGGGCTGGGCCAAAGAAGTTGACTATGTAGTAACTGAGAACATAATAGTTGCCAGAAAGAAATTCATGGAGTTTTTGCAGTGGCCTCTTTTCAAAGACTCTAATGATTGGAGTGAAGATGATTTTTCACAGTAGAGCATTATAGGAATGCAATTTTTGTGACAATTAGCCAGGGATGACTCCCATGCTACATTCTGGCCACCAAATAACTTATAACAACAATGTATACTCTCTTAACTTCAGCTTAAGTCAAACCGAAACTCCTAAACTGGTGCTTAAAGACACTTTGCTTTATTATTTCTCATCTCTTCAACCATCTAGCTCCTTGAAAATGTGATTTAAAATAGTACTTCAGACAGACCCTCCAGTGTAGCTTTGTTTCACATGACACTATGTTATTAATGCATGACACTATATTATTAATAATATTCACCAACAAGTCCCAGACCCACTATTTCATCCTCATTTAGTGGCAATCTCCAGCAATCAAATAATTGTACTTGTCTGTCTGGCCCAGGCACAAGATGCACTTATACAGATTGTTCTGTTGGTCAGCTCCATTTGCTGACAGCTCAGCAGGGAGGGCTCAGTTGATTTAATGCATAAAGCTGCTGCATACAATTGGAACCCTGGCTAAGGAAGCGGAAAAAGGACTGAAGAAGGCAATGGGCAAAGACATGCTAAGATGGAATGAAATGGAGGCTCAGTTGGGGAATCTCCATTTTGGAAAAGACACTTAGGTTACCCCAATTTTCAAGTTTTCCCTGATCCTGAGTGCCTTGGTTTTCTTTTCTCACAGCCCGAGAAGAGAGCAGAACCTTTATGTGGAAGTACATGTCTCCTGGATGCTGTCACTCTAGTCAAATGCATTGCAATTCTCTGACTAGCCCACCACCCACATGATCTGGATTTAAAACAAAAAAAACACAACAGTCCTTGTAATTAGAAAGGAAAGTAGGAAGTTATCCTAAAACAGATGCAGTGAGAAAAAAAATGAAGAAAGTTGAGGAAAGGAAAGAGAAAAATTACAGGAGAAATAGTTATAAATTATTTTATAACAGCTACAGGCAGGGCAGGGTCACCTGACTTGGATGTATATAAGGCCAACTGGAGGAAAGAGTGGTTGGACCCTGGGTCTTTCCTCTGGCTTCCCAGCATCCTTCCTCTGCCCCAGTGCCCTGGGTCCTCCTATCATTCCCACCTGGGACTGTCCTCAACCCCTCTTGCTCTAAAGCTCTTCTCTTTCTTCCTTTCTTTTTGCACTCCAATTAAAGTCTTCCACTTACCAGTTATAACAACAAAATAATCTCTTAAAATACTTCATAGAGGAGTCTGTTGATCATAGCTCAGTCTGATCATTTATCAAGAATATTCATATTCAAACAGGGGACAATAGAATAAAATTCCAATGGTAGATTGTCAGGAGATGGTAGGATTGTTGGAGTAAAGGAAAGAAGGAAGAGACAAAAAGGGGTGGAACAAAGCAGAAGGGAAGAGAAGGGAAGGGAACATTTACTGCATGCCATTTAATTTTACACAAACAGCTTTTACATGTATAGCGTTATGTGAACAGTTGCCTACAAAAGATTCCCTGGGCTAAATGGCTGTTAGTCAGGAATTTCGGTATTATTAATCCAGACGTGAGGTCACTCCTAAAAAGAGTGGTAAGGAAATATGGGTTAAAGACAATTCTAGGACCTTTTCATTTTATGACCCTAACATTACACATATCTGGAAATTGAACAGTAAAGGCAAGTGATTAAGGGACTCTGTTAGGGCTTTAGAAAAGTCAATCAAGCACTCTATGGCCCAGTTTCCTCATTTATAAGACAAAGCTGTTGGGAGAAAAAATGGTCTCTACATTTTCTTCTCATTCTTAAATTATACATTCGATGAAGTTTGCCAAATTTTCTCCTCTATAAGATCATTCCTATAGCAAATAAACATGCTGTTTTCTTCCATCTTAAAAAAAAAAAAAGCACTCCTTCTACGGCTTCCTCCTCTGTGTACTGCCCATTTCTCTGATTCTCTTTTCAGCAAAATGCCTTGAAAGGGATTTTTTATAATCTATATCGCCACTGTCTCTCCTCTCATACTCTTTTGAACCCACTCCAATAAGACTTTTGTTCCCATCATGCCACAGACATTCTTGTCATAAATATCACCAATGATTTCCAGTAGTCAATTCTCAGTTGTCCTTTTATTTGACTGTCAGCAGCATCGGACACAGTTACCCACTCCTTCCTCTATTGAACACTTTCTTCGCTTGGCTTCCAAGACACCACACTCACCTAGTTTCTGCCTACCTCTTTCAGTCTAATTTTCTGAGTTTTCCTAATGTCCCCAAATTCTAAACATGGAAGTATCCCAAAACACAGCTTTTATTCCTATTCTTTCTCTTTCCACTCATGCAATGGGTGCCTTCATGTGTTTCATGAACTCGAAGACCATCTGGGGCTAATGACTTCCAAACCTCTTTCTTGATACTAGACCTATATGTCCAACTGCCTGCTAAACAACACTACTTGGATATCTGGTTGGCATTTCAAACTTAACATGACAAAACCTTCTACTCTAGCTTGCTCTTCCTGAAGTCTTTCTAGTCCCATTAAGTGGCAACTCCATCCTTCCAGCTGCTCAAGCCTAGAGCCTAGAGCTTTGGAGTTAATTTTGACACCCTTCTTTTCCTCACACATTATACCTCATCCTTCAGCAAATTCTATAAGCTGTACCTTAGAAATATGAGCAGGAGTCCGGCCACTTCACTCCACCTTTACTGCTACCATCATTTCCCATTTGAATTATTGCAGTAGCCTCTTATAATAGTCACCATCTATGCTGGAAACAGATGGTACACTACCTTAGTCTGTTTGGGCTGCTATAACAAAATACCATACATAGCCTTGAGTGACTTATAAACAATAGAAATTTATTTCTCAGAGTTCTGGAGGCTGAGAAGTTTAAGATTAAGATGCTGGCAGATTTGGTGTCTGATGAGGGCCTGTTTCCTCGTAGATAGCCATCTTCTCATTCTAAGTCCAAGATGAAGACAGATTCCATGTCTGGTAAGGGACCCCTTTCTGTCTTATAGACGGTGCCTTCTCATCATGTCCTCATAGGGTAGAAAGAGTGAGGGTCTCTCTTGGGCCTCTTTTATGAAGGCACTAATTCCATTCATGAGGGCTTCACTGTCATGATCTAATCACCTCCCAAAGGTCCCAACTCCTGATACCATCACACTGGTAATTAGGTTTCAACATATGAATTTGGGGGGTGCACATTCATATCATAGCCAAATGGAGAATTTAATAAGGAGACCGTTTACAAAAGTGTGGACAGGATTACAGGAAATTAGCAAACAACGGGCAAGGGCCCTGTGTCTAGCAAGGCAGTGGGGGCCAGTAGTAAAGTTATTACTACTCTTAGACCTGAAGGAATAAGAGGCAGGAGTAATTACTAGAACACATACACACAACAAGAGCTGTATTCTTCAGTGGACAAATTCAGTCAGCCTATGGCAGCCACCAGGAAGGGAGATGGAGAAATGAAGAGCATGAATTCACTCTCCTCCTGCCTTCTGATCTCCTGATCACAGACCTGGCTGAACCCCAAGCCAGAAGACAAGACCTCACTGATACACTTCATTAAGGTCAGCTTCCTAACCTTTTCTGCTCCTCTGGGGCACAGAGAAGAGTGAAAAAAGGTAGAGAGAGGATCTGGGGGGGAAAACAAAATACATCCAGCAAAATATTCTCATCTGCAAAACAGAAGTAAATGTTACTGTCATGAGGTGAAATGAAATAATCTATATAAAGCATTTAGCACACTATCTGGGAGATAGTTTTTTTGGGGGGAGGGGACCCTTATTTGTCTGGTGTCATAGTTACAGTGTGGATTTTTATGGAGTGATGATTTCCAAACTTTAACACATGACCAATTAGTGGGTTGTGAACTTAACAGGTTTCCTAGCATTTATTTTTTTAAGAAACAGAAAAGAGGGTTAGGGTGGGAGAGGTGAAAAAAAATATATATATATATAAAAAAAAAGAAAAAAAAAAAGAAACAGAAAAGACCAGCATGCATCTCATGAAGTAAGGATAAGCATTATCTCAAAACACAAATTTTGATCTGTGTATTTGTGTGTGTGTGTGTGCATGTGCATGTGCACAAGTATGTATTTGTTCCCTGGATCACAGTGTAAAATGTATTTCTTACCAAGGGTCATGGTCAAAAAATATTTTAAAGCCACAGTGAAAGAAGAACACTCTTAGCTACTCCCTCTCATCTCTCACTGATTTCAAGATACTGGCCTACAAGATTGCAGTGACTCAGTCACAAGTCAAGGAATGCTGGCAGTCACCAGAAGCTAGAGGAAACAAGGAATGATTAGTTAGCCATTCATCAGTCAATGGACATTTAAAAAGATTACATTTAAAGGCTTTTTCCAGGATATTAGCAGGTAGATAAGAGATTACCAGACTCAGACCTATGAGTGAGGTATCATGAGAATTGGGAAGGCTTCTACACACCAAATTTGTACTCTGGCTTCCCTCATAATAATAATTGTCCCACATTAAGTGATGACTATGTGCAGAACACAATATGTACATAATCTCTGTCCTCACAAAAATTCAGCAAGGTACTGATTGTTACCCTTGTTTTACAAATGAGGAAACTCAGAAATAACTTGTCCAAATCACAGAACTAGTAAGTTACAGAGCCAGGTTGTACTTCTAGTTTAATCTCCCTCCAAGAACAGGGGTCTCTCCACCTCAACAAAGTATTTTGCTGTGTTGCCCACTGTCAGGTCCAGCCTCTTGGTGGACTGTTGTCCTGGTTCTTTGGCTCCTTGCTGGGAAAATTCACAAGCAGGGTTGGCGCGACAGAGTGACCACAGACAGGAAACAATTCCACACAGACAGCTTTTATTGCAGAAAAGAAGGGAGCTATACAAAGCAAGAGTACGTTCCAGAGAAGAACGGGTCAGTCTCCACTTGTGGAGAAAGACATTAGGACTTCCAGATGGTTTCCTTTTATTGACCTGATGCAGGGGAGGGCTTACGGGAGGTGTGGGATGTTACCAAATGATTGAAATACATGATTGACAGGTGTTCTTATAACAAAGTTGCAGCTCCACAGGTGTGTATGCCTCAAAACCTCAAGTTCCTGCTCTTTGCAGTTGTTAGCTGCATTTTCCTGCAGCAGTCTCTTCCCGTCCTTTGTCCCCCCACCCCCACCCCCCTGCTTCTCTGCCCCTAGCAACCACCCTCCTGGCCTGTTTCTGCCAACTGCAGATTTGGTCCCTGCTTAACACCCACCCCCAGTTTCCTGAGGCTAGGCTTCTGGAAGGTAATCTTTTCCTCAAGCAAACTGCATGCCATAGTTTGTACATATGGAAAACATGCATAATAAAATTTTCCAGGTAGCATTCTGACTTGTTTCTGCCAATTTGGTCCCAAGATCTCACTTGTTTATTTCTTTTGTAATTGTTAGGTAAAAACTAGATAAAAGAGAGGCAAGAGGAAGATGTACACTTAATGCTAATATGTTAATGCAGGATGTCACCTTAAATCATGTGTTGACAATAAATTACATCACAAAATCTTAGGGCTAGAAGAGGTCTTGGAGATGAAAGTGCAAACTGTTTTTATAGATGAGGAAAACAAAACCAAAAAATTTGTATATTTATCTAATGGCCAACAAACTCATCAAAGCAGAATTACATTGCAATGTAAACAGATTTTTAATACTCTGTAAATTCTAAGTGGGAAGTAACTCCAAACTTATTTTGATCATTCAAACATCATATTATCAATATAAAACTTCCATTGTCTCCATTATTTTTCTCTTCTCAAGCATTTATGTAGGCATATATGAAACCGATGCACTGTAAAGATGAAATCAAGTCCTACCTTTTATTTTGGGGTAGTGGTAGAAATTTTAAATAGCACTTTTCAGTTGTAGGGTTTTAAGATCTCATGATCAGAATATTAATTGGTTTTGAAGTGGTAATCCCATTCTACAAATTGAAAATCCAAACATTCACAGAAAGTCCTGTCAAGTCACACCTTTAAACAAAGTTCTTTTGGTCAGGCATGGTGGCTCACACCTGTAATCCCAGCACTTTGGGAGGGCAGAAGTTCAAGACCAGCCTGGGCAACAAAGCAAGATCTTGTCTCTGCAAAAAATAAAAATAATTTTTAAAAATCAGCCGGGCACGGTGACCCGCACCTGTCGTCCCAGCCACGGGTGAGTCTGAGGTAATAGGATCAATTCAGCCAGGAGTTTGAGGTTGCAGTGAGCTATGATGACACCACTGTATTCCAACCCAGGCGACAGAGCGAGATTCTCTCAAAAATTAAATAAATAAATAAATAAAGTTCTTTTAAATGAAAAAATGCTACCGAGCAACCCCTGAAACACAGTGCAGTTTGTTCGTTTGGTTTCTTGGGACATCTCGTTTCCAACACCGGGTTACTACATATTTGTTTGGCTTCACAGTGGAAATGTGTCACAGTATGTTTAAGTATATTCACTATCCTTGACAAGTATAAACAAAATAAATGGCAAAGCGAGGTGCTAACAAGCAGGAAAAGAAAACCGTTCTGAGTAAGGCTGCACAGCATTTGCCCATGCCCTTCCATACTCATGCCCTTCCCTGAAAGAATTTCCAAATACCCATGCCCCCAGAGCAAAGGGCAGAAAACAGACAGAAGCCCCACCCTTAAACCCGGATAGGCGATCCGCCCACCCTTCAACCAACCTGAAGTCGCGTTCTCCGCCCGCCCACTGCTTGAGCGACTTTCCTCCTTCTCCGCTTTTTCCCTTTTACGACATTTTCCGGCCTAGTTTGCGGCTTCTACTGTCGTGTTTCGTAGGCCGCCTGTGCTTGAGAGGCTTGTATTGGGTGCCTGCGGCTGCGTCGCTCTCTGGTAAAGGCACGTAGTTAGCGGCCGCGACCTCTGGGCTGGGATGATACGCGCTCCCGGCGGAGGCAGGGGAGCCGAGCCGGAGCTATGGTGAGTGCGGCTTTCCGGTCTCCCGGGAGACTCCAGCCCTGGCCTCAACCTCAGCTCCTGGCCTCGGCAGATTGCATTTGAGGTTGTGCTCCCTACGGCGACGCTGGACGGGAGGTTTAGGTCTTTGGGGCGTCGCACTCACCAGGACACAAAGCTGTTGGTCCACTCCTCTTGGGTTTTTGTGTTCATACATCGTTTCCAGCCTCTGGTCCCGTGTCCCCGGGCTCTGGGCGCTAAGGCGTTGCGTCCCTTGAACTTCTCTAAGGTCATAGTCTGTAATGGACTTCGACATTCGTGGGAATGCATCTGATAATAACTGCCCTTCCTCTACCGCATCCGCACTGTACTTTCTCCACTTTGCTGTACCCTTCCTTCCCCCTTTGGCTCTTGCAGACATAGATTTCTTCTGTCCGCTTCCTGAACATATTTGGGTCTCTTATATGGAGACAACAGGACATTGAGGCGGGATAGTGCTGAAAGCGCTCTAATAAACTAATTTCCTAGTTTAGCCCACGCTTATCATTGAAAATGTCTTATCAGAATGTTACAGGAGCTGTTTGTAAACAGTTCTTCCTTCTCTAGCAGAAACCTTATTTCCATTGCTCTTGATTGAACTTTAATGGGACTTCATTTGCCCAGGGCTGAAAGAAGTTTTCAAAGGGAGGCTATCATCTTTTCACTATTTTAGAGGTAAATAAGCCAGTCGACTTGTCCTTTTCTTATATAGTGAGAAATCCCATACCTTTACAATGCATTCGGTGTAACAGTTGTAGTTTTAAAGGATCATTGGGCAGAATATTTTCACCTTAAAACTTGTTTCTCCTTTTGAAATGCAACTTCTAATGAGTAGGGGATAGGAGAATGGGCAAGGAAGGGTGGGAATTAGAGAAGTAAATATTTATTCTTGTTTCTCTTACCAGGCCAGTACAGTGGTAGCAGTTGGACTGACCATTGCTGCTGCAGGATTTGCAGGTTTGTTTATGGTTTAGGGGTGGAAATGAAGTAGGGGAGATTGGGGATTGATTTATTTATTCTATTGCTTTTGTTTTTAGGCCGTTATGTTTTGCAAGCCATGAAGCATATGGAGCCTCAAGTAAAACAAGTTTTTCAAAGTCTACCTAAATCTGTAAGACTTCCTGAACACTTTTACTAATTCTTTGCTGCCTGTGTTTGAAACCTACGGCCACACTTGAGGAAGGGCAAATTTCCAAACATCCACAAAGTTCTAAGTGATGGCTTTGGGCCCTTTCTCTTGCTTCCACAAGGAGGGTGTAGAAGTTCTGAGCTTTAAAATGGTGGTACCCTAAAAGATCAAATGTTTCACGTGACAGAATTGGGGGTAGGGGCAGTGTTAACAATTCTAGTATAGTATTATGAAAGTTATTATCACTGTTGTTCACATACTGTCCACTTCAGCATCATCTGTCCACATTCTTGCTTTCTTTCAACTGCTCTGCATCACAAGCACACAGGGATCTAGGGTTCTAAAGTGATCTGTCCTTATTGTGTGGCCCTGGCACTCCCTAACATGGTATTTACCATTGTAGTTAATAAGGCTATAGATTATGACTAGATGTTATGATCATATCCTCTGTGATTATAGTTAAGAATGAATTTGGCTGTGATAGCCTGTTATTTGTTTTTATGTTGTGATTAAATGTGACAGAATAGAGTGATGGTAGGCTTCTCCAGTTATGATTTTTCACATAACAAGGTGAGAGGACCTGATAGCATGATTTTCTCTATATATATCTTAAAGCCTTGTTTCAAATACTTTTGGACTATTTGTCTCAAAAGACCTCCAGATCCTCTTCTTGAAGAACTTCTTGTTCTAAACCATAGTTATATTGCGAGATCAATTTTTCATCTAGAATATGGCTAACTTGGTTGCATCTACATGATCAAAAGAAAGAAAAAGAAAAAAATAGAATATGGCTAACTTGAGATTATCTTTCCTTTACTACTGGAAGAACTGACTTTGAGACACTGTTCTCTATTAATCTTTCCTTACAAATGCATTTCTTCTTTCAGGCCTTTAGTGGTGGCTATTACAGAGGTGGGTTTGAACCCAAAATGACAAAACGGGAAGCAGCATTAATACTAGGTGTAAGGTAAAATAATTTCTAATATTTTTAATATTTTTGTACAACTCTAGACCTATAAGGAAATGTAAGAAAGCCTTCTCTCCTTTATTATTAGGAGGGAGTTATAGGAGGATTTTGTCCCAGGAAAATTGGTATTACTAATTCTAGTCATTGGAGCCTGCCTCAGTGGTCCTTCCTTGTGTGTACATTTTTAAGGTCTAATCACTCCTACAAAAGTCAAATGAGAAGACACACTGACACTTAAGCACTTTTTCATTCATTTAAAGACAGACTTCTTAACAGATTATTACAGTGCTCAATGTTGTTCTCTGTAACTGACATTTTCTGTGGTGAAATTTCTACCTTCATTTTCAATACTTAAACATGCTTTCCTTTTCAATAAAAGGACTATTGTAATGAATGTTATCAAATTCAACATTTTTGAGAATGCCCTTTTTTCCTAAGGAGCAGTTTGGTTCCCCAATTCATGATATGCATTTTCCTTCTATGTTAAGAGATTCCTAAATAGCTTTTCATAGTGTTGTGTTAACCTACCACTTTTTCACAACATCTTTAATTGGCCTTTAGGTACAATTTTTTTATGTGATCCGGAAGTAGATTGAAGTAAATAATACCTTTTCCTTTTTTAATTAGCCCTACTGCCAATAAAGGAAAAATAAGAGATGCTCATCGACGAATTATGCTCTTAAATCACCCAGACAAAGGTAAGTAGTCATTAAACTCTTGTTACCTATGTTGGCATAATTATTATTAACTGAATAATTTTATATCTCTTTCTTGACTGTTACAAGGGAAATACCTAAACCTTTGTGTGAGTACTGTCACCCAGGCTGGATCCATGTGTTTTTGACATCTTAAAAGAAATTGAGTGAAAACTTTGAGATCTATAATTGTGATAAAATGTGACGTCCAGTAGTGACAGTCACAAATACTGCTAATTTTACTGGTTACCTACATTTATAATTTAAAAAAATGTTGAATTTGTTAATAAAACTAAAATTTAACTTTTCCCCATCCAGTTTAGATACTTTGAAGTGGAGATTACCTAGTGAGAAATTTATGAGATTTATTCATTTCTGATATACTTCTAAGCAGCCTTGGCTATGTTGAAAGCAAATAATTTCTTTGAATACCAAAACATAGACCACAAAATCCATGTTCCAGTGCTCAAATCCTTTTATTTACAGAGGAGAAGCCTTTCACTAAGAGGGTTTTGACAGTTTAAACAAGATTATAATTGTTTGGTATTTGACCTCACAGCATCTTTTAGAAAATTTAGCTTGTATTATGTGGAGGGCTTCTGATTCAGTAGGTCTGCAGTGGAACCAATAAATTTGTATTTATACCAAATTTCCTGTTGATGCTTCTTGCTGGGCTTAGGACCACACTTTTGACAATCACTGCTCCAGCTGATTAGTACCGGTAAACATTGTGAAGGGACAGTTGATAATAGGAAAGGAGAAAGACCGTGAAGGACAAAAAAAGGATCTAAAGAAAGAAAACTGGGGTCTTTCCAACAAAGCTCAGAAGCCTCTTGAGAATATTATGGTTTTAAAGTAACATGGTAGGCTAATTACACTATTTCAAAGGCACATATACGTGTATGGTACATGTTTTTTAATCCTAAAATGGTGTCATTTTTGTGGAAATCTCTTTCATGGAAATTACCTCATTTCCCATTGATCAAATATATTACCATATATTTAGTGATCTGGTTGCAGTGTCATAGCTTTCTTTAAAAAATAATTTCTGCTAATTCCACCTCAGATAAGCATTGGGATCCTTGAAATGAGAGTAGCTTTTTACCAAGCAGAAATTGAGAATCCATGTTATAACTATTCCTTTTTCTTTCTTCCTATAGGAGGATCTCCTTATATAGCAGCCAAAATCAATGAAGCTAAAGATTTACTAGAAGGTCAAGCTAAAAAATGAAGTAAATGTATGATGAATTTTAAGTTCATGTTAGTTTATGTGTATGAGTATCAACTTTTTATAATAAAATGCCTCAGCTACAGTTTTTAAAAATGATTTAGCATAAGCTAAATCAAAGCCTTGGTATAATTTTCTCATTTAAATTTGAGTATTTTAGATCAGACTATAGACAAGAATATTTGATGGACAAATGCACACCATTTGAATAGAAATATTATTCATTACTCATTTAGCAAGTAAGTTGGTTCTCTCTTCAAGGCAACATGAAGTTGACAGTCCTTGCTCTCAGATAGCCTCCAGTGTAATGGGAGACTGATAAACTATGTGATAAATATTATGATGGAATTAGCACAAGCTGTTGAAAAATTGTTCAAGGTACAGATAGCTGGTCCAACTACTTGGAACCTTGTATTTAAAAGTGAATTTAGCCATGACTTTGACCTAGGAAAGTGATCTAGGTATGTATATAATGTCACTGACAGAATTTAGTTTCATACATTAGAAACTAACAGTATGACAAAGATTTGAGAGTACAGGTCCTATTTTTAATCAAGTATTTAACATTGTATTCAGTTAGCCCCTTAAAAATATTGGCCATTTACAAATTATTCCTCAAATTGGTTATTTTGACATAATCAAAGTTTTGTAATTGTTATGATCAAGCTTAAGCAGTTAGCAAAACTGAAAATTTTAGTGCCCTCAATATAAAAACATTATTCAGCTTGGACTATTAAGAATTTATATACTAATAAATTTAAATGACATTTGAAGGCAAATGACTTACTATCCATCTAACAAAATATGAGGATCTTAATCAGAGGCCCTGTATAAAACATCTGAGATAAACTAGATAGTCTGTATTCCCCACCATGGGTATTATGTGTAGTTCTGAGATGATAAATTATACTACCTACTATCCAAACGTTCTTAAATTATCATAAAGTTCTTATTAATGGAGAACACAAAGACTTTTGAGGTAAAAATAGTGGAGATAATCATATTTATTGGCATTTTAAAGTAAGGGTATAGCTGTTCTTTTGTTTATACCTTATACCCTTGTTTAAAATCTGATGAAGTCTGTTACGATTTAGTGTATGATGAAGCACTAGCTTCTAAGGCTTTTGTGTAGGATAAATTTTTTAGTTATTTCCAGGGGCAAAGGGGCATGAAGGTACAATAGGTTCTTGTTCACCATAGTTTTGTTCTATAAAGTTGCAGTGAATGCTGAATTAGCAAATACTGAATCATCATTCCTAGGGGAAATACAGGTTCCTGTGAGCCTGTGGTCACACTTTTGTCAGCTGATCAACACATAACCCTGTTTTACATATGTAATATATATTGTTGTTATCATTAACATTGAACTCACAGCCAACAGCACTATAACTTAAGTTTGGCACATCACAGCCTTCTTTGCTTTAAGAACACTAGGTAGCAGCACTTTACTACTACTCTTGGGAGCCATCTTAAACAGCAAAATTACCGACAAAAAGCACAAACATGAAACCCTGCACTAAATAGACCACAAAAAGGATACTTGTTTATGAGAGCTGAAACAAGAAGGCAGAGCATTGTTTTGTTTTTGCACATGGGGTGCTTCAAATCTTTTGCCATTCTGTGAATATTCACAAATGACCAGAAAAGCACATCAAGTGTTTGGAGTTACAAATAAATTTTAGTGAGTAGGCAAATTCACAAATAAGGGATCCACTAATAATGAAGATCAACTGTATTTTGGTTTACTAACCATTTCAGTCCTTTGAACTAATCAAAAAATGTTTCTATGAATAAGAGCCTTAATTAAGACTAAAAAGCAAATTTTTAAAAGACAAATAGTGTGATAATATGCCCACAGGCAGTCAAGCATTAACTCTAAAAAGGAAAACAATGTAGGTATAAATACTTTTGAGTGTGTAATGCAAATAGCATACCTCTTTTTAAGATAGGTGCTAAGACAATGGAATTTAAAATAATACTGAGGAGCACAGCAGAGTGTATTTTTCTTTCATATCATTTTATTTTCTGTAGGCTTACCTTTTTCAAGTAGAAGAATCCATATTTCATTGAAGGCTATTAGGCAAACTGAACATTTAAATGTCATCCAGGTGAGGGCTCTAGACTATAATGGGTAATTGATGCAAATGAACTCTGTAAAAGAACCTTCCATCTTTTAGTGGTATTCTCTTACAAAATACTTGATCTGTAACGTGAACATTCATTGAATGCTTGAAATGTGCAAGCATTGTGCTTAGCATTCTCCTTGTATCTCAACAGACTAGTTATTATTGTTATATCCATTTTACATGTGAGGAATCTGAACTTTAGTGAGGCTAAGACACATCCAAGGCAACATGCTAAGAAAGGCTGATCTTTATCAGATCCCATGTTCCATGCTCTTATCCTCTGTACTATGGCATCTTTCACAATTCTGATAATCCAAGCATGTTTTCCTTGGTAATATCAAGTTGTGATTCTGGTGCTTGTCATTATACATCTAGCTTGGGGCCTTTTTCTTTACCAATCTGTATGCAGTCGATGCTTACAGATACACACTTTCTTAAAAAGGAGAGGAAGTTATAGTTAAACACTTAAGAGTATAGAAGGTAGATTTCAGGTCAAACTTCTGCAGTAGCCAGGTAACTCTGAGCAAGTCATTTCTGCTTAGGGCTGCTCCTTCCTCCTCTGTAAAAGGAAAAGATAAATGGCCAACCTGAAACTGTGAGGATTCCTCCATATTTTATGGCTAGGGAAGCAAAACACCAGAACAAATGGTTTCCAAGCTTATACAGCTAGTGAAACTAGAATTAAGCCCTGGGTGTATTCTCTAATTCACTATGTTCATAGTAGTTCTCAACATATTTTTGGGGGGGAATTTCTATCTATCTATAGCCTTGATATTAGATCTGGATACCTCTGAATACCAGAGGTTGTTGTGTCCCTTAGCCCCTTCCCTTTTGCTTTTACAGGCCATCTGGGTTGATATTAGATATAAGTCCTAAGCTACTATATATATAAAAACTTTGCTTTGTTGGTAATGAAAGTAGGCTATAATAAGTGGTCATGGTAGTTAACTGTCTTTTCCTCCCACCTTTAGTTTTAGGCAAATTCTCTGCCATCAAGTATTTTCCAAATGATGAGAGAACACATTAAATGAAAACATTTAAATGAAAATAGTTATTCAGATCACTATTCCAGGAATACCCAAACCATTCAATAAATATTTGAGATCCTGTGAAAATGGGTGGCATATAAGCCCATACGTATATATTATGCTGATTCCAGAAGTTTGGTTACATGGTTTTCTCTGTCATCCTTAATTTGCTCTAAATTACAAGAAACAACAGCAAGGAGGGTAGAAGGCAGCTAGAAGCAAAACCATTGAGAATTGTGGAAAATTAGGTAACTAGCTTCTTAACGCAAGGTAAAATCCTGAACATGTTAACTATGCCACACTGAAAGCTTTGTGTTCAGTATACTGAAAATGTATGTCCTACCTTAAAAAAAAAACCCTCCACCAGAAATATTTAAAAATAAAATCCACTCAGGCATAAAGCTTCATTTAAAGGGTTAGTAGGGTTTTAGGGTACAATGCTGAGTTCTGCTTCAATTATGAGAATATGTAAGGCATCTTTTCTGTTGACAATGACCTATAAAGGTTGTTTTGCAAATCAGAAACCTGTAATAGGGTTACCTTTTGAGTGCAGGGGATCCTCCAAACATGTTAATTCTGATGAAAATTTAGAACTTGGCTCAACACTTCAAAGAACAGCATAAGCTAGAAAACGGTAAAAACTTGTGGTAAACAAAGTAAAAAACACTGTTTAGAATGAATGCTGTACTAGGTTTTTTGTTATGTAAAGAATCCTGGACTGAGACTAACCTTGAGTACCAGGAAACTTAAATGACCTAAGCTCTGCTTTTTGTTGTTGGGCTGTTGTGCAGAGTGCTGTGTGTCTGCGTATAGGCAACTGTTGCCTTAGCAACAGGATATAGGAAGACCTTCTATCCTGTTACCTATTATTCCTGACCCAATAATAAAGTAACAGTCCAGTGTTGATATAATCTGGAACATGTTAACACTTGCTGCCACCTTAGTGCTGTTTCAATTAGTGAAATTTCAAATACAATGTTTACATTTTTCTTTACAACCTGAAAACAAGTTAATTGAAAAAGGAAGCTCAAAGAGGTTGAAGTACAAGCTCCAGGCAACTATTAAGTATAAATTGGTTTATCTAGAAAAACTATTGGAAAATATTTTTAATGAAAATGACCTTTAAACTAGAAAATGTGTAGTAAGTACATTTTACAATTAATCCATTAAGAGGGTACAAACACACAGTAAGTATTTTACCCAAAAAAGAAAATACCAGTTACTGAAATACAAAGAAATTCAAGAAGCTATTAAGTGGTATACTTTAAATAATGGGGCTGTAAGACTGAGAAAGTCAAAGAAAAAATTATTTTGCCTTTGTTTGGGTTATTTTTAGATTGTATTCAGCATAATTGGAAATAGCTGGGATGGATACACATTTAAAACAAACGCCACTTTAATTCAGCATATACTCTTTATGAGAATTCTTGGCCATTTGGTTAAGTGTTACCCAGGGTCTGACATATGACTAGACTGAAGCTATATTAATATTGGAAGGGCCTTCAAAAGATCAACTAGTCCAGCTCTCTTTGGTTGGATAAAATTGAAACTACAGAGAAAAGGTTAGCAGAACTAAAATAGTGGTTCCCAATCCTGTACGTTTACCTAAAGCATCTTGTCAAAGGAAGAAATAAACAGACTGTGGGAAATCATCTTATAAAGCTACATTATATTAATAGTTATTCCAGGGGAATTTTTAGGTACCTGACTTCACTACTAGAAATAGTAGTATAGAAGATACAGATAAATCTGAATCTGAAGTGACCTACTGATAAAGCTTTTAAAAATAAATATATTTTCTTATAGATTATATATGCCTTCATCATCAGTAATTAGGGGTTTTCTGGATGTATAGACTCTTCCTTGAATTTCTAGAATAATTATGCTTAAAAATGTATAATTAGTTTGAACCATAGGAGATTCCCAAGTTGACCATTTTTGACCCACAAAAGTTCATTTCCTATTGTTCAATCTAATGGACTTATCTCAACCAACAGTAGAGTGCAGTTTCAAGTTAACACCACTTGCCAAGTCTGACTATAGCAGATTACAATTATTGCTTTATTGTAAAAGTTCTTGACATAAAACCCAAATACTATTCATAGGTTAATCATGGGTTATGAGCAACTATAGTCCATTCAAGCCTACACACTAATAACTAAAAATTTTAAGTAAGGGCTCAGCAAATTCACTATACCAGATACCCTTATAAAAAGGTATAAGGGGTCCAAACCTCATATAATAGCAAAAATAGATTGAGACTTTGTAAGAAACATCCTTTTTCCCTTTGGGAATTTTGTCAAACCCATAGATCCAGTTCAAATCCAAGTTCCCTGAAGCTTTCTGGAAGAAAATCTAGGTGTAAAAGTAATTTTCCTTTACTGTCATTCTCATTTAATTGACACAGGACTTATGCATTATAGCCAATTTTATCTGTCCTTAGTATAAGCTCATTGTAGACACAGCCTGTGAGAACACTAGTTTGAAACTTAAAACTGTAAATCTGTTTGCAGAGGACACTAGTACCATTTCCCAATCCAATTACATTTAGTTAACATGCCAACTTTACAAAGACCCTCCTCATGTTACAAAACACTAGACAAACAGCAAACAGCTACAAAAATACCCGTTACTTAGATAAAGGTAATGGAACCCAACCACAAAAGAATGGCTGACATGAATGGGGATCCAGAATACAAGAGTTAAAACACCAGCTGCTTGTGATTCCCATCACAGCTTATTGTTTCCCACATCTGTTCTTTTGCTTACCTATCACCTGTACCTTTTAAAAGAAAACATTTATTTAAGCAACCTCCCTCAGCCTTGTTCTAAGGAGTATCTCAGGTAAGTTTCCATGTACTCACTAGTTTGATCTACTGCTTAATTCCACATTAAAATACATGAATATTTAAAATTAAGATTTCTGTGTATCCCTACAGTACTTTTTCTACCAATGTCATCTGACTTGTTACCACAGACACCATTTTGCAGTTGTTTTAGGCCCTTTTAAGGCTTAAAAGGGTGATGCATGGCCAGGTGCAGAGGCTCAAGCCTGTAATCCTAACACTCTGAGCAAGAGACCAGCCTGAGCAAGAGCAAGACCCCGTCTCTACTGAAAAAACAGAAAAATTAGCCAGGTGTAGTGCACACCTGTAGTCCCAGCTACTCGGAAGGCTGGGGCAGGAGGACTGCTTGAGCCCGGGAGTTTGAGGTTACAGTGAGCTGTGACGACATCACTGCACTCTAGCCAGGGCAACAGAGTGAGACTGTCTCAAAAAAAATAAAAATAAATAAATAAATACAAAAGGTAATGCCTAAACCAAGAATCCTAGGCCTCCTAAGGTTTCAGGAAAAGCAGATCATTTTTGCCTCAGCTGCTACTTCATGATTCAATTCAGGTTCCATATACGATTTCACATATATATGCTGAAGCAGTTATTTGAGCTGCATGAAACCTTCCAGAATACATTTTTTTGCTTGAGTGTCTTTTAGTGTATACTGGCAAGTTCTCCCATAGCAACATCATCTAACAAGGACAACAACTAAAAGGATGGACCCCTCTCAGAGTAAGTTTGAGAGGCTCCCTGAATTAACAACGGTTACATCTGGGGAGTGGACTTTTCATTTATATTCCTGAATCTGAGTATGTCCTGTTTTAAAAAAACAAAGGCCTGCTTATCACAATTCTGCAGTACATACACTGTTTTAAAGCAGTGGTCCCCAACCTTGTTAGCACCAGGGACAGTTTTCATGGAAGACAATTTTTCCGTGGGTGGGGGGGGTGATGGTTTCGGGATGACTAAAGTACACCGTTTGTTGTGCACTTTATTATTATTACATTGTAATATATAATGAAATAATTATACAACTCACTGTAGGCTGGGGACCCATTTTAAAGGACAAAACACTGGGTCTAATCATTTGTAAAGTAATTAAATCTTAATAGTTATTTCTTAGAGTATGATTATTAATTACTGCTATTCTGCAGAACTGCTTCAGCTACACTCACTTTTTAAGATGGTTTTGTTCTTTTCCCATTGAAACAATCTTTATGGACAAAGGATTTAGTGAATCTATTCTACATGGCAGAAAATGAAAAAATCATTTTTTTCTTTATACCACATTTGCCAACTTAGGGATTAATTAAAATTCTTCTGATACCTTATAGTTAATTTGTAACCCAATTATACAAGGGAACTAAGAATAAAAAGGCCAACTATTTAACTTGTTTCTAGAACTGATGGATTAAAAAAATTTTGTGTAAATTTTTAAAAATCAGGGTATGAAGTTATTTGATATCTTAAGTGCAGAAATCACACTATTCACACCTTACCGTTTAGGTTTCAAACCATTTAATGCCAGCACATCTTAACCTTAATTAGAATAAATTTGAAGGCCAGGGTTATATACACTGACCTGGCAAATTTGACATTTTTAACTACACCCCAAATTAACCATTGGATCATATAAATTAAAATCACATTTTTATGCACATAAAAAATTAACACAAATTATGCACATAAAAAATGTTTAAGATGCCAAATGATAGAAATAAATAGCTATCATTCTTGCTCAGTGGTTTATACATTGGGAAGCAAAGCCCTCCCCTAAGTCCACGATTATTTGATTTGACCTCACAATTAGCTGTATAAATTAATGTATCGTTGTTACTCTAAAACAAACCTCCTGTCTTTACCTTTGCAAACTTAAGTTTTACAGTAATTTTCAATCATTGGTATGAGAATCTTCAAAATTAGTTCCTTGACAATCAAGAAACAAATTATTGGCCTATTACCTAAAAATTGTTCATCTGACTTCTTTTATAAAACAATTTTTAATGAACTAAAGGCAAAGGTAGAAATTCTGGCTTCTACCCCCATTTGTTTTCTAAAAGTTGCCTTTCATTAGAATTTTGTTACCAAGATTTTTTTCCTGGTATCAAATGTATTATCAATTCCCAAAGCTATCTATTCTAACAGTCTAAATTTTAAGTGTTAAGATTCCAGAGGATTCATTACAAAATGATTAAATGGCCAACTGACATTTTAATGCTATTTATGAGCAAGTATAGATGCTTTTTAAAAAGCAATCAAAGCATACTATTCTAGGCCTATAAATAGCTCCAGCTACTTTGCAACAACTGGTGTAAAAAGTAGAAAGTTAAAAATCCGCAAATGGAAGATCAAAGTTTATTTACTACCTGCATACAAAAACATATTGCACATCAAACAACTGAAATCAAAAAAAAAAAAAAAAAAAAAAAAGAGAGAGAGAGAAAGGAAAAGAAAAAGAAAAGATACTCTACCGAAGACTAACATGTAGTTTATACAGAACAAACCTTCTGGAAATTGATCTTTTCAGTAGTTCAGGTTATGTCTGAATGGACATGACTAATTTAGCTTAGTGTCTTAACTAAAGCTATGTTTGATTTTTAAATACTGTACACTTTAATAAATAAACCAAACAAAGCCTCAAGGTAGAACAGTCACTGCCAAATTATCACCCAGTGTCCCTGCAGATGAGAGTTTAACAAATGTATTCCAGTGGTCTGCAGATTTTCCTCTACATACAGCATTTAAAAAACACAATAAAACAGACCAGTTTCCAGACTAAACTAATGAAGAAATTACAATTCAGTGCAAAATATTTTAGACTGCATTTCATTCTAGTTTTCCTCAGGTGAAGAAGTGGTTGCATATTAAAAATGTAACAAAAGCAGCTAATGCTTTCATAAAGAATATTACGTTAGGGATCCCACCCCACCCACCTCCCCCGATCTCTGCCATATTTTGAAAACAAAATAACATTTCCTATAGCCAGCAACTTTTTTTAATGTTACATATACTATTCTCAAGGCACATCTGATGATATATTTTATAACACAGTAGGTGTCAAAGTATGTTTAACATATGATTTCTTCAGGATCCCTCCCCTTTCTGAATTCCAAATGGAGGAACTGAAAGTGCGATGTAAAGACTGGCGATCCATATTCTATCTTTGGCAAGCTTGTACAAGCGCTATTGTAAATGTAATGTAAAAGAACTGTAAACTAGAAACTTCTTCAGTTTATGAAACACCATTCAGGACTGCTGCTTCTTGAGTGTTTTCTTCTTTTAAGGTATTAATCTTTTCTTCTCCCGGAGTACGCTGTAGCTTAGAAATTTCATCGCCAGAAGCACTAGTTGGGCCATTTATTGCCTTTTCTGAAGGACCATGCTCTTCAATCACATCTTTTGCCTGCCAAAGGGAGACAACTTTTTCAACTTCTTTATAAATGAAATCTATAGCTGAGGAGAAAAATAACTACATAAACATTAGCTAATAAAAAATTTCAGTTTCATATGCCACAATGGATCAAAGAATTAAAACATTCTTAAAATTCAAAACAAATACCAACGTATTCTGCTCTCTGGGTCTTTTGACTCTTTATCTCTAGTACGTAGCAATGCTCAAACCACACAAAGCATCTGTACTGTTTAATGAAACCTGTATCTAATTTTATTTTAAACCACTGAAAAGCTCACCATGTAAATGATACAAACAGTTAATACCCTAAGTAAAACAAATAATCACCTACTTTACTCACCTTTTTGAAATTCATTTACATATCAAATCCCTTAAAGCGTTTAAAAGAATTGAAACTTAAAGAGGTATATATAGCCTATTGCTCCCCAAATTAAGCAAAAGTGTCTATGCCCAATATCTTTGGGCAGACTGAATTTTACAAATGCTATTTAAAGTTCTAACTAAAAAGTATTTCAGGCTCAAGCATGCATATCTTCAGTTACTTGGGGCGAAGTACAAAATCAAGAGTCTTCTCTTTAACTAAAATATTATTTGTCTATTTGTGGAAACAAGTGATCATACAGTAAGTTAAGAAGTAAAAAAATAATGCTAAACCATACAAAAAAAAAAAACAAAAAAACACCTACAGGTTAAATTCTCCTTACCATTTCTTTCTTGTTTTTAGCCAAAGTTTCCCTTGGGAGGTTTCTTTGTCTGCTCTGAGACTCAGCTCTAGAAATATAATCTGCAACTGTGACTGTTAAAGATGAGAAAAAAATTACAGGTGTTGAAAAATATTTCTAAAGTTTATTTATGGATAAAGAGTAATTTCACTATTAAACTAGTGGTGGGTCACCCAATTTCAAAATTTTCTTAAGCTGGGTACCACCTCCAACTAAAAATAAAGCTTGAAAAATGTGCCTGTGATTTTAGTGCTGACAATAGAAAATTTCAAGCTTGAGACTGAGAAAGTCAAGATTAAAAATCCAGTTATTTGCTTCTGGTTGAGTCTAAGGTTGTGGGGCAAATTTGGTGTAGAAACCCACAACCAAACAGAAAATGTAGATGAAGTGTTCTAGGCCCAAACAATGCTTGCAATTATCAGTGGGTGGGAAATGGGGAATATTTCCTGCAAACCATGGTGTGATATACTTAAATTTGAAAATGTCATCAAAGATATAAAAGATTTACTCAAATGTTGGTTTTGCTTTTAAAAAAAAAAGATAACCTGGTGTGATATATTTTATGGCTCCTTTTTAACGTTTCACACTAGAAACCATTGTGAATGATCAAAATGAGAAACTTACAACTAAAGATAATAGACCACCACCCTAAAAATGTGGACATTGATGATAGTGGGAAAGGGGCTAGAGTAAATTCAGTAACAAACCCCTCCCTCCACCCTTGCCAATCTCTCTAGGGATTGATTAAAATGTGTGTTTGCAAAGCAGCAGCAGCAGTACGTTAGGAAAAAGACTAACCCAAGCTAACACCCTACTGCCAACCCAAGTGCAACAAATGACCTCTGTTCTACAGAGGTATTTTTGTATTTATATTCTTTCTCTTCAAGAACGTGAAGCTCAGAATTCATTGATTTGAAGAAATATCAAAATAAGCACCCTCTTTCTTCCAAATTATTATTTTCTACCACAAACTGGTTAACAAAGTCCCTGATATGTAAAAATACAGTATCTATTTTAAATTATGGGAGCAAGTTAATTATGTAAAGAATGGAAATTCAAGTAAACTTTAAATTACTGAAAGCCACTAGGTATGGGGAGAATTGGCCAATCAGGTTCAAATTATATGAAAATAATTAAATCATTTTTATATGTAACAAAAAGCTGGACAGTATTTGCAATTTATTTTTCTTAATTATGAATTAACATGCTAACACTTTCATAAGCTCCAAGAACTTTCTACAAACTATTATGTAAATGAATCTTTTAAAAGCACAAGGAAACAACTCATTTCAAAACTTACATCATCTATTAGAAAACTAAGTCTAAAACTGCCTCTTTCCTTCCAAATTGTAAGAAGCTCAGTACACTCATTTTGAAGTTATTTAAATTCATTGCTAATGAATTTTTAAATGCATTTAATAATAGTTTATAATATTGGAATACTGGGGAGGGGGATATTATCTATCATAATCCACTTCAATATTATGTCTACGTATGTGGTGGTGAAACCATTATGCGAATGATTCTAGTCATAGATTAGGGAGCAGCATAATGAATGCCTTCTGGTTCCATAGTTCAGGCCTCGGTGACACCGGGGAAAACTCATCTACTTGGAGACCCTGCTGCTAAATTTAAATACATTTTGAAACAATTCTTAGAACCCTTCATCCACCAGGGACAGAGATAGATTATACGTTGATAAAGTTATTAATTAAATTAAGAGACACTTAGCTGGAATGTCCCCTCCCCAAATAAAAGGTAGCCAAAAGAAACCTCAGTTAATTCAAAGAAAAACCTGTTCATAGCCAGTCTTTTAAGTCCCTTAAAAGTTCAGTACAGATTAATAAATATTAATATCTAGGAAAAATGCAGGCCATTTGTATGGCATAATTTGTACTCTAGAATTTCCTCTAAGGGGTCCAAGTTAATCAACTGGACATCAGTGTATTGTCACATTCAAGGTGCAGCAAAGAATATTCACTGCTTAATTTACACTAAAAGAAGAAATTTTGAGCAAATGAGAGCAAATAATATGAACTTTAGATGGAGGCTGCCTCCCTAGAATTGCTACCAGGAGCAAAGAGAAACAATTTTGTGCTTGTTTTGCCCACCCTATCTTCCTATCTTTTGGGGAGGAGGGACAAGCTAGGAAATGCAAGGAGTTTTGAGAGAGGAAAAGTAGTAATCCCAAAGAACAGTGTTAAAATAGATGCAGTATGGAACACAAATCATTGTCAAATTATTGAAAACTCCAAATTATTCATGTTTCAAGTAATACTATATAGAAATTTCTGCCTCTTCTACAACAAACCCCACTATTCTATTCCTTCTATGTCTGTTGACTTAGTAATAAACCAGCATACATCTAGTTAATAAGTTACGTCATAATTTATTCTGCTAAGGCCATACTGATAGCCTGAATTTTCTTACTTACAAAGTAGGGCCAGAAAATGTATCATTGCTGTGCCACCTTTAAAAAATGAAATAAATATGATCCCTTCCACCTAAAATATATTTCTAACACTAACGGAGGGGAGGAAAGAAAAGAAAGGAAAACAAACATCTTCTGGACACTCTATTTTTTGACAATATTTACTTCCTTTCAAAATTTCCAACTACCTTTAAAACATGAACTTTCAAGTATGGGAACTAATTCCCTCAACCAGTTTTCCCAAATGTCTCTACAACCACTAAACTTAAAGATGCTAGAATTTACATTTTTTATTTGGGGAAAACACATGGAAGGATTGGTTTTGGAAAGAATGCAAAAATTGATTAGTTTGAAAGGGGTTTATTTCTGGTGCACACAATTTCTTCACTGTGAATATACATGTCTCTGTACATAGGAAATGAAATTATGTTCAAAATAATATAGACACAGCAAACAAGTTTCTTTGAAGTTACTAAAAATTATGACTACATAAAATAACATTCTAAAACTAAGTAAGTACTATTAATTTGAATAGTTAGTAGGTGTAAGGGAATAAGCATCACACTACAATAAACAAACAAAAACATAACATGCATTCCTCTTATTAGGAAAAAGACACTTTCGAATATTTTTCTTTTATACTTTTTTTTTTTTAAACTGTGGGTATTACAATTCCCACCAAAATGAGGTGCTGAATTCAGATATAGTAAGCAGGCACCATGCAAAAGCTGCCCAGTTTTGCCAATCAACTTCAATCACAATCTACAACATGAGTCCCTGGGATGGCAGGCCCCATCTCAAGTGTGAACAATCTGCCAGGTGAACAAAATAATGAACTTCTCAACAGTATTTCCATGTAAAAAAATTGAGACACAACATTAGTTCAATTAGACAGGTTACTAAACATTTACGTTATGCAGGAAGAATGCATTTTCTTAAAAGTAGTAGTCTTATTAGTTGAATAAACAATTTATGCAATGCAAATTTTGAATGTATATGCACACATGTGTACATGTAAGTATAATATATTCAGAAAGCAGACACATGACATTTTTTTCATGCTTGTGACCTGATGTTGTCAACAGGTCCGCTCCAGTTACCTGGCTGTCTATCTTCTGCCTGACCCCTGAAACGACGCCTGCGGCTACGATTGCGTCGCTGGGGTTTTTTTTCACTATCATCTGTAATTGCAAAGTTTACCATGAACTATTCTGACAAAAACAAAAACAAAACAAAAAATTTCTTTCCTTCAAAGATTTAAAGAAGAGGAAAGATAAACTTTTAAGTAAGCACCAAAGATAAAACATACATTAGACAAGAAATAGACTTTTGTAGCTTTAAGCATTCCAAACAGATTGACAACGGAAATATGATCTAGAAATTAAAAGGGTTTTAATTCATAATAAAAGAAACTCTCAGACTTACTTTAAATTATCATCATTCAGGGATAAAGTTTTCCTCTCCAATACAGTTTGGTTTATGCCACAGTTAATGACGTTTTAGCCCTTTGAAAATTAATGCCTACTCTTGATATACATACCTTCACTAGTGTCAGTTGTAGTAATTTTAAAGAGGCAAGCTGAAAGCCCAATTTTGGTTTGGGGACAATAAAAGCAGTAAGTACCTTGCAGTTTGAATATTTGTATTGATTTAATGCATCAAAGGGCACTTTAATAAACACTCCCAGTATCAAATAGTTCTGACTATGACAAATCTGAGAACTAGACATTTAAGACAGACAAAAATCTACCTTGAAGTAAACACTAAGAAAAAGTCAACCTGTGAACTGCATACTTTTTTTTGGAAAAAGCTTCATACATTAACAATATTATACAATTATATGTGTTTTCCCTAAATGCTTACATACCTAGCCCATTTTCATTAACTGAAGCTGTATCAGATTCAGTCATTCCATCCATCAGAACAGCATCTTCATCAGTCCTTCGTCTACGAGACCGCCTACGACGGTTAGTACTGTGATGAGATTCGCTGGCATCAGTGTCTGCAGTCTGATCTGATTCTGTATTATCAAGTAAGCTGTATGGATTGCTGTCTGGATCTTTGAGCACTATATTCATGTCAGAGGCAAGAAATATTCGTTTAAGAGGGCTGCAATTATGAATGTTTTGATCTATATTGAACTATATCAATTAATGATAAACTTCAGTCTCCCCCAATAAAAATGCATTGTCTTCAAATAAAATGTTTTCTTTATCACTATTTTACCTGGAAAATAACAAAGATGATTAAATATGAAGAAACTTTAAATAGTGATGAAAAATTAAAGCAGAAGATGAGCAGAGATTTCAGCTTCCTAACACTTCCTTTGACTTGTTTTGAAAATATATATTAGGAAATAGTGTATTAAATGCTAATTTTGACATTTACATTTCAAGGTAATCCTGCCCCAAGGCTAGAAAAAGAGAAATAAATATTCAGCTAATATGAATTAATTCTAAGAACGAGCTTTGGTCCCCTTTACTGAGTTCAAGGTGACTGCTGCATTTGTGATGTTAATGGACTATTTCCAAATAATATTCAATACCTACACTCCATAACGTAAAAGAAATCTGTAACTATGAAATGAAGTAATCAAAACAAGTTCACACAAAGCAGCAAACTAAGATAGAAATTCTAACTGGTTATGAAAAGGAAAATGCTGAAACAAATGTTGACTAGTACTCCATCTCTAGAAACAAAGCACGAAGATAGAATGAAGGTGGAAAAAGAAAAATTATAAGATACAATTCATAAGAAAAATACCCATCTTACCTATGTGTATTTATTGCCTCCAACAATCAAATTATAGAAGAAATTCACCTAATCACGATTTTTCCTAAGTTTCCTTTGGTAACAGCTAGCAAGCTAGCATCTTTGCAAAAGACACTAAGTTTATCCATTAATCATAAACACTAGGTAAAGTACATTTATTTTGTAATTCAGCATACTATAAGTTTATAAACCTTGGTAACAGTGCACAGTATACTATAAGAACTATTTCTCTGTAAGCCTGTAAACTAAACTTAGGGCTCAAAGATTATTACCATGGAACCAGAGAGACTCTCTTAAGAAGTCCCTAAATTTCACCCTGATTTATTCCAGTTTTTGTAATTTGTAAGCACATTTGTCATATATTTAACATATATACACATATCTTCGATAACATAAAATGCCACAGAAGTTTTCATAGGTATGTTATAACATTAAGAAAAGTGTGGTTTTCTTTAACTGGTATACAATAATATGTTAAAGTTATATCCCTGATATAATCTAGTCCGTGTATCCCTAGCGATTCTACCCCTAGCTCATTATGCTAAACAAGAATATTCTGGCAACTCCACTTAACTTAAAGCATTAAAAATTTTTAAAAAGGCACAAGTAAACAAGTACAAAGTTACTTATATACCTCAAATCTTTAGTCATCTAAACACTCCTCTTTACAGCTGAATTCCTCAAACAATAAACTTTTCTTACAAAGTTGATTCCACAATTTTTCCCTGTTCCCAAAGTAGCATACAGTGTAGCAAAGGATGCTTTCCAGTTAGTTTTCAATATTAAGGACACAAAAGTATTGCGATCTGTGCATTAGAATTCTCTAGGTCTGTCTGGCAAACATACATAACTCAAATTCTAGGGAAATAAAAAAAAATTTCCAATTACATAAGCCCTCAAAAACTGAAGAGATGAACATCTGACTCTCAAAATACAAAGAGAACCAGCCAACTAAATTTCTGACCTGATTATTCTAAATAAACCGTCCCTAAGAAACACTCCACAGGGTTTTTTCCTTATATTGCTATATGGTCTACTATTTTCACTAAGACAGTGAGTGGAAACAGAAACTTCCCAGAATGGGTGGCCCTGGGAGATGGATTAACTTTTGTAAGGTTATACTGTTTACAAAGAATGGATGCTGACATAGTATATAAAAGACTACCAGAACTGATGGAGGATTTGCCACCACGTGGTCCACCACGACCTCGACCCCCCGAAACACTTCTGCCTCTTCCTCCTGGGCGTCTCCTGCTGTCACGCTGATGTCGGCTGTCTCGATCATCTTCTCCTGCCAATGACCAATCACTCAGCTCATCTTTACGCTCAGATTCTGTTTCAGAGGGGTTAGACAGCTCAGAATTTGTACCTTGGGAAAGAATAAAACAAGCCAATTATAATCCTATAAAAAAAGAAACTTAAAATTTTCTATTTTATTTCCTACAAATTGTTGTTTGAATAAGCATACTATTTGGCTGCTTCAAAGAAAGCTACTTTAAAATTAAAATGAATTTGAAACTTACTAAAGAATAATCAATTGTTAATATACTAGTAGTATATAGAACCTACTAGTCAAAATAGATTAAAAAATGAATTGATGTGCAGAAACACAAACCATAGAACAATTGCAGAAAACATACAAACACTACATATCAATATTAAAATGCACTCAATATGGAGAGAGAACCAAAAGTTCCTCCCCATTTAGGTTTTAATAACCTAAATTACTAGTTAAATAAAATTAACTGCCAATATTCAAAAGCAAATTTAATCATACTTAGAAAAATGAATAGTTTAATTGTATAATGTGTTCATTCTACCATTATTTCACTGCTTCTACGGTGTACTTTTTTCCTTCACATTTTAACATCTCTGAAATCAGGACATTTCTTATAATTGATGGTGTCTTTCTTATAAAGTGGGAGTGGTTTTTTCCCCAGTGGTTGTACATAAAAATAGCATGTTTCACTAGCAATTGTGTCTCAAATTGGAAGACTATGAAATTACTAAAATTGTAAAAAGGTTTCTCTGTGAGAGAAGATCTCTCTCACCTAACAACCAACAGAACTGAAGCCATGACCAGTGACAGGAAAACTCAGCATGCCTCTTAAAGTTTACAGACCAGTTCTAAGATTGCAACAACCTATTTTAATGGTGCCCTTTCAAAAATTTAAACATTGCGAAGATTTTATAAGAAACCCACAATACTATTATTATAATGCAACTAAAGTGGCAGATATATATGACCCAATCACTAGCATACTGATTCTCACTTCTATTCTTTGTTAGTTCTGGGATGCCACTTCCCTCTTATCATATGATCAAATATTTGTCCTTCAGAGCCTAGTTCAGTTTCTAGCTTCAGACCAATTTAACTGAAAAAGACCTCTCCCCTTCTCTTACTTCCCTAAAAGCATAGTGTATCTACCGTGCAGTGTGTCATATGTTGCTCTGTATTTTTCCCCCTTTGGAATTACCTCAAAATTGGTCTTTGATAAAGGGTAGAACTTCATCTTATACCTCTAAATGTACCCAAATGCCTAGAAATGTGTATAACAATTTTCTCAGCCAGTAAATTTACTGCATGATTTTGAAGTTCACTTGCTAAACTCCCCCAAATAAGAGTGATTCACTAAATACCTTAAAGTTCCCTATATTTAAACTCCACAATCATTTGAAGATAAACACACAACAAGAGATCTTCAGACATACAAAGTTATAAGTAATAACATGCAGGGAAGAAAATGTGAAGTTTAACAAATGAAGGTGCCTACGCACTTCCTTTCTCCTTTAAAGATAATTCTGCAATGCATCCCTTTTTCCTCCACATGCTGTTAACTATGGATGTAACTAGCTGATTATAAAAGAATGAATTAAGTAATTAGTTGGAAGTATATTTTACAAAGAATACATCAAGTTTCTAATGGAAGTTTCTATTCTATTCTATTTCTATTCTATTCAAGTCTCTGTTGGAAAGGAGTTATCATGGAAGGGAATGAATCTCCCCTAACATTTATTTCTCCAAATGACAAAAAAAACTTTATTAACTGGATGTCACAGATGTGGGAAAAAAGGCAATTTATCATTTCATGAACAGTGAAAAAGAAATCTTTGAAATGTGTAAGAACTTCTGAATTTATTTCCAAACCTATGCCCTGCCAGAAAATATTAACAAAATTTAAGGCAAATGATGATTATTTCAGTTTGAAACAAAAGTTTCTACTAAACTCTCCTTAAAAATCCAGTGTAGTATTTATCTAATCCAGTGTCACAAGCAAGGAAATCTTTTATTTGCCTTATTGCTAATCTTGATTTTTAAAAATACTTCTAAGCCAGGTGTGGTGGCTCATGCCTATAATCCTAGCACTCTGGGAGGCCAAGGCGGGAGGGTTGCTTGAGCTCAGGACAACACCAGCCTGAGCAAGAGTGAGACCCCGCCTCTACTAAAATTAAAAAAATTAGCCAGGTGTCACGGCACACACCTGTAGTCCCTGCTACTAGGGAGGCTGAGGCAGGAGCTGCTTGAGCACAGAAATTTGAGGTTGCAGTGAGCTACAATGATGCCACTGCACTCTACACAGGGCAACAGGGTGACAGGTCTGTCTCAAAAAAACAAAAAACAACAGCAACAACAACAAAATTTCTAAATGAACACCTATTTTGCAATACAAGGACAGATTGTTTTTATAATCAAAAAACTTTAAAAAAGCATAAACTTCTAAGTTAAATAACTCCACTTCCAATATCCCAACTGAAATGAGCAAACTGAATATACAAAGAGTAAGAAAATTCTTCCTTAAAATTAACCTAAATTTAGTACTCAAAATACTTAAAGGAAACATCTAAATCACAGATTTCAGTAGGTAAGACAGATATTGAAGTAAAAAACAAAAAAACTAATGAATTGGCCCGTGCTCAGTTTTATTCATATTAAATAACTCTTAGTAATGGTGATGAATGATGGTGAAAAGGAATCCGCAAATGAGACCTTTAAGGTTAAGGACCTTGAGATGGGGAGATTATCCTGGACTATCCATCCAAATAGGCCCAAACTAAATCTCTTGGGTCTTTAAAGTGGAGAAACTTTCTCAGCTGCAGAGCCTCCTAGAGCCTCCAAATTGAATGTTGCTCAGCTGACATTTAAGATTTTAGACCACTAAGACCCATGTCAGACTTACGACGTGTAGAACTATAAGAAAATCAATCTGTGTTGTTTAAGCCTCTAAGTTTGTGATGATTTATTATGACAGCAATAGCAAATACTCCCTAGAAACTATTGTAGTCATTTCAAACTCTCAATTTTGTAAAATACACGTTCATCATTCAAAAATTTTTTAAAGGCTTTAAAAATGATTCATGACACTAATCCAATATTTAATGACTCTAAAAAATAAAGGCAAACTGTTTTTAATCAACTTTTAAATCAGATTTTCCCTTTAAAACTTCTAGTCACCTTATCGTGAAGATGGTTTATATCATTTCCAATGGTTGTGTGTACTAATAAGCTTAATAGCTAAAAATACCATGTTTTATCAAATCCAAGATGCCATCAATTGTAAGACATATTTTGTATGCCATTAAAAAAGAGCCAATGCTGCTAGTTAACGTTGTAAGATGTCCAATGTAAACACATGCCAACTTCAAAGATGTTACATTGGGAAATGTTTATAATTCTTATAGAACTGATATATAACTGATATTTATCTATATATTCTATATATCTTATAGAACTGATTATCTTATAGAACTGCTTATCTTATAGAACTGCAACAGTTCTGTAAGAATTATATAAATTATAGTTATATAGTCACCTAAAAATCCTTCTGATATAAAGTACACAAGAATATCTATAAGCAAATTCAAATGGTTTTCATTACTCTCCCAAGCCCACTCGAGTTCAACAGCTATTTCAAAAAATATGTTACAAGTTCTGCAAAGATTCAGAGGTAAGAGTGCCATCTACTGCACAATTTGCATAGCTTTCTTCAATCCAAATAATGTTCCTCTACCACTTCCATTATCTAATTTCAACTAAAGCATTTTGCCAGAGTGACGTCTCATCAACAAGCGGACTTCCTCAGAGAAGCTACGAAAATCCTTCAATGAATTCATCATTCTCATTATTCAGAAAATCAAATCTAATTATCTGTGCTAATAATTTATGCTTCAAAAATCAATCAGAATATATTTAATTTCTATTTAATTACTGGTTGTCTTTTGTATTAAATGTATTTTCAGGAATACAGTAATAGTTGTATAATTCTCAGCCCTTCACATGCTGAACACTTCTATACTAGAATTTTGCTTTTCAGGTTTCAATACAGGGTTAACTAAAATAAAAAAACTAAGAAAATGAGAATACGGAGACAATGACATTAAAGGGAAGGGATCTGAAGCTTCAACAAATGAGAGACAATATAAGTTTAACATAACTCTGGCATCATTAGACAATCCTTCGATCAAACATGAAATACGGATCTGGAATCACACATCTATTTCTATTTCCCTTAAATGCTTACATTTTGGAAAAAAAAGTTTATGAAATATTTTCCCAAGGGGAGTGGAGAAGAGAGAAGGAAAATAGAAGAGAAAGGGAAGAAAATGAGGGGAAGGAAAAAACAAAATTCAGGTCACTGCTAAAGTCCAAGTCCAAATGTAGAAAAATGGAACAACTCCAAAGCTGAAGAAGAAGTGAGAATTTAGGATTAGAGAATTGTTGACTATCACCACTCCACTGGCCCCTAAATGAACGTTCACTTATAAAGTGTTTATGTTCTGGCTTTTAAAGTCCTCATTTTAGTGACATGCTCTTATTATACAAAGTAATTCCAGATGTGGGATGTTAATACATTCAAGTATGCCAAATGAGTCAATGAAGTGTATTTTAAAAGCTAATAAAGATCTGCTAATGCAATCTTGGCACAGTGATAAGCATATTTTTCATTTTTACTTTTCTTAGAGGGTAGACAAAAGATGATTTCTAACAGTGTCACCACCATTACTGGTTTCTACTGGGAAACACAGAAAATTACACTAGGGAAATATGTGAAAGACAAGTTTTATATGTATTTATTCTAAATATTTAGAATAAACATGATTATGAACTACCAACTTAAAAACACTTCATTTCACTACATAACTGCTTGGAAATTATTATAAACCTTTTACTGTGATTAATACAAAGTATGTCATCACTACTATTAAGTCATGTACCTCAGAACTACCTCCTACCCTCAAAGCCAACACAGAGTGATGACCTAATTATAAGCAAAATGTGTTGGAGCACCTAAACTTTACCTAATATTACTATTGCCAAAAAAAAAATTTTTTTTACCATAACCGGAGGTGTAATTAGGGCCCCGACGACCTCTGCCTCTTCCACTATAAGACCTAGAACCTTGTACAGAAGAGACGGTACTTTCATCAGTGGCATATCCTTTCTCTTTTTCAGGCCCTCTGGTGGAAGAAGGTCTGAAACCCATACCAATCTGTCGTAGCTGTTCATCAATCTGTAGGCGTTCCATTCTTAGCTGTTCTACTTCCTACAATCAAAACAAAAAAGAGTTAAGTCTTCTTATATGTAACTTTTTGTCTTCCTAAAGCCTAAAGCTAGAGCTGTTACTCCCTACCAAAGAATGAAGCTATGACCTTGGCCAACTATTTGGTAAAGCAGAATTGTGCTCCTAGTAAACACAACTTACAAGTCATTTGCTGATTCAATTCAACATTTACTGAATTCCTTAGAGTGTGTCAACCATGTTGCTATAGGCATACAATATAAAAGACACGGACTTTCCCCATTCAAGAGGATGTTTAACAGGCAGCTTTAAAATAAGTTATTTATTAAATAGCTAATAATTATACAATATTACCAGATTCTGCTCTAAAGGAGTTAAAATACTGCTAAATGAGGAAGAAGGACCATCTATGAAAGGTAATATTAACAAGCTACTTTCCTATCAAAGTAGTGACACCTGAGTTATAACCTAGATGGACTGATAAACTTGGTCATTCAGAAATTGAGATCATTACAGTATGTGAAGGTAAGGTGCCCAGAGAAAGCTCTTGGCTAAAAGGTAGTAGAGTACTGAAAGATAAAGCAACAGCTAAGAATGTCAGTTTGAATTGAGACATCCTATAAAGATGAATTTCAAAGAAAAGGAATGGCATTATCAGGGGTGCTTTCAAAACAGTAACACAGCAGCAATGATACAAGAGACTGGAGGCAAACATACAGAGAAAGAGAACAGCTGGGTATATTACTATACTCTAAATAAGAGAAACATAGCAGGAATAAAAGGGAAAGAGTAGAAAATAACAATTACAAATGTTTAATAATTTATGGGGCATTTCTTTTTCTAAAATACTCTATATCAAATCAAATGGACTATTCTGGTAACAATGGTTAAGAATTATCAAATTACTACTACTCAAAGCACTCTACAGATTCAATGCAATCTCTATCAAAATATCAATGACATTCTTCACAGAAATAGAAAAAAATATATCCAAAAATTTGTATGGAACCACAAAAAACACTGAATAGCCAAAGCAATCCTGAACAAAAAGAACAAAGCTGGAGGTTTCACACTTCCAGATGTCAAAATATACTACACAAAGCTGTAGTAACCAAAACAGCATGGTACTGGTATAAAAACAGACACATATACCAATGGAACAAAACAGAGAACCCAGAAACTAATCTACACATCTATAGCTGACTGATTTTTAACAAAGGTGCCAAGAACACGCATTGGGGAAAGGACAGTCTCTTCAATAAATGGTGCTGGGAAAATTGTGTATTCATATGCAGAAGAATGAAACTAGATTCAACCTCTCATCCTATAAAAAAATCAACTCAAAGTGGATCAAAGACCTAAATGTTAAGACTCAAAACAATAAAACTACTAGAAGAAAACAGGGGACACAGTTCAGGCAACTGGCCTGGGTTTAAGATTTTATGATTAAAACCTCAAAAACACAGGCAACAAAAGCAAATATAAACAAATAAATGTATATCAATCTAAAAAGTTTCTACACAGCAAAGTAAACAATCAAGAAGTGAAAAGACAACCTACAGAATGGGAGAAAATTTTTGCAAACTACTCGTCTGACAGGGGATTAATATCCAGAATATATAAGAAACTGAAACATCTTAACAGCAATAGAACAAGCGATCCAATTAAAAAATAGCCAAATGATCTGACCGGACATTTCTCAAAAGAAGACACACAAATGGCCAAAAAATATGAAACAAATGCTCATCATCACTAGTCATCAGAGAAATGCAAATCAAAACCACAATGAGGCATCATATCACCCCAGTTAGGATGGCTATTATCAGAAGACAAAAAATAACAAATGCAGGCAAAGATAAGAAACTCTTAAAACACTGTTGGTGGGATGCTAACTAGCACAGCCACTATGGAGAACAGTATGGAGGTCCCTCAAAAAACTACAAATAGAACTACCATACGATCCAGCAATCCCACTACGGGAATTTATCCAAAGAAAATCATTATATCAAAGAGAAATTTGCACCCCCATGTTTACTGCAGCACTATTCGCAATAGCCAAGATAAAGAATCAACCTAGGCATCCAATGACAGATGAAGGGATAAGAAAATGTGGTGTATATACACAATGGAATACTATTCAACCATAAAAAAGAATAAAATCCTGTTATTCATGGCAACACGGGTGGAACTGGAGGACATTACGTTAAGTGGAATAAGCCAGGAAGAGAAGTTAAACACTACATGTCCTTACTCAAAAATGGAAACTAAAAAAAAAAAGTTGATCTTACATAAATTATAAGTAGAACAGAGGACACCAGAGGGGTGCAAAGGGTAGGGGCAAGGGAAGTATAGGGAGAGATTTGTGAAAGGATACAAAATTACAGCTAGATAGGACCAATACTTCTAGCGTTCTATCCTGTGGTCCCCAACTGCCGGGCAACAGCCTGTTGGGAGCTGGGCCGTGTCTGGAGGTGGGGGGCAGCAAGCAAGGCTTTATCTGTGTTTGCTGACACTCCCCATCACTGCATCACCACGTGGGCTCCGCCTCCTGTCAGATCAGCAGTGGCACTGAATTCTCATAGGAGCACAAACTCTACTGTGGACTGTGCATACGAGGGATCTAGGCTGCACACTCCTTGTTGAAAGTCTGGTGCCTGATGATCTGGCGTGGAACTGGGGCAGTGATGCTGGTGCTGAGGAGTGGCTACGAGTGCAGATTGTCATTGGCAGAGAGGTTTGACTGCACTATGAATGTGGTGCAATTGGGTCATCCCAGGACCATTCCCCACAACCTCCTCTGTGGAAGGACTGTCTTCCATAAAGCCAGTCCCTGATGTCAAAAAGGTTGGGGACTGCTGTTCTATACCACTGTAGGATGGCTACAGTTAATAACAATATATTACATAGTTTCAAACTGCTAGTAGGAGGATATTGAATGTTCCAAACACAAAGAAATAAGCCTTTGAGGTGATGGATGTGCTAATTACCCAGATCAGATCACCATATGTTTAATACCTATTGAAACATCACTAGGTACTCCATGAATATGAAAATTATTTGTCAATTAAAATAAATTTAAAAAGAGAATTATAAAATAATGTCTATGGGGGTAATGCAGCTGATTCAGATAATACCAAAGTTACCAAGGAAGCCTGACATCACTCCTGGTTCTGTATCATATTTGTATGTAAAGTACAAAAGTAAAAACAAATGGCTCTAGCACAGAATATGCAAATACATAAGTGATGAGAGTCAAATTAACTTGAACACAAAAAGTGACCACTTCTTGAACAATAACGAAATAAATAGGAAGAGGAGAAACAATGCACATTAGGCAAATCATTTTATTATGGCAAAGTACTTGTTATATTTAAATTCTCATGCAGAAAAATGGCAAATCTGAAGCTGAATAAAAATATTTAAAGATTTGGTACTTTTCTGGGAATATGTTTCAGAAATGAAAAAAACATTTAAGGATTTGAAATTTACTACAAATATAAAATGTTTAATGTGTGGACATTTTATACGTTTGTAGTAAATGTAGCAACAATGACAACAGAGTATACAAGCTGTATACAAACCTTTAGATAAGCAATATGATACTCTAAAAGAACTTGCACATTTCCGATGCTTTCTTTAGTGCCAACAAATACAAACGGAACCATTCCCTGTAAGAAAACACAACGTCCTCAGTATTTAATACATTAACAAAGCTCAAGCCTGAATTTGACATAACAATATATAATTTGGAAATCTTTTCTAAAACACAAAGCAATTTACATCTACTAAACTTCAAATTTTTTTTTAAAATTGCTAAAATCAATATAAATTGAGGCTGGACATGGTGGCTCACGCCTATAATCCTAGCACTCTGGGAGGTCGAGGTGGGAGGATTGCTTGAGCTCAGGAGTTCAAGACCAGCCTGAGCAAGAGAGAAACCCCGACTTAACTAAAAAATAGAAAACTTAGCCAGGTGTCATCATGCATGCCTGTAGTCCCAGCTATTCGGGAGGCTGAGGCAGGAGGATCGCTTAAGCCCAGGAGTTTGACATTGCAGTGAGCTACGATGACACCACTACACTCTACCCAGGGTGACAGAGTGAGACTCTATCTCCCAAAAAAAAATATATATATACACACATACATATATATATAAAAATTGAAATACTCAGATTTTCAATAATGTCATATTTGCACTACAATATAGAAGTGTGCTAAAAACTTAAGAAATCAGCTTTTAAAAATCAATTTACACCAAGTTTTCTGACTTCTAATTCAATTTATTTTTGCAACTATATAAAGGAACTTTTAAAGTAAAAACAATTTTCCTTCCAACTGGTCATAAACTTACAGACTAGATATATCTCCTTAATAGGTATAGCTTTAAAACATAATAAAGCATGTTAGCCAAGTTATCCCTGTAATATATGCTCAGATAAATTTTTGAGTGTCTGTACTGCAGGAGATTAAGAGAAGTTATCACCTGCAGAGCATAAAATATTTACACAATGTAAAATCACCAGCCTGAGCAACATAGTGAGACCCCATCTCTACAAAAAATAGAAAAAGTAGCCAGGTGTGGTGGCACACACCTGTATTCCTAGCTCCTCGGGAAGCTGAGGCAGGAGGATGGCTTGAGCCCAGGGGTTTGAAGTTGCAGTGAGCTATGATGACACCACTGCACTCTAGCCCAGGCAACAGAGCAAGACACTGCCTCCAAAAAAAAAAAAACCCCAAAACGACACAATATAAAATTAAAGCAATTACTACTAAGAAAGAAGATACTTAGTCACAGGCATTAAAGTAAATCAAAGAATTAGCCCAGACATGGGTTTACCTTGCTGAATTTCTGAACAGGAAGGTTTTCAAAAATGGAAGGAAAGAGAAATAAGGTGGCTAAATGAGGATTTTTCTTCTTTAAAGAAACACACTTCCAGCTTCCTAATGGCTGAGGAAAATGAGAGTAAAGCCTAAACAAACTCCCCGAAATAGGTTCTATGTCTCTTTTCATTTTCTTCAGTTTACAGAATAGTTCTTAATAGTTATTTAAACAGAATGTCTTAGAAATTTTTGGTTCTTAGAAATATGGCCCTATGTGTGGCTTAAGAAATTTTGGTTCTCTCTCTATCTCAATATATATGTCTACTCCATGATTTATTCTCAACGTAATTTTTACAAAATTATAATTGATGGCTTTTAGATATAGTTGATTAAAAGTACAAAGGCACCAGGGCAAGTACTAGGGAGGAATACAGCACAGAGCAAAGCTATTATGGAGCTTACAGGAAGATATAGTGACTGTGAAGAAGTAATTTCAACTACCAAAGCATGAAACAAGGGAATCCAATTTAAGGTTAAGGAGTGAGGACATCTTGATAGTCCTCAGGAATTCACAAGCAGATAAGCAGGCATTCAGGCTGGGTGAGGTGGGTCACACTTGTAATCCTAGCATTCTGGGAGGCCAAGGTAGGAGGATTGCCTGAGCTCAGGAGTTTGAGACCAGCCTCTGCAAGATCGAGACCCCGTCCCTACTAAAAATAGAAAAATTAGCCAGGCATCGTGGCACACGCCTGTAGTCCTAGCTATTCGGGAGGATGAGGCAAAAGGATCGCTTGAGCCCAGGAGTTGGAGGTTGCAGTGAGCTCTGATGATGTTACTGCACACTAGCAAGGGTGACACAGTGAGACTCTGTCTCAAAAAAAAAAAAAGGGGGGGGGAGGGACTAAATAATTTTAAACATGTTTCTGGAACTACATTATGCATTCTACATATCTTATTTAATGTTCATTAAAAGGCAACTAAAAAATATCCCAGTTTTACAGGTGAAAAAACAAAATAATTTGTCAAAATCAAAAAATTAGCAACTGAGACAGCCAATTTCATATCTGTAAGTTATCTAATTCCAAAAAACATGTATTTGGTTAACAGGTAGGATCTATGCTAAGTATATAAGGATAAGTAAAGTCCCTCTTCTAAAGACAATCACAATCTCAAAAAGAATGTTTAGTAACATTCCTACAAAAAACTCATTGTACAGCATTAGTGATATGACCAAAAAACAGGAATTTTAAGGAGAATGTGATTTATGCCACCCAAGGTGTGTCAAGTTAGGGTAACTAGTAAGAATATTATTGTTGGTCAGGCGTATAGTGGCTCACACCTGTAATCCTAGCACTTTGGGAGGCTGAGGTGGAAGGATTACTTGAAGCCAGGAGTTCGAGACCAGCCTGATCAAAAGCGAGACCTTGTCTCTACCAAAAAAAAAACCTAGAAAAATTAGCTGGGAGTGGTGGCACTCGCCTGTAGTCCCAGCCACTCAGGAGGCTGAGGCAGGAGGATTGCTTGAGGCCAGGAGTTTGAGGTTGTAGTGAGCTATGATCTTGCCACTGCACTCTAGCCCCAGCAAGTGAGACCCTGTCTCCAAAATATATATATACACAATTATTATCTAAAGCGAATGTTAAAAAACAAACAATTTCACCAAGTAGATAAAGAAGAGTAAGTCATTCCAGACAGATGATCTGAAAGGAGTAAGAGAAATACAATGCGTTGACCTTGAATGGGAGATGTTATCACTGTTACCTCCAAAGAAAAGGAAAGGTAAAAGGAATCCTTAAAGGCACAAATTTTACAGAAAATTTTAATGGCTACTGTAATGCCTTAAGAAAAAATTTTAAAGAGTAAATAATTGGTAATGAATACGAGCTCATTTCTAAGAGTTATTTCAGTGAAATTTCAAGATTTAAAAAAAAAATGCTAAAAGCTGATTATTTATATTTAATAGCTGACACTGAGACAACCAACTAGACCTCAGAAAATCTAGATCCCTGTTCCTGATATCTTACACCAAATAAATTTCAATTGGAGCAAAAAACATATGTGCTAAAAAAAACAACTGGAGGCCAGGCACAGTAGCTCATGCCTGTAATCCTAGCGGCTCTGGGAGGCCGAGGCAGAAGGATCTCTTGTGGTCAGGAGACCAGCCAGAGCCAAGAGCAAGACCCTGTCTCTACCAAAAATAGAAAAATTAGCCAGGTGTGGTGGTGCGTGCCTGTAGTCCCAGCTACTTGGGAGGATGAGGCAGGAGGATTGCTTGAGGCATGGCAGTTGGAGGTTGCAGTTAGCTATGATCACACCACAGCACTCCAGCCTTGGTGACAGATTGAGACCCTGTCTCAAAAAAAAAAAAGCAAGAAACGAAAGAAATCACTGAAAATAGCATTCCCAGATACAAGTATTCGTTTGTATAATACTTAGATATTTGTTTTTCCTCATTCATTTTCAAGTATATATTCATCTCCACATTCTAACTAATTAAAAGGAACAAAGGAAGTGGCTATCTTTAATAGGATCTTTACAACACCTAATACTTGGCATCAGGATATTTATCTGGGCTAAATGTACACAGCTTTCTCTCTCTTTTTTTTAAAAAGACTGATTCTATCCAATAGGTTAACCAACTCCCCCAAACAGTACTCTATTGTACAAAACTAAAAAGTTGTGAGTATACTGCTTTCTGGGAGATCATCTGAGGAAAAATCCTTGCCTTATATTCAGGCATACAAAGCATAAGTCAAGTATACAGAGTTGACCAATGGAGCCACAATGTGAGATCCTTAAAGTGATATACAAGGACTAAAGAACAGAATTATAGACAAAGTATCAACATGTGAGAAGAAAGAGATGAAAAAGAAATTTCAGAAAGTTAGGATCAGAATTAATAGCAACATAAGAAGTTAAGGGAATTTTGATTAAGAAACGGTCAATACTTTTAGACTCTACACAAACGGTCAAGGAGAATGTGAGCAAGAATTCCTTTATAACAAACTGTTTTGTTCAAAGCATCAAGTTCTACAGATTTACACTCTAAACTATAAAAAAGAACTGGTAAGATTATCAAATTCAAACCTTTATATCAAGAATTGGCTTTTTTACTAAAGTACTGACAAACCAAGAACCCAAGGCCCATACAACCAAAAGATGACTTGTTACTGTTTCCAAAGTGATTTCCAAAAACACAGTATGTCAGCCAAGAAAAGAACATGAAAAAAACAAGCAAATGAATTACATTTAAATACTTACGTCTTCTCTAGGTAGTTTATTTTCATTATCTCCTTCAATTCTCACCCGAACCACACCAGATTTGTCCACGATTTCTTGAATAACTTTGCCATTTTTCCCAATTACTTTTCCTTTAGTAAGAGAAAAAAATAATGGTATGTTAAAAAACCAATTCTGCTATCCTTTCAAAACCAGCCCAAATAATTTATGACTTGCTATCAAATTATAACCACCAAGCAAACCTCTGTCTTTTTACTTTCAATTAACTTACCCTAAAGACTACCAAAGAATTTTATGCTTGGTCTGAAACCTCCTTCTCTTCAGTATGCCTGAGGATATTAACTGAGATTGACAATGCTGCTCACATGTAAGAAATTTTCAAAGTCTAAACATTTTTATGTGACTGGATCATTTTAATATTTTAAAATATCCAATCTATTTCAAAACCTTGGATGGATATGTACATAAAGGCAAAAAGAAAACTATTTTAATTTGGCATTAATCATTATCAACTAGTTTATGTTTATTACATATGATATTCACACAAGTAACAAATTCAATCTTGCTTTTATTTTCAAGTTTCTATCTGTCCAAGAGAGATCCGTTGACTTGAAAATAACTTTAGAATATTCCTCTTCAGTAAAATAAAATGTTTACATTTATAAGTATTACATTTTACACCAAGAAGTTTTTTAAGTATTTCACAGCTATATACAAGTACATAAAGCATGTGTATGATATGCTGTCTTGCTAGGTATGAAATACTGTAAAATGACGTGAAATTCTGATTATTTACCTTCTCCACACTTAACTTGTAAGTCTGTCAAACAGCAGTTATGAGTACACAGTAATTAAAAGAGAAACTGGGGGTAGGGGTGGGGGTGGGGAGAATGAAAACTCTCTTCCCCTGAGGAACGTACTATCTAGTTATAAAGATTAACATACACTCACATAAAATAACAAAGCAATACTGGATAATGTCACCTATTAACAGAAGGAAAGATCCAGGTAACCTTCACTGTATGGAACAGATGATACCCTTATAAAGTTAATAGCAACACCATATTTGTCCACATCCCCAATTAATTTTTTACTAAATCATTTTCATAAAAGCTTGATTTTTTAGTTGAAAGGGGTTAAAATGGAAGTTTGTCCTACTGCATGCTTGAAAGAAGAGTTTCCATTAAAGAATGAATTAGGGAACAATAGCAACAGTAACCTGGTCAACACAGCACAAGCACTATAATGGGATTTTCTCACTCTTGTATTCTACTCTCAAGCCACCTTCCCCATTAACCCTAAACTTAAAAGCAGCAGCCATTGAACAGGAAGAAAAAAAAAATACAGTAGGACAGGGAATTCACATGACGTATGTCTTCTCTGAGAAGCCCTAGCAGCAGCACATAAAAAGCAACCTTCATTGTTAACACAGTGAAGCTCAAGCAGCAACTCCATCCTTGACCCTGCTAAAAATAAGCAAATTTCTTTTCGACAAACAATAGTCAGGTTGATATTCCATAATGCCTCCCCCTCCGAATTTTTGCCACTTCCTTCTTGTGAACTATACCAGTTGTGAGTGATCATCCAACACTCTTCTGGGGTCCTTGGCAGGGACCTACCTGCAAGTTTTATTTAGTCCCACCAGAGACCGTCAATATTTTAATTGATCATTTCCATAGTTTACATTCCAGAGCATATTGACAAATTGAAGCAGACCTGTAGTATAAATTGAGCATTGAGTATAAATGCTAAAGGGACAGACAAGTGATTAAGGAAGGCCTACAAGAGGTGAAAGGTTTTGATCCATATTCAAATCACGTTCACATAGTTTTCCCTTTGATTTGGAGGGGTGGGAATGGTTGAGTCCCAGAACTCTTAGAACCCAAATGTATACAGAAATCCTCTCTGGAACTTACCCACCAAGTGGTCCTCATTCCCTTTTATTCCTCATTCCTCTTTTTCTCTTTCACTTGGACTAAGAATGCACTACTTTTCAAAAGACTGCTTCACCCATAAAACATTTTGGAGGGAAATATAGCATTATTATACATGATAACCAATAGAAATGTTTACACTACTCGAGTAGTTCACCAACATGTAATACTTAATAGTTGCTGCTAAATGTGTATTTCCTAAAAAGCACACAACATCCCACATCACCAAAGCCAACCAAGACAGGATAGATGAAAAGAGACACACAACAGGCACTCACATCACTGCACTGATAAATGAATAAAGGAAAGAATCAGGGAACCATAAATATATCCAATTTCCTTATTTTTTAAGTGTCAGGAATTCTTACTCACAATTAACACTACCACAACTCTGTAAGACCAAAGCTATCTTGTACAGAATGATTGGTTTGGAAAAAAACCCGATTTCCTTTCACAAACCCACCACCAAATTATTTTTACAAGTGAGGAAACCTTAGTAAAGTTAAATTATATTCTGTAGAGCAACTACCACAAAGTAAGTATTGATAAATATCAATAATTGAGTATGATTTAAACAAAAAGGGGGATAATTTTCAAAAGCAGCTTTCTTGCCAAAGGAGTTTTCATTTGACAAAGATAAACACTGATAACATTTAGTAACTTTAAAATGATTATTAAAATTATATAAAATTCTTCAAGCTTATATTCGATTTTAACATCTTAACTCATCTCTGTAGCAGTTCAATCTACAATGAATAATGATATACCAAGAACTGATAAAGCTTACATAATTGGCAACATGTCAAATCTATCCACCCAAATGTTTGGGCAGAACTGAAAATCTTTTTACATAAATACTAATAGTTGAATTCCAAGAAACAAATTCTTGTGTTGTAAACTATTTTTCCTGAGTACACTACTTGTTACTGGCCTAAAAAAACCATTTCTTTTTAAAATGGAAGTGTTCTTTTAAATTTTTCAATTAATGTTTGTTCTATAGGATTCGAAAAAAGGAACACATATAGTTAAGAAATCATTTCCTAAAGGCAGAACAGGCTGCATTATCTAAATGAAGCCCAAAGAGCTGAAACTATTTCCTTAGGGTCAAAAAAATTAATGAGACACAATAGGGAACAAAAACTCATCCCCCTCCTAGTAAACCTCACTATATTATGTTGATGCTTCTTTTCATATTAAATTTTTAGGACAGTCACTGAGTACTTTACACATAACCAAAGCCTTCCCAATTGCCTCAAACAGCACTTAAAAAGACAAACAGCACAGATGTAGGGCATATTAATAACAAAGCTATTAATTAACTCACCCCAAGCTATAATTGCTCATTTAACCACAGCTTCAAACTCAAATTTTTGTTACTTAATTTATAACCTATGAATATAACAGTTTCATTAATGGTTGTATCAATCAATCCCCTCATATCATCATCACCATCCTTTTCTCCTGCCCACAACTTCTTACCTTATTCTACTCCTTTGCAACAACCAATTATTATTTATTCAGGGCCTACTGTGTAGAAGTTTATTACCCTATTGTTAGTCCACTGTTACCTTTTCTTCTTCACTAAACAAAAGAAAACAATTATCACAAACACCTTCTCAAAAAGTACTATTATAAATTTTGATGGATATAGGAATGATAAAAGGATATTAAGGGGAAGAGAATAATAGGAAAGATCCCAATGGATGAGAAGGCTTTGAAAAAAACTGTACTGACAAACTGTTATAAAAATCATGGGTCTTATTAGTGAGGGTCACCCTGTACAGAAGAAAACATCTTTACTTTTTAACACAGGACAATAACAAACTACAAGTCACATTAAATGTTATTACCCCAAAATGAAAATAAATATTTCTATCTAAATGTTCTGCATAAGTGCAATAAGGTAACAGACTACAACAAGACTAATTTCAGTTAAGTCGTTATATGTAACTCAACAACATTTAACTTATTTAACATTTAGTAGAAGTACCTACCAACAAGATTCCTAGGAACCTGAATAAAATCCTCCACAAATTCCAAGAATCCTCTAGCCTTTTTTACAGCATCAGCACTCTGTATATGGGGGGAAAAATAAACATGAAATCCTGTTTTGACACTGAAGCAACCCACAATCCAAAACAAAAACATGAGAAAAAGAGAAAATCCTGAATGATTGTATTCCACTAAAAGATTATGCTTAGCCCACTGGGGAGAGATTTTTCAGGTTGAGTAATTCATGAAAGTACATTAAAAAAAAAAATTCTAAGTAATCATTAAAGGGATCAAAAAAAAACACCTGTCAGTACTATTAAAAACAAAAAATGTTAGATACCTCCAAGATCCTTTTGCTGAGATAGTCAAACTTTAACCCAATCCTGAATATACTGGTCCATACTCTCATGTTGTATTTCTCATAATAAATGTTAAAATTACAAATAAATTATCTAAATTGTTTTTCATTTATTCTCAATATCAGAAATTATTTTAAAAGCTGTTTTGTAGAGATGCTTTTTTTTAAAGTACTTACTGATAAGATCATTAAAATTCATAATTTCCAATGGGTACAATTTTAAAGAACTAGAAGGGGGGTCTCTAAAGGGATTTTATAGTTCTCATAACAGTTACTATCCACTTTTATTTGTTCTTTAATAACCATAGTTCAAATACACTGTGAACTCACTGCATCATACAGAATAAAAATTTTTTAAAATGTAATCAATCCTCATAAACTATGTAAGTGTTATTATTCTTACTTTACAATGAGGACACTTATATAAAAGGTTAAGTAACCTGCTCCAAGCCCACTCAAAGTGGTATAGACAGGATTCCAACCCAGGCAGTGTATCTCCAAAGCCTATCCTCTTAATTATTATATGTTATATTGCCCACTTTTAAAGGATTCAGAAATAAAATGAAGCCTCTAGTCAGAATTACTATATGAACAATCTTTCCTAAAAGCTATCTATAAAAAGTTGACTTGAAATATCACTCAAAAAAAAAAAAAAACCATGAAGGATGGCCTTAATAAAAAGTCTGAATTTTTTAATATATATATAGTCATTATACATAACTTATATATATTTTTATATATATAAAAATTTTATATACATATAAATTTTCATAAATATATATATAAAGATATCTCTATTTTAAACAGACGGGGTCTCACTACATTGCCCAGGATGAATTCAAAACTCCTGGGCTCAGGTGATCCTCCTGCCTCAGCCTCCCGAGTAGCTCAGACTATAGGCACGCACCACCACACCCAGTTGAATTTTAAATTAATTTTCTATCCCTACAAATGTCACAATTAACCAGTAACAAAGTATTATGCAAATTCAAGTTCTATAAAAGCTACTCAATCACATGCTATTTACTACTGCCAAGTGCCTGACACACAGTAAGCACTCAAAAAATATTTGGATAAATTATTTGTAATGGGTAAAAAACTGAATTAAACTCCGAAGCAGTTAGTTCAGAAATTTCTAAAAATACTACACATTACTCAGAAAATCTTTTATTCCCCCAATACAAAACCACCTTCAATCACCTTCACAAGTAATGATCACTAAGCTGAATGACTTTAAATGAATAATCTCTACTTCAATAGTGTTTCACTGGGAAATTAAAATTCCAAATAAAATATGATCAAACAATAGATGGTCAGTATGTTATAATAAAGTTAGCCAAGGCAGGAGGCAGAACAGCTTACCTCTCCATAAATTCTAAATGTTCCAGTATCTTCATCTAGCTCAATAGCAGTAACTCCAGGAACCTTCCTAGCTTGCTGTATATTACTACCATGTGTTCCTATTGCCAGACCCATTAAATCTTCTCTCACAACAAATTCCTCATGAAAAGCTGCTGCAAGTTGTTTTGTGCACTAGTAAGAGAAGAAAATTAGAATTTATTACAAAAGAGAAAAAATAAAATGGTTTTTTTGTACACCCGTGTTCACAGTATTATTCACAATAGTCAAGAGGTAGAAGCAACCAAATGCCCATTAACCGATGAATGGATAAACAAAATGTGGTACATACACATAATGCAATTATCGTTCAGCCTGAAAAAGGAAATTCTGCCACATGCTACAACATGGATGAAACCTGAGAACATTACTATGCTAAGTGAAATAAGCCAGTCACAAAAATGACTAACGCTGTATGATTTCACTTATTTGAGGTACCTAGAACAGTCAAATTTATAGAAAACAAAGTAGAATGGTGGCTGCCAGGGGCTGGAGAAGGAGGGAAATGAGAAAGTTGTTGTCTAAAGGGTATATAGATTTTCAGTTTTGCAAGATGAAAAGTTCTGGAGATTGATCAGTAACATAAAAATACTTATCATTACTAAACTGTACACTTATAACTAAGATCGTAAATTTTGTGTTACTTTAATTAAAACCAATTTTTTTAATTGAATAAAAAAAAAGAAAAACTAAGTTTAAAAAGGCCAAAAGTCAATCTCTTAAGGAATAAAGGAAACTGATCTGATGTGATAAAATCGAAGGAAAAAAAACCAGTATGATCAGTCTATTTAATCATGGTCACAGAAAACAGCAGCTCTAAACAATTTTCCAAAATTACAGACACAGGCAATTCTCTAATTCAGATGATTCTGGTAAAATTCGTTCACATATCCCTTGTTTGGACCCTTTAAATTAATGAGGACACTTACAAATTTGTCCTAAGGATATCTCAATTTCTCTAGGACAGTGTGTGCAGGCATGTGTGTTCGGTTGGGAGCGCAGGGGCAAGAGGAAGAACGTATCCCCCTTAGCATGGCAGGGAAGAACAGGAGAAAACAGAGGACCTTAGGACAAGACAGAGAAGTAATGAAAGGCTTAATATTTTAAAACTACATGTTACATGATGCCTCACTCCTAGTCCTCCTCTCCTCTTGCACAAGAGTTGTCAAGTGAACTAATTACTGATGGAAGTGTATCATGACCGACAGGAGACAGGGAAGTAAAAAAAGGTTAAAGACAAAGAAGAACAATACAGTTCTATTGGGTATCCCTAGTTAGTTTCTGAGCTATTTGGCACCTGTCATCTAAATCCTAACAAAAAAAAGCAACAGGCATTTAGCAAACGAAAGACCATGTTTGATAAAAGTAAAATGGAAAAGCAATTCTTCTAAGGACATGACAACTCCAGGTATTAGCCACAAAAGAAGTCCTAGGTTGCCTTATATAACAGTCAAGTAGTTTGAACCAGGAAACTTGAAGAATATACTTATGAAACTAAATGGGATGCAGAAAAAACCTTTTGTAAGTAAACCCACGTACTTCTAAATGCTTAGTGGCCTCTTCATTTCTGGACATAAGCATCAACTTCGTACGAATACTTCGCAAATGCATGTCACTTAAAATATTTACTCTCTTCACAGTTGCTTCACTGGCAGACTATAAACAAACAAGTTAATTACTCAAAAGTTTAATCATTTCTCAAGATAACACAAGCACAATCTTCTAAACAAAGCCTTCTTTGATTCTCATCTACCACACTTCTCCCTTCACCCAATACTCCCCACTCCCTGAGTAATCCTACTTTCCTTTCTGAATTCCTACATTATTTAGATCTGCTATTCAGAATACATTTGGTCAGAGGGAAATTCAGGATCCCACACATCAAGAATTTTATCATGTTAAGAACGTCATGTTAAGAATTTTATTTTTCTCCTTACTCCAGAAGAGATCAAAAATAATTAGTGTTTTACAGCTACAAAAAAATTTTCTCCCACACTACTATTAATAAATTCACTACACATCGTTTACCTTAGCTTTTATCTTCTGAAATATCTAATTAAAAAATGTGTGCAATACCCATTAATTAGCCACCTTAAAAAAAAACTAGCTACCTTGAAATATGGTATTATCTTACCAGTATCATCAGCTGTGTAGTTTCTGGATGGTAAAAAATTCTGCATGCTCCTACTGCTTTCTTAAAATCTTTATGAGCATTTTCATTAGCACACCTAGAGAGAAATTAATTCAAGTGTAAAACCTCAATAATAGATTAAATTTAAAGAAAAGTTGTAATGCAAACTCAGTATTTCATTTCATTAAACCTGTTGTTCATTAAAAGATTTTTCTATCAGAGTATTTTGATTGGGTGTTTGAGGGGAAAATGATTGTATTGTAGCACTAAAAAATCCTCTTAATTCACAAAGTAATTCAATAGTAAATAAAATTACTCACGCCTCTCTCAAATCCTCTGGAACATCCACTGTGCACTTAAAGAAGGTATTTTTTTTGACAGTTTTATTTTGATTGACAGGCCGAAGTCGTTCAAATGTGACTATTTCATTGTAAGTAGCATCACAAGCAGCATATTCAATGACATAAAACTAAAAGACATCAAAATACTTTAATTTAAAAATCCCATCTGAACAAAAATAAAGAACTTTAAATGAAGTTCTAATTACCTTGCTCAGCTTAACCAACAGACCCCCCCACCATGTGGCACAAATACTAAGCACAGCTTAGCTACATCAATCTGATTTACCTAGACTAGATTATAGGTTCTTACAAGGATGCAACTTGGTAGACCTTACATGCTTGAGGTGTACCTCTGGAAAGCAGCTTTGGTGTTTGCCAATGTAGAACACAAACAGACATTAATGCTAATGAACATTTGAAATGTCTGATCCACTATTTCTGAGGTACGCTTTTAGAAAAAAAACTGAGAGTTGGGAAAACATTTACAGAAACCAAGAGTTGAGGTATTTTCAAGATCACTTACTTCTCCTTTCATCATCCGAACTTTAGCCAACCACCATCCACATGGTTCTTGGTCATTTGCTCTTGAATATACCTGAAAGGGGGGGGGAGCCTTTATCCATTCTTCCCAAAAGACTTCAACATTGTAAATAATGACTTGTTATAAATACCAAATCCCACTAAACTCGAGAATCAAAAATGTTATTCTCTTGAATTGTTGTACTAAGTACAGTTTAATGAAAGTGGTATATACACTTAAATTTTACTACTGAAAACTACACATTTTTTGGGCAATTTGGCTTCTTGGAAATCTAATTCCAAATTCATGAGGGCTTACTAAACATAAATATTATTTTAAAGAAATGTTCTTTTACACAATGTAAAACATAGGTTTTCCAGTTTCTGTTAACATTCATCAAAATTAAGAATTGTTTTCAGAAAGTAATAAACCCAATTTTAAAATTCCTTCTTCACGGGTATGACATTCAGATCCCTTGCGAAAGGACCTAAATCAAATATAAATGTACTACAATTGTTTAGCTGAATAACAAAAAATTACACACATTTAGTCCATTTAGCAGAGTACGTTAAGTATCTCAAAAAAACTATCCACAAAAATTAAATCTTATATTCTTTATATCTGTAAATATCAGTTTTATTAACATAATAGATTACAAAAGTTTCACCAGGGATTATTTCTTATGATTCAGCAGCTTGTTTAATGTATTTTCAATACATGGAGGACAGGGCTAGTGCTGGGAAGAAATAGCTATGAAATACCCCCCAAGAAATCTTGATTATAGGAACTAAGACTGCCCTTATAGAGGTAGCCAGGGAAAACTACCAGTGAATGTTAAGAGCCATCTAGGAGATAAATGCAAACCACCACAGACAGGCAAATAGTTTAGAAGCCTGAAGCTTCTATTAAGATGATTTGAGAGTAATCTTGGAAGTGGTGGGAATACTGGAACTGTAAATGAATAAGCCAAGACCTAATGATCAACTTCACTGTACACCATGATTAGGAAAAAAGCTATGAGAAAAAACAGGAAAGCCAATATACCAATCAAGGTTCAATGGACTCAATTTTAGCTCTTTAGTTTCCTGTATAAGCAGATTTAACTATTCAAAAGGTTCGATATTTTATGACTTTTATTCTTTCTTAGTGGTTTTCCAAAGAACATGAAATTTTACTCTTTTTTAGAGTAAAACTCACCCTATCTTGCAATTATTATATGTAACCACTGGGCCCTTTTACAAATCTAAGGTAGAATCTAGTGGTCTTATTTTTCCTATATCTTGAAACATTTTACTATTTTATCATCATTTATCAATTATTCTGTTATGCTTTTTAAAACCAAAATAAGAAAAGATGGGAATGAAGCATCACCTAGAAGGATACAACAGTGAAATAAATCATTACTGTTGCATCATCCTATGGTTTCCTTACTGCATAGCCTGAAGTACTGCATCTCTTTCACAAAAGTACAAAAAAGACTGAAGACACCATCCTTGTAGTCAGCTTTTGACTACTGTTTAGCAGTTGAGAATTCGTAATTTATTATTTTCTACCCATAACTGCAAAGGAAATTTACAGAGGAAGGTCTTTCATGATTATTAGAGCAATCAGAAGATGGATGCAAAGAGACAGGAGCACACTAGATTCTACTGATGAATGTGAAAGTATCTTATAATGCAAAATCTCAGACTATGAAGTCTTCAGATGGCAACATCCTAGATGAATGTTCTCAATGTATTTGTAAGAAGAAAAAGGAAAGAAGGTATTCTCATCCAGTTACTCATTCAACTGGGAATTTCATCATGCAAAATCCTTCAGCAAGAGCTCAGATCATTCTGTCTTTTAAAAGGACCCATGACCGTATTCTCTAATCTTTTAAGATGTTTGTGCACCAACACTTCCTAAGTGGAAAAACACCAAAGGTAGGTGTGTTATTAGAAGGTGACTAGAAAGAAACAAATGATTAAAAAATTCAATGGATTAGTCAATCCAATTGCTTAAATATGCCATAATTACAGTGCAAAGATGGCCACTCCCTCTTCAATAAAGTGAGATGCCACCAAAAATTCCAAAATATTCAAGTATTGCATTCTGATGATCCAAGTGTAAGAACCAGAAGTAATACGCTAGAATTTATTAGAGATGTATTTTAAATCTGATATATTTATAAGATGAATATGTTCTAGGTTCATGCATTACAGTGGAGCAGTTAGTTACATTTAGAGAACCATATCCAGTGTAGGTATATGTATCATCAAAACCAGGAAAATAAAGGAATTGAAAGTTGGATTTGCTATGTTTAAACTCTTATTAAAATGTCTAATGATGCTGAACTTCACTATTCATTCTGTAAAACTATTTGTAAAATGACTTTAAAATAATTTTTAAAAAATTAAATTGGTCCACTGGACCCAAATAGCAAATGATAAATGATTGTCTTCTCCAGTATACAGAGGGTTTAAAAAAAGAATATCCTAAGAACCAGAAGGAAAGTCCCCATTCCAAGCACTATCTCAGAGAGGCAGTTCAGGTAAGCAGACTAGAGCATCTCTTGGTGACTTATGGTGATTGGGAGTCTCAAGCTTTATTTCCTGAAAAGACAGGTCTTAAAACTACCTAAATACCTTTATTCTATTAGGTTATTAAGTATGGAATGTCTGATTTCCTTAAGTACTAAGTTTGACGGTTGATACCTCTGACATTTCACTTTGACACTTCTTGTTTTATTTTTACTGCGAAGGTACACCCTCAGTCTTTCAAACGCACCTTCTGGTGTGTGATTATCTTTCAAAAAAAAATTTTTTTTAAGAGCAATTTTTGTGAAACCATGGATAAGTCAAAAATGCGTGTTATTTTCGAATATGAGTTCCATCATGGAATCAATGCAGCACAGACAGCTCAAAATATAAATGAAGTGGTTTGGGAAGGATATGGCTAATGAACGCACAGCACACCAATGGTTTGAGAAGTTCCGTTCTGGTGATTTTGATCTTGAAAATGAGCCACGTGGGTGACCTAAGACCAAGGTGGATAATGATGAGCTGAATGAAAGCTACAGTGAAAGCAAATCCATCTCAACCTACTCGTGAATTAGCAGCAAGGTCTGATGTTACTATTCCAACAATATTGGACCATTTGAAACACATGGGCAAGGTAAAAAAGCCGGATAGATGGGTAATGCATGAATTAAATGAGCGTTAGCAGAGAAATCGTCTCGAAGCTTGCCTTTCTTTGCTGTTATAATATAAAGGCGAACCATTTCTACACTGTATTGTTACTTGGGACGAAAAATGGATTCCTTTTGACAATTGCAAGCATTCCACACAATGACTGGATAAAGATGAAGTGCCGAAACACAGTCTAAAACCGAATATCCATCAAAAAAAGCTAATGGTGTCTGTTTGGTGGTCCAGCCCTGGTAGTATCCACTACAGCTTCATGAAACCTGGTCAATTGATTACAGTGGATGCCTACTGCAACCAATTGGATGAAATGATGAGAGGATGGATGCCTGCAATTAAGCAGCTGAGATTGGTCAACAGAGACAGGCCAATCTAATTCCAAGACCACATGTAGCAAAAAACAATGCTGCTCAAATTACAGAAGCTGGACTTGGAAACTCTTTGTCATCCACTGTATTCACCAGACCTTGCACCAACTGCCTACCACTTCTTCCAAGCTTTAGAGCTCTTCTTGCAAGGAAAAATATTCAATTCTCAATAAGCTGTGGAAAACGCCTCTCATGATTTCATCTCCACTTGCTCTCCAGGATTCTTCACTGCTGGCATAAGCAAGTTACTGTTAAGATGGCAAAACTGTTTCAATAGTTTAGGCACATATTTTGATTAATTATACTGCTTCTTGTTTGAGATATAATAAACTAAACTTTTGATTCAAAGTCGGACATTTCATATTTAATGACCTGATATAGTTTTTCCACCAAAGCATAACCTTCTAGGAATCTGGCTTCCTATGTAGCTTGCTTACAAGAAAGAGAATAAACCATTTCAACTGCCTGAAAGCTTCATTTCTCACTCAACATTGAGATACTGAATTCCATTTTATACTTAAGCTTCTGTAAGCTTCATTAATGACTCTACCCCTGAAAGACAAAGTCACTCTTGTAAAGCCCCTAAATCTAAATTCCCCAGCCTGAATCAAAACACTATGAATTTGACTCTACTTTAGTGCTGTCGGTCAAATCATATGCTTTATAAAATGTTGAGTATATCTCATACAATAAAAAATCACTTTCAAAACCCAGCATTAAAACTGTGCCCTAGTATACTATGTCCTAAACATTAATTACTGAATTCATTTATAAATATGTCACTGGAATGAGAGTACCTCATAGAAATTCCCTTTCTTCAGATTTCACTTAACTCTCCAAACTATTCCATGGGAGAAATTCACACTGTGAAGCAATAATCCTCATTGCACTAACATACTTAAAGCTTCTTCAAATCCAAAGAAGAGCTTAAAATCCAGAAGACTAACGAGTGACCATGAGAAACCTAAAAACACAATACTACTCAGATTAATGGCTATCATTTCATGGAATGGAACAAGAAGAATCAAATTCCAAAAGCCTACTTCAGGATTCTTTCTACCTAATGACCCCAAGTCAAACCTTGTTACAAAATGGTCTCCAAATTCAAACACACAACCATAAGTGATTTAAATGGAATTCCAGTCTGGATACTAAAGTCATCAATTTTTCATTCAAGTTCATAATGTTCAACTATGTCGTTCAAAGTAACAACCAAATAAAGATAACATGAACACTGGAGATACTCTATTTTTTACCAGTTTTCAGTAAATTAACTATATTTCCACTTTACTCTTCCAAATAATATTTACTATAAAACTAAATACTTATCATAATGGCTCATTTTCCAACATATGAGATACATTTATTGAGTGCTGTTACTATGTATCTGCCTTTCTGTATCATTGTAATTTATGAAGAAATAGAAAATGCACATTAGAAAAGCAAGCATAACATCTGGTATGCATTATGCAAATGTGGGAATTTCTCTACCCACACAATATTATTATCTCATTCATATTGAAGGTTGATACTTTAACAAATGAGCTTCATACCAACTTTCTTTACTATATTAAGTCCTGGAAAGTGGCTACTCCCTAAGAGAAACAGAAGTAATAAAGAATATGTTCACCTCCCCTTTAAGTGGGAGCATTTCCCAAGCGGCAAGACTAACTATGGACTTGGTATTATGGGAAAGACTGAGTCTAAATACAGACAGCTGAAAAGTCAAATGCAAAACTTCTTTTAAAGGTAAGAAGTAGGCCTGGCACAGTGGCTTAAGTCTGTAATCCTAGCACTTTTGGAGGCCAAGGCAGGAAGATCATCTGAGGCCAGGAATTCGAAACCAGCCTGAACAAGAGCCAGACCCCATCTCTACAAAAGGTAGAAATATTAGCTGGGCATGGTGGCACACACCTGTAGTCCCAGCTACTCAGGAGGCTGAAGAAGGAGAATCACTTGAGCCCAGAGATTGAGGATGCAGAGAGCTATGATCACGCCACTGCACTCTAGCCTGGGCAACAGAGTGAGACCATCACAAAAAAAAAGAAAAAAAAGTAAAGTATAAACCACATGTGTATATTGTATCTTTTGCATAAATAAAATATTGAATTAAAAAGTTATAAGGTAAGGAAGGAGTGTCCTCCCTCAAATGATTTTTATTCCCTTTATTATCTAATTACTCTCCAGGTACCTACTTCAACATTTTAATTACAATATACAGATGTACATGTATAACCATAATGCCTGACAATTCACCACATAGCTGGAAGGAAAGACATACATCACGAGAACAAAAGTTTGCCAATTCTTATTTTAACCACTGATACTAAACCAGAAAACTTTGCAATTCAAAAACACTTTTTTAAAATTTCAAATATGCTAAACCCAAGAAAAACTTTAAAAAAATTATTTATCAGCTTGAGATGTCAGGCTTACTATGTAACATGTCTTTGTGTGTTGTGTATTACTTGCTGAACAAGGCAGGTATCTACAATAAAAGACAAAACGTGGCACATGTGAAATCAGAGGATGGGGGACGGGGGAGATTTCTACTGCCCTTCCAACAGCCCAGAACATTATATATCCAGTGCAAAATCTATTCTGGCTGGAGACTGGCTTAAAAAAAAAAAAAAAAAAAAGACTAAGACTCTAAAGAACGCTTCATTTTCCCATTTCCTTTAACTTTACAAGCTAAGCCTATTTTCCTAGCAATCTTTAGTCAGCAAAATCAACCATTAAGCAAATGCTTAGAAAAAATTTAATACTATATTAAATGTTATAAAGATTTAAAAGATATGCCACCATTTTTTAAAAAGTCAAATAAAAAGCCACTAGGTTTGAAAATGAACATTTTCCTTTTTAGACCTTTTCAAAATTAACTTTCTAATAAAAATCATATAGTACCTTCTTGAGGCTAGTACTGGACCATGACTTACATGCTACAACTTCATGTAAGTCTCATAAGCTATCAGGAAAGGCAAACCCAGTATTCAAGTAGCCAACATATTTTTAAAGTAATAAAATTTTAGGGTAAATCCTATGAAATTGTCAATATTCAACCATTCCTGACCTAGAAGAATGGAGATTTCATATGGTCCAACTCTAAAATAATACCAGAAGAGCTCAATGGAAAAGCTCTCTCTTGGATTATTTTGTTCTAAATTTATTACTAATGGCCAAATCAAAGTCACCTTTCCCTTCTTCAAGGAGGAAGGAGTCTTGGAGCTGCAGAAGAACCAAAGTTGTGAGTCTGGCACAAAACTGACCAAACCCTGTGAAGAACAAAAACTGAAACCTGTTACCAGCTTCCCAATCTCCAGGCTATATGACCTTCGACAAGTTAATAAAGTATTCACAGAATTTAGAACATAGAGACTGTTACGTTAAGCTGAAAAGCCTGTTTAAAAAGCATGTTAATGGAGCTTGCAGGCTGGTGAACACATCAATGTGCTGTGACTGTGGCCCACAGAGGGCACGGAAGCTCTGCTTTCCATCCCCCTACCCCCACCTTGCCTTACACACCTCTTCCATTTGGCTTTTCCTGAGTTGTATCCTTTATAATAAACTCGTAAATGATCAAGTCTTACTACCTAGAAGTATGATTGAAGAACATCAGCTATTTTGCAAAATTCCAGAAAATTTTAAGAGAAAAGGTGTGGGCCGGACATGGTAACTCCCGCCTGAATCCCAGCACTTTGGGAGGCCAAGGCAGGAGGATCCCTTGAGGCCAGGAGTTCGAAACCAGCCTGGCAACATAGCAAGACCCCATCTCTACCCCCAAAAAAAAAAAAAAATTAGCTGGGCATAGTGGTGCGTGCCTGCAGTCCTAGCTACTCAGGAGGCTGTGGCAGGAGGATTGCTTGAGCACAGGAGTTCAAAGATGCAGTGAGCTATGATCATGTCACTGTACTCCAGCCTAGGGTGACAGAGCGAGACCCTGCCTTCAAAAAAAAAAAAGAGAGAGAGAGAAAAGGTGTCTATTAAGAAAAAATAACATTTTATAACTATCAGATATAAAGTTGTATTATCTACATGAGTCTAGTGCTTTTGATGGGAACCTGGGTAAGTGAAATGACAAGAAAGAGACAAAAAAAGATATGATGAAGAGGAAATAAAAATGGCAGGAATATACAAGAGATGGGAGAATTAAAGAAAAAAGACAAAGGGAAAGAGCAGGTCTTAACAATGAAGCAACATAAAAAGTTTTCCCCTTAGTTTAGTGTAAGGAAAATAAATGGAAGCATAAATGAAGATGTAAAGAACAGAAAAAGAATGCAAACACACAAGAAAACAAAAGTAAAAACTCAAAGCAATGGTGACATATATAAAGGGAAAATAGATCAGAAATAAAACCTTCAGGACCAATGTCTGAAATAAATGCCTAATCTGTACATGTCACAGACAAATCAAAGAAACTGTTTAAGAAGAAATAAACTTAATACACAAAAAAGCACATTAGTTATATAAATTAGTGCTATGCAAGTGTCACCTGTTATTACTGCAGAAAGAAAACAGTAGCCAATGGCAAATAAAAATTGATATCCTAAAAAACAATATATTATGCAATAAATTACCCTAGAAAAAGTATCAAGTTGGATTAAAAACATGAGTACTGGCCAGGCACAGTGGCTCATGCCTATAATAGTAGCACTTTGGGAGGCCGAGGTGGGAGGATCACTTGAGGCCAGAAGTTTAAGACCAACCTGAGCAACATAGCAAGACCCTATCTCTACAAAAAAACAGAAAAATTATCCAGTCATGGTGGTGCATGCCTGTAGTCCTAGCTACTCGGGAGGCTGAGGCAGGAGGACTGCTTGAACCCAGGAGTCTCAGGTTGCAGTGAGCTATCACGACACCGCTGCACTCTAACCCAGGCAACACAGCAAGACCATGTCTTTAAAAAAACAAAACAAAACAAACAAAAAAACATGAATACTTAAAAAAAAAAAAAACCCACACCTGTAGAAATACTAAAAAGAAAACCTTGGCGGTCACACCAAAAAAAGTGTCAGATCTGAATAAATAGAAATGTAACTTCTTAATGGCAAAAGGCATTGAATGCATTTTTAAAAATGCCTTAGAGAAAACACAATATATGACAGATAAAAACTTATCCATAAAATACAAAGATTTCCTACATCAAAAACTACATGGACAAAAAATAAAAACAGGCAATTCCTAGAACAAGTAAAAGAAATGAATGATCAAGGAAATGAAAATTCTGGAAACATCGACTTCCATTTATCAAGTTTACAAACTACAGATTAATAATAATCCAGTCAATGAATCTAAAAGAAAACATAATTTCAATGTGTTAGCAAAATTATGAAGCAATAATTTGAAAGGCATTTTTGCAGGGCAAAATGGTACATTTTGGTACTATCAATATTTTAAATATGCACACCTTTTTGATTCAGCAAGTGAACCTCTTAGGATCTATACTACCAGAAGAGTTACATAAGAATATTAACTTGGGCACTGCTGGGGTATTTTTTTTTTTTTTTGGTAATAGTAAAAAAAAAAAAAAAAAAAAAAAACCTAATAATTTTATTTATTTACTTTTTTTTTTAAAAAGAGACATGGTCTCACGCTGTCACCCAGGCTACAGTGAGGTGGCCTGATAATAGCTCACTGCAACCTCAAACATCTGGGCTCAGGCGATCTCCTGCCTCAGCCTCCCAAGTAAATGGGGCTACAGGTGCATACCACCACCTGGCTAATTTCTTTTTTATATATATTTTGTAGAGATGGGGTCTTGCCATGTTGCCAGGCTGGTCTTGAACTGCTGGCCTCAAGTGATCCTCCCACCTTGGCTTCCCAAAATGCTGGGATTACGGGCGTGAACCACCACACCCTGGCTGCAAATCATTTTAATGTCTTCTAATTTGTGATACAGCCACACAAATAAATTTTATGGAGTGGTTAGAAAGAATGAGGTAAATCTATACAAGCAGATATGAAAATGTCTGATATCCTAATTAACTGAATAAAAAAAAAATCACAAGTATGCAATGTAATCCCAATTTCTGCAATTTAAAAAAATATATTCTTTATAAATGCAAAGAAAAAAAGCTGAAGACAATTTTGGTAATTGAGATTTAAGTTGGGGTGGGTGGACAAGCACACCTACACTAAGAGGAAAGGTTCACTTTGTACTCTATATAATTCTGTATCATTTCATTTTTTACATTAAGCTTTATTACTTTGAAATTAAAGGGGGGAGGAGGCTTTCAAAATGTTCCCTGGTTCAAAAAATAAAGCACTAACAACCAGAATTTCTAAACATTCCAGGTTATATGGATATATTTCTAACAAATGATGGCAAAAAAACCCAAAAAAATCCATGGGTGGCAAGATTAACCTTAAACTTTTTTCCTTATAGAAATTTTCAAAAGTGAAAAAAAATGACAATAACATCTTAATTTCAGATGATTCACAAAATGATAGACAGCAAATTTCACCAGGGGTGAATCATAAAACGCTAAGCGAAATAAAACACTCTAGGATCATCGATTCCTAAATCATTCAATCTCTAACATCAACATTTTGTTGACAGCTGGGGAGATGAGCCACAGAGATGGTTCAAGAACAGGGCAGGACATTCCTAGACTAAAACTAGAGAAAATACGCTGTAACACCACCTTCAGCACCCTGCCAAGAGTTTTTCCTTTAATCTGAGACTTTACACTACCAGTAAGTGTCTGAACAACAAAAAGATAAAAAACACTACTCTCAAAACTGACCACCACAATTTCTAACTCTAGAACATTTCCAAACCTAAGTCATTCCTTGCTTGACCTAACTCTTGCTTGCCCAAATTCCAGAAGAAAAATTCTATACCAGATATAAATTTTGAAAAATAAAAATAAATCAAGCTCCTTTATCCATCCTTACAGAAAGATGTTAATTGAGAAAAACATTGAGAAAAACATTTTCAATGGACTCTGAAGTCCAAATGAACATGGTATAGTAATCAGCAGTATCACTGCTACATATAGCACCCACTAAGTACCCTTCTTCTACTTCACACTCCTTAACTTGCAGCAGTCACTTCACCACTTTATTTCTTCCTGTCTCCTCATGCCACCACTGACATTTTCTTCAAGAACACTAATACACACACCTAGACTGCAGTGACAGGTCTGCTTACAAAAAGTTCTTAGTACCCACTTTGATGAAGTCAACTATAAAGAAAAAAGTGAGCAAGGTGAGCGCCATAACATTAGGGAGTTGGCTCGTGGATCCCTGACACAATTAAGTTATAACATACTCTGCTTTAACAAAAGCAAAACAATGCACAGTGAACTTAGGGCAAATAATTAAAATCCAGGTAGACTTTTTAAATGAAAGTAAGTTTAAGTTGTCAGGGGTTAAACTGATGCAATTCTTTGGCTTCCTAGCACAACAATATCTAGGATTAATGAGAGCTCATAGAAAATTTATCATTTTTTAAAAATGAAAAAATTGGCAGATAACAAAATCACTTGCAAAGTGCTTAGTACAGCGTCTAGCCCGTAATATGTACTTTTTAAGTGCTTGTAAAAACATTTAGATAGCTATTTCTTTTTAATACTGTAGTGTTTTACCTTTAGTTCTGTGATCCAATTTGTAAGAATTTCAGGCTGTGATTTTGGGCAGGTGGGGGGCCATGTAGGTGTCCAGTTGTTGAATAAACAATCTTTGCTTCCTTCTATTGCCTTTACTGTTTTGTCAAACATCAGTTGACTATATTTATGTGGGTCAATTTTGGGGCTATCTATTCTCTTCCACTGATCTATCTGTCCATTCTTTCACTAATACCACACTGCCTTGATCACTGTAGCTTTTTTTTTTTTTTTTTTGGAGACAAGGTCTTACTCTGTTGCCCCTGCTAGAGTACAACAGCATCATCATCATAGCTTGCTGCAACCTCAAACTCCCTGGCTCAAACAATCCTCCTACCTCACCCTCCCGATTAGTTGGGACTCCAGGTGCATGCCACCACACTTGGCTCATTTTTTAAATATTTGATAGAGACAAGGTCTTGCTGTTGCCCAGGCTGGTCTCAAACTCGTGGCCCAAAGCAATCTTTCCCACTTAGGCCTCCCAAACGGCTAGGATTATAGGTGTGACCCACTTCACAGGGCCTAGATAGCTATTTCATCAGTAAAGGTTCTCCTATCCCACCAGCTCAACTACTCCACCCTATATAAAGTAGGTACAAATGAGACTTGAAAATCTCTTTCAATACTATCAAGCCAACTTCCTGTGAGAAATACATATAGCATATTTGAGCACCTAAGAGGAATGGTACCAATTTCTTCAAAACTGGAAATTAAACTTTCTATATCCATCAAACTCATCATTGCACCTATATTTGACCATTATTTCCAAGTTTCTTTTTATCTAACAGCAAAGAACAGTAACACTGAAGAGACAGACATCCAAGATGCAGCAAGTGTGAAACAAAGCAAGAGACAAAATAGCAGTACAATATGATGATCCCATTTTTATTGGGGGGCAGGGGGAGAGAAAAGGCCTGGAATAATATGCATGACACGAACGAAGTTTTTTAAATCTCTGAGTGGCAATTTTTCTTTCTTTCCTTTTTTTTTTTTTTTTTGCTTTTCTGTACTTTAAATTTTCCAGACATTTCTAGAATATTCTACAAGGCAGTATGCTAATTACAATATTTCACATTGTTATATATGAACTATATGAATGATCACTATAATAAAATATAATAACATCTTACAAAGATACTGAGGCAAAATTCACAAGACAAAGTTTAAAGTAATTAACAAAAAGGAAAATAGCATGCCAGGTTCTTTTAAAATCAATTCAAATGCACTATCATCCTTATCTTTCAAATTATTTTCATTACAGTGATAAAGAAACTTAATCAATTCCACAAAGCTAAACACAGGAGATCTGAGTGAGACCAGTCCTAACTCCAAAACTCAAGCACTGCTACATTACATAGCCATTACCACCAAAAGAAAGAATAAAGGAATTAGATTTATCTCTTATTATCTAAGCCAATTTTCCTACAAGAATATTTATTCAAACCAAAAAAATTGGGACAAGAAAATAAAATTAAAAATACATACCTCTACTTCATCTCCTTCACTGATTTCTTTTTTTATATCAGGTGGTGGTGGTAATCTAACTTCGTTAAATGGAACCTGGCGTTCTGGTTGCCAACTGAAGGATCAGAAAAGGTATCAACAATTTTAAAATATGTCATTCTAATAGCCTCTAATATGAAATCTATATAGTCTATGCTTAGTGCTATATATTTTTCAAGGTAGTTTATCATTTAGCTCTCCCTAAAGAGGAGAAAAACAAATTTCATATTATACAATTTCCCAAGTAATTTAGTTACTGAGGTGGAACAGATTTTGCATGACTCTTGACAAATAATTATCATTAATAATTATACATTACCTACTAAATTAACTATTAAGAACAGTACATACATTATTCTGCAAACGAAATAGGCTAAAAGTTCAGTGATGACTTAAATTTGAAATAATGTCACATCAACGCAGCTGCCAAATAGCAGTGAGATCAACTTATTTCAAACATTCTTATAGCTATATGACCTGTCAAAAAAGGAACACAATCTCACAGATTACAAAACAATATAAACTGCATAATTCTTTTTAGTACACATGTTCACAAAAATACAAAAAAAACCTGGCAATTACTTTGAATAGCTGAATTAACAAAAGATTTCATTTTCTCACGTTCAATTTATCCCTTCTACAATGGACACACATATTGTAATTAGAACCTAGAAAAGGCTTACTTTTAATCTTTGAAGTAAATATGAATGTATTAAACTACTAATCTAGCCATTGCTTAACTGGTGTTTTTTGTGTTATATTTTATAAACTGAATTTATGAAGTTAAAAATTCCTCATTATTCTGAGTTCTCAAAGGTCATATATTACGCCTGGGAGGTATACTAGCACATAAAATGTTCCTTAAGTTTCTCTCTGTGAATACTGGGCAAAACAGCAGCTGACAAGTAAAAGATTTTGGGGTGTTTTCACAGTCACCATCTAAATGGCAGCTCCTCAAAGACAGAAATCATCTCAACACTTGTTTCTACATGAAGCAGCTGTTGGGCAAAGATCTTTTCAGACAGTTCCAGAAGCAGCTTAAAAGAGCAAGTTGAATAGTTCATTTCTGACCTTCGATTTAACAATGCTCTTTTATAACCCTTGCTAACCAAGCCCATCATACTGTCTTTCCCATTTTTAGACTACATAACCCTTACAGTTCTATAAAATTGATATTAGTCCTTATTAATATCAAGCAATTAAAGATGGCCTAATATTATACTTTATTCTGACTACCAGTAGCCATTTAGAAGGCCTTCTACAACATTATTTCAACATTCTGGGCTTTTAAGAATTAAGCATATTATAATCTCACTTGAACCATCTATTTCTGCAAAAACTACTTACTGATTCATGTCCATACATGTTCTGGCAAAGAAGTGGGTTATGAAAAAAGTGGAAAGTAAATTGTGGACAGAAAAACAGGTGAAGAGTTATCAAAAATAGACTTACTTGAACTCATAAGATGATCAAACAACCAAAGCATGCTCTGCCCCCGCCCCCAAAGCAAAATCATTTTCCCACTGGCAGCAGAAACACCCAAAGGCAAAGTTTGGTGCTACCAGTCTCTAAGTTAAATCTGTCAATAAAAATAACTTACTTATTTTCAAAAACAACTGTGAGGGAGTCTTCATGAACATCTTTGATAAATCCCTTCAAGACACAAAAACATTATTAAAAGCATATCAATATTAAGTTAAATGTTATGTAACTCTAAAAGGCTATATTAGAGATACAAAGACAATATAGAGTGCTGAAAGAAAACAGCGTTTAGAATTAGGCAGATCTGGGTTTAATCTGCATCTCCAGGACTCATGAGAGATACGATCTTGTAAATTACTTAACCTCTGTGAATCTCATTTTTCACATAGTATCACCTACCTTGAAATTAGCAAAAGTAAACGTTCATCCCTGAACACCACAGGTATTAGATGAGTGAGGCAGTATTCAGTATTCTGACTTAAGAGTTCAAGCTCTGGAGTCTGGACGCCAGGATTTATATACCAGCTCCACCACTTGCACATTGAGCATAGTTTTAACCTAATGGAGTTAATTATGGCACCATACCATACATATCATACAATAAAATAATCAATGTTGAGCACAGTACCTGACACACAGTAAGAATTCAATTTTGTTATAAATGTTATAAATATTATAGTCCACCTTTTTGTAAAATGCATGGCTACATTTTGAATGCTATCTTTGTCATTAACTTAATCTGCTTTTTCCTACCTACTTCTCTCCCCCCCCCCCTTAAAAAAAATTGGGCTATGGTAAGTACAATACATTGCCTCAAAACTATTTTGGAATGAAAATAAACAGACTCTCAATAAAAATCAGCTGTTATTTTTAAGCCTTAGAATTAATATCAAAATTAGTCTTTTTATTATACCTTCATTTGATTAATACAGCTGAAATAAACCGTAAGATCTGATATATTCAAGAAAGCAAAGGACTTGGGTGTTGAATTACCGTTGTCCAAATCTTTATTCCACCACTATGTAACCTTAGGCAAGCAGTCCTTGGCACTTTACAATCACAATTAACATTAAATGACACTCTAATATTAGTCAAGGTTTACACACATACGTTAAACCACTGGGTACTTAGTGAATACTTTTCTAAAACATTTTTATCACACTAGACCCCATAATGTCCACTAAAAATTAGCTATATGTACACATGCATGCATTACCTGGCCAAAGCATGGCACGAACGAACACATCTGTTTATCTCACTCCTCCCCAAAAGCCCATTAATAACACTAAAGAGATTTATAGGCATAAACCCACAAGAAAGAAGAGAATAAAGGGAAAAGACAAAATTGCAACAATTTTTTTTAATTTACAAAGCAAATGGAAGAGGATTAACAGTAATAAAAAAGCAACAACTAATATTTAAATGCTTACTGTGTGTCAGATATTATTCTAAGGAAATCAGACTATGAAACATAAACTGGCATTGGGAAAACCTAAAACCAAGATCAGCACTACAACCCCAGAAAATCTTTGGAACTAGAGAAAGTCTTGCAGAAGAGGGAAACAGATGGGAATGAAAATAAAATCTGTCATTTTATTTTCTTTAACAATGTACGATCACCCACCACAGAATGTAGGTAATTCATAAATCTCAAGTCTCTCAGTGCCCTCCCACCACATTTGTTACTCAACTGCATTATTTTGTAATTTAGCTCTGTTCTCTTCTCCAGCTCCAACTGCCTGTTATCTCATTTGCTTGTGTACTATAAGACATTTCCATATAAATATTTTCATCGAGGACTAAAACTCAGGATACCTTCCTCTTCAAGAGTGCTATAGTAGCTCCTGCCTTGCAATTCTGGAGATTTTTTGTATTCTTCTTTCTCCTCCCAAATCTGAAAATTAAGAGCTGCCACTCCAGTTCAGACTTTAATTATCTAACCACGCTGTAGTAACAACTTCCTGGCCAGCTTTTCTATTTCTAGTACCGTACATTCACATTCAGCAATCACTTTGGTCAGCACTTTCACAGTTATGGGTTACCAGCAAATCTATATATATTCTACCCTTGCCATTTTTTAATGAATATTTCAGAAATTGAGAATTTCCAAGTTCATGAATATTAGTAAAGTATATCTTGCTATTAGAAGTTAATCATATTTTCAACTTTCACTAACATGTTCTAGTCCTTCAACAAACAACTTTCACAAAGTCTGGAAAGTCTCACAAATCTTTCTAGTTTCTGTATAATTCACGTAGTGGATTAGTTTAAATCGTAACTCCATGACACTACAAAATTTTACTTTTCATAATAATAGTAATTTTTTCTATCTAAAAATCAGTGTTTCTACCTTCCCCATAAACACTTCCACCATAAAGATCAGCATCAACTTTTTTTGGGTGCACATTTTTCACAAACTTGAAGTGAAAACACAGCTCTGGACAGCCATTCTTACTGCTAGTATCTTTCCACCATGTGATTTACTGGATTACAGACCTGACACCTAGTCCTTAAAATGTATCTGGACTGCAGTGGACAATTTCTAATGATCTACTCCCTAAAATCTAATTCCCAAATCCTAAATTCTAGAGAACAGGTACTTCTAATAGCCAGATCTCTATAAAATTGAGTCCATTTGATACAGGACACAGTCAAAACTTTTAAAGGTATTTTTACACTCTTCAAACCACCAGAATAATTGCTAGGTCCCTATCTGTTCAAGAGACCCAAAATGGCAGAGTTTAGATCTTTGCCAAAATCTTTTGAAAGTCAGAAGACATCAGTAACAATAGCCACATTTGCCTGCACAAGGCATGGGGGCCTTTATGCCTTTAAGTTTCCAAAAACTTAAAGGCCCAAAAAACCCTTAGGGATTTTGCTCTCTTCCTATTCACATTCATCTGGCCCAGGACTCAGATTTCTCAGCACAAAACCTTTGACATTTCTTTTTCTTCTTCACGTACATATGCAAACACAGAAGATTTCAAGGCATCATTATAAAATGGTCACTCATTCTGTTCGTTCACACAGTCCAAATGTATGTTTACATTTAATAATCATCAATAAATAACCAGGCAGTATAATACATCTGAAATGCGATCGGAATCTTAAAATGTTATCCCTATTACTCCAACAAAATAACAAATAGGCATCACATAATAAAATCAAGGAATGCCATAAACTACATATAAAATAAAGGGGGAATGGATAGAGGTAGTAGCAAGATTCTGTGAGCAGTGAAAGCACTATTTGAAGAACTAATTTTCAAAAGCAACCCAGCCTAAAACAGAAATTTTTTTAAAAAGAGATTCTTAGTCAAAGATTCACTGAGGTGAAAAATTAACTAATAATCAATTAGCTTTCTAGATGTAAAAAATAAGCATCTGGAAAATAAAATGTACAAAAGATATTCTAGTTACAACCACCACCAAAAAATTCCTACAAATGTCCTCAACAACAAAAATGTGCAGGACCTATATGTAGAAATCTTTTGAAACTCTAATAAATATAAATAGAAAACTCAGGAAAATGTAAATCATGTTCTTAGACAGGTATTGATACAATAAAAATTTCAATATGCCCCTAAAATTAACCTATAATTTTAACAGGCTCCCACTAACATATTGAAGGAATGTATTTATGTATTCTGTTGGAGGAGAAAGGGGTTAAAATTATACTAAAAAGTCTATCCCAAAAATAAAAGAAAGCGCTCAAAAAGGAAACTTTTTAAATTGGGGTGGGGGTGACCTACAGGTGGTCTGTAGGGAGGGAATAACAAGAAAACACTATACCCACCAACATTAAAGTTTATTTTAAAACTACAATAATCAAGACAAAAAAGATATTTTTAAAAAAACAAGACCACGTTTTCCAAAAACAGGTTTAAGTAGTTTAAAAATAAATAGGAAGAGGAATGGATTTTCTTTTTTTTTTCTTTTTTGGAGACAGTGTCTTGCTCTGTTGCCCAGGCTACAGTGCAGTGGTGTCATCATAGCTCACTGCAACCTCAGACTCCTGGGCTCAAGTGATCCCTGTCTCAGCCTCCCAAGTAGCTGGGACTACAGGTGTGCACCACCACACCCAGCTAATTTTTTGTATTTTATGTAGAGACGGGGTCTCACTATGTTGCTCAGGCTGGTCTTGAACTCCTCGCCTTAAGCAATCCTCCTGCCTCAGCCTCCCAAAGTGCTAGGATTACAGGCATGAACCACCACGCCTGGCCTGAAATATTTTTAAATGGCATTGGGACATTTGTATAATACTGGGAAAAATAAAAGTGAATGTTTTCATCAAAATAAAATAAATGGGTAAAAGACTCAAACCTTTTAAGAATCAATAAAGATTCCGGGAGAAAGCGTGAGTAAAACATTTATAACCTTGGAATAAGGAAGGCCTTTCTAACCATCAAACAAAACCCAAAAGCCAAAGTCTGACAAATGTATACTACTACCGAAAAGCTAAAATACAAGGTGTCCCAAGTCGCCGTACAAAGGAAGTATTTTGTAAAATTTTGTAATAAATATTTTATAAACAAAGGTACATTTAGCTACAATTTCCCATTTTCCCTTTGTATGGTGACTTTTGGGACACCCTGTATAATAAACACTATTGGCCAGGAGCAGAGGTTAACGCCTGTAATCCTAACATTTTGGGAGGCCGTGGCAGGAGGACTGCTTGCGAGCCCAGGAGTCTGAGATCAGCCTGGGCAATATCAAGACCCTGTCTCTACAAAAAATAGAAAAATTAGCCGAGTGTGGTGGCATGCGCCTGGAGTCCCAGCTACTTGGGAAACTGGGGCAGGAGGATCACTTGAGCCCAGGAGTTTGAGGTTGCAGTGAGCTATAATGATGCCACTACACTCTAGCCCAGGCAACAGAGCAAGACCCTGACTCAAAAAATAAACAATATCACATACAAAGGGGTGGGGGGATGAAATAACATACAACAGAGTTAAATTCCCAATTCACAATATTCTCACAAGAGTAAGAACGAACAGTTAATAGAGATGGTAACAATGAACATGAACTAAGCGAACAGGTAATTCACAGAAAAAATGTAATTTTAATAATATATAAATCTTCTGTAAGGTGTTACACATTCGATACAGTATGTTCTGAACTCTGCTTTTCTCCTCCCACTTTGTGTCTTGTAGATCCTTATCAGAACATAAAGATCTACCTCATTTTTTTTAACATTTGCATAAGGTGCTTGGCAATTTTTAGGTGAGAGCATAAACAGCCTGTGGAACAACAAGGTGTAAAGGATACTTGCCTAATTTATGAACATTTTTGAAATTAATACAGCTGTAAAATAAAGTTTTTCAACTTGATGGAAGAAGTCATGAGGGAAAAAATCCTACAGGTTAAGCAGAAAGAAATGTGGTACGAATACATTTCAGGAGTTGAAAGACCATTGTTATAAATATAGCCAAAAACCAGAACAGATGAATTATGGGCCCTGGCTGTGGAAAAGTCATCTAATGACACTGTATGAAGATGTACAAAATTTCATTTATAAACCTTCCAGACCACTTATTTTAGAGAAAGGCAAGTTGAAACAATACACACTGACATAGCCCCCAAGTTTCACTCACTAGGAGGTTATAAATACTATTTAAAACTTCATCTTCTGTCTGGAGCTCTTTTCATTAAATCATCACAAGCCAGATGACAAAATGCTTTTTGCGAATTCATATAGTTTTGAACTCTAAAAGATTAAGTCTGGTAGCAATACTAATCAGGAGAAATAAGGAACCTTTCATAAAAATGTACTTAAGGAAAGGTTCCAGAACAAAATACCAAATCTAGTTCACAACTGGAAAGGCAGTTATCATGTTTAAAACACAGACTTGAGTTGAAATAAAAATTTAGTGTTTAAAATACTGATCAGATACCTTGCTTGAGCTGTGGCTTAGAAACCTGCAGAGATGCCTGAATCCCTTTGAGAACATTCCCAGTAAACTCATTAAGAAATGCCATCTAAGAGCTTCAGGTGCTGAACACTTGGAGGTGCTGGGAGGGTGGCACATTCAGACAGCAGGAAGCTCACCACCCTGCCCCCAGTACCTCACCCTATCCATCTCTTCATCTGGCTGTTCATCTGTATCCTTTGTAGTACCTTTTATAATAAGCCAGTAAATGTTGTGTTTCCCTGAGTTCTGTGAGCCATCCTAGCAAATTAATAGATCCCAAGGAGGGGGTCATAGGGGTCCCTGTTTGTAGCCGATCGGTCAACCAATATGTTGTGACTTGTGCCTCAAGTGGGGGCAATCTTGTAGGACTGAGCCCTCAACCTATGGGATCTGTTAATATCTCCCAGTAGACAGCATCAGAACCGACTTAAATTATAGGACAGCCAGCTGGTATCCACTGGAGAACTGATTGGTGTGAGGGTGGGAGAGAACCCACACACATCTGGTCACAGAAGTATTCTGTGTTGAGTGTGAGTGTAGAAAGAAAAAAGTGGGTTTTTCTTCCTTCTTACAATTTTAAACTGAATAAAACTGGAAATAAAATCTCAGAAGATATCACTAAAACAGTAATGAGGAGAAATGTATAGCACTAAATGCCTATATTAGAAAAGATGAGTCTCAAATAAATTACTTTAGTTCTATCTTAAAACTAGAAAAGAGAAGAGCAAATTAAACCCAGGGTAAATAGAAAAAAAAAAGATTAAAGCAGACATTAACAAAATAAGAAATTAAAAAAATAGAGGGAAAAAAAAGAACATACCATCCTAGTCTAGAAAAATTCCTATGACTAGAAAACATGACTTCAAATTCAATCTATTACTTTAGATTTTTTTTTTTTCTTTTTTTGAGATAGTCTTGCTCTGTCATCCCAGCTAGAGTGCAGTGGCATCATCATAGCTCACTGCAACCTCAAACTCCTGGGCTCAAGCCATCCTCCTGCCTCAGCCTCCCGAGTAGCTGGGACTACACGTCTGCGCCATGATGCCTAGTTAATTTTTCTACTTTTAGTAGAGACGGGGTGTCGCTCTTGCTCAGGCTGGTCTCGAACTCCTGAGCTCAAGCAATCCTCCTGCCTCAGCTGCCCAGAGTGCTAGGATAACAGGCGTGAGCCACCATGCCTGGCCTTAGATTTTTTTTAAACCTCTTAATGCCTTCCTTTTACTGCAATTCATTACAACACTCCATTTACGTTCCTTACAAAGAAGGAAACAAACTTTAAGACCTTAATACTCAGCAAACTATCAACTATAATCAGAAACAAAACAGCTTGAACATGCATTTTTCAGACTAAACCAAAAGTAAGTTTTAGAATGGAAGCCCAGAACCAAAAATCCAAGATTTACACCCTCAAGCTGTAAATCTTAAATTTCAAAATTCTTGTTAAAAGAGTTTACTGATTGCAAAACAAACTACTAAATTGTTTTTACTGAAAGCAAAAGAAGAGCCAGCAAAAAAAAACCAGTAATCTTCCTAAATGGAGGTTAGGAAGTACCCTTAGCACAATAACCTAACTTTTTCATGACTCCAATCTCAAGATTCCAATCCATTAAAAATTTTCATAAAGCAGGGAAATCAAGCCTCTAGTTCACATTTATTCTCTTAAGCAAAAGGAAGTGTGAGTCTCACACATTGTTACTTCCTTCAAACTTGATCAAGTATTCCCACATAGTTTGCCACTCTATCTTTAATACTTCTACCAAAGTTTTTCTTTTTAATGTCTCTTCTCATGGATCACTGGCATGAAATTTAAACATTTTTCTGTCTGGATTTATTTGGCACAACATTCAGAAATAAATTTACATTTTTGATGCCTTATCCAATGTGTTAAAAACACTGCAGTTGATGGCTTAATTCCTGAAGCAAACTTGCGGTTAAGTAATGTATTTCTAAAAATAAAGATTAAAATAAAAATAAATTCTTCTCTAGAGACAGTGGGCTATATGTTAATATGCTATAGGGCCCCTTCCTCTGACTAGGTTAACTCTCCATTTTCCCCAACTACATCAGTTAAAGATTACTACTGTGGATAAATCTGATTACAAAAATATAATGCCCACGGGAAAGAAAAGGTTACTAGCATAAATTATGCAAAATTCACCATCTCAGGCTTTTGTTTTTCAATAACTGCCACAATGGATTTTATCACTTGTTATCCCTTAATTAATTATCAGTTTATTTATTGATTCATTCTCTGGCTACAGTCTACCTTCCCAGCCCATCACTTCTAAGGATTTAACATCTCTGAAATCAGGATGCTTCTTAAAATTGATGGTACATTAGAATAGCTGATAGGCACCTGTCAGTCAGAATGTCACTGTTTAGGCATGCTCAAACTTGATTGCTTGCAGTTTTCTGTGGTACTTGACAGTAACCCCTTGACATTTCAGTCAGCAAACTAATGAAGAACCATTTTAGGAAGGATTGAGGTTTCTTACCAGAAGGTTGTTCTGTTGACACCTGACAAAATCTAGAAAGCACCAGCATCAAAACTTGCAGTATGAATTCCTGGAAGAAAATACTGGAGGTAATAAAGGAGAGCTCTTTTAGGTAACAGAGGAGAGTTCTTTCAAAGTACGCTTGCAACATCAATACTCTCCATATTGAGAGACACTGAGGAAGATACGAGAAAAAACACAAACATCTATTTGAATGTGAAGATGTTTTAACCGATTTTTTTCCTTACATGTCTCATTTTATGTATGTACATGTTTAAAGGATATATCTCAGTAAGTACATAAGAATACTAAAAGAAGGCTGGGCATGGTGACTCACACCTGTAATCCGAGCACTTTGGGAGGCCAAGGCGGGTGGATTGCTTGAGCTCAGGAATTCGAGACCAGCCTAAGCAAGAGCGAGACCCCATCTCTACTAAAAATAGAAAAATTAGCCGGGCATCTTAGCGCACACCTGTAGTCCCAGCTACTTGGGAGGCTGAGGCAGGAGTATGTGTTGAGCCCAGGAGTTTGAGGTTGCAGAGAGCTGTGCTGATGCCACTGCACTCCAGCCCGGGGGACAGAGCGAGACCCTGTCTCAATTAAAAAAAAAAAGAATACTAAAAGAGAAAGAAAACCATTGCTCAGATTAATTGGCCACATTTCTTCTTTTTTAATGGTATAGTTCCTCTTACAACTGATGCCATTTTATGTATATGAAATTGCATCAATCTTCCACTAATTTCCACAATCTAGACATGGAAAGATAGCCTATTCCTTAGATTCTAAATCTAACTTCCAACTATGTAGACATCTCCACCATGGCTTACTGACACCTCAACTCAACATGTCCACAGTTGAATCCACAGTCAAAATTTCATTTGTTATCCTGCTTTGCATCCTATACAAGCATAATCGACTTTACAAGATTTTAAAATAAAAGAGAAAACAGAATATAGCAAATAGTGTTTCTCAACCAGGGTTCTAAGAAAATACAGTTCAAGTCAATAAGGCATCTATCATGTTTAATGAAAGAACTACTCTCTCATGCATCTAGAGTGGTACTACCTATGTACCATTGCTGGAGAATTGAGAAAATAGTGTTTCTGTGTTTTATATTAACAGCTCAGATGAGAAACTCAGGCTGAGAAAGGCTGACTTGTCTCCCAGATCTGGGTGATCATCACTTCCTATGCAACTTCACATTTAAAAAAAAAAAAAAAAAGCTTCCCAATTTGCAAACTAAAGGAGTCAAAACTTCTAAACTGAGGTACTCTCTTGGCACCCAAAGGTGTGCCAGGAGTACTTATAGCTACTCCCCTCCCCATGGTAAATCTTCCTGGAGCTCTGATGGCAAGTAATCTAAAAGATTCGTGATAAAATAAACGTTTTATGTTTCTGGATTGTCTATATAGTTAACGGATACAGAAAGAACTCCTTATCAGGGCAAGGGGAAAAAAAAAAACCTTACTAAATGAAAACATAACATAGTGGTTTCACTGTAAAGGTAAGTCTCAGATCTACTATGTACTATGCAGTAAGCAAAAACAAGAGAGGACCCAAGGCAGTAACATAAGAAAAATAAGATTCCTAACTGGCTTTCTTTGCCAAAAGAACAAATCACAATGTTCCATTTTTGGAGCCTCTTTTGGTCTTCCCAGAGCACCCCAGGGACTTTTTAGAGCAATTCTCTGGAGGTTTCTATCAACCCGGAATGGAATTCAGCCCTTCTGGATGCTGAACATCATCCTCTGATCCCAATCCTACAAGTGAGGGAGAAGTGGCTTAGGAGAACAAGTACTTAATTCCCACAGGTACAAAAACAAAACAATTTTCAAACAGAGACAGATTATTAATTAATATACATGGTACTAGCACAACTCCCTATCCATATGAATATACAAAAATAATTCTTGTGGGAGCTAAATAATGTGCACACATGGAAGCAGAGAGTAGAATGATGGACAATGGAGACTCGGAGGGATTGGCAGCATGGATGATCAGTGGCTGCTTGGTGGGTACAACGTGCATTAGTTCAGTAATGTATGCAACAAAGCCTGACTTCACCATAATGCAATATATCAATGCAACAAAACCGCACTTGTACCCCATGAATATATACAAATAAAAAATAAGTGGGGAAAAAAATAATGCTTGATGTAGTACATATATATAAAAATAAATAAAACACTGCCAAGATAACCTAAGAAATTGCATGTATAATCTGAACACAAGCTGTTTTAACCAGGACTGGAAACCCAGAAGCATTAATGGAAAAAAAATAGTTCAGTATGTAAAAAAACAAAACTTCCCCATGGTCACAGATACCAAAAAGAAAGTAAAAAAGATGGGGGGGATGGGGAAACTCTTAGCATTAGGGCAAAGGGTCAATATCCATAATACAAAGAGAGCTCAAAATCTGATGAATAAAGGACACCTCAATGGAAAAATAGGCAAAAGACAGGCAAATCTTGTAAGAGTAAATTAAAATGGCAAACAAACACTAAAATTCACAAGTGGGATATGCAAATCAAAGTTCCAATGAGATATCCCTTTACTTCCAACAGACTGGCAAAAATTAAAGATCATAAAACCAACTTCTGGCAGGGACATAAAGAAAAAGAATTGCCATTTATTGATGTAGGAAATGGGAAGAGTTAAGACTTTCTGGAAAGTATCTGTTAACATTTACTAGAGTCTTTTGAAAAAGTTCCCTTCCACCAAGCTATCCCATTCTTTGAAACCTATCCAATAAAAAACTGATATGTGGAGCAACAAAAAACTGAGAATAAAGTGTGTCTATTAACTGGGGAATTTCTGAATCGGACATATTCTTACGAATTATTATATAACCACTAAAAATAAATTACACTCCACATGGAAATACTCAAGATGTAGATGAGCCTATTTTTATAGAGCAATACCGAAAAACCCTACATTTTTATCTGAATGTGTATCTATGTACAATTCTATGAGCATGGACAAAAATTCTAAAACCAAGTATGCTTGGCTATAAAGGAGTTACCTGAAACAAAGGGGGAGATAAGAGATCAAGTGGTGAAGAGGAGCCAGGGAAAAAAAAAAAAGGGAAAAAAATGCAATAAACCAAGTTTGTATATAATACCTATATGTGTATGTGTAAAATTATACACATGTACCTGTAAATGTATAAATATTTTTTGAAAGAGTTGGGATATATCTTAAACACTTTGTCAGCCAGCACTTTTTCCATACAACACATATATATTTCACCACTCTCATCTTTGTAATTTTTCATCTCTAGGGATCTCAAATCTACATTCTATATAATAAACTTATTAGATGTTTATAACACCTAAAAGATCTGAGTTGCAATTTGATTCCAACAACCACCAAACATTCAAGACTGCTGCTAACGAATCAAAAAATTTCTCAACTTCAAACAATATACTTTTTAAAAGACCTACATAAATAAATGTACAAAACAAAAATTATTTCAAATTAATGGATACATGTTCCACAAATGAACAAGTCTGCAAATTTACCAATTACATCATCCTTTACAGAAACTACTGCATCATTATGTTCTAATGCTGAAAAAATCGACTTTAAGATGAAGTTCATAAGCTTCCTCTATGATATAGTTTCCAACTGAATTACAGTGTAAATACCAAAATTTGTTCATTGAAATCAAATATGCCCTAATATGCGAATTAAGGCTTGATTCACATAATTGCCTTATATGCTAGTACACATTTCAAGAAAATTCAAGACTTGAAAATAACCTGAAAAACTATAAAAACAAAGTTATGAAAAGGAAGCAAAAAGAGCTATCTATGATTAATTAAGCAGATTAAGAAAGGGAGGGGGCTCATCTCTAAGGCTCCTGAAGAAATCTTCACAGGAGAATACACATTCCTTTGCCAACAATAACTATGAACTTCATCAGCTATTACGGGTGGAGACCTCTATTCATCCTCCCAAAATAGATGGCAAAAATGCTGATGCTAGAGTGTGGTAGACAAGTTAAAACAACTGATGCCATAAGTTATCTTGTTTAAAAGAGGGAGCAACGAGGACAGAAACTTGCTATTAAGTAAATTGAAATTTGATGTTAATTCAATTTTGCCACTGCTTTGAGCCTCTTTAATGTAAGGACATAAATGATAACACTGTTATGCATGTAAATACATATACATTTAGATTAACAAAGCAATGCCTTGCATTGTTTTTGTTTTGCTCAAGCTATTCTTTTGAAAATTTGGTCCTATGATAGAAAAGCCATCACAGCAGTTTCTTCCTATTTAATAGCTAAACATCTGCCAAAGAATCTTCTTTTGCCTTTTGACATTTGAAAATACTAAAGGGCAGTTTTACCCTTTATCATAAGAGATACCATACCATAAGAAAATTATTTGACTAGGCAGTTTCATACATATGCATACTTAAGTGAACCTACATATATGCATTTCAAATATTTCCCAAAATATCTTACATAATCAACACTATAAAGCTAACAACTGTGGACGGTATAAGTCAGCATTACCCAGTAAAAACATAATGTGAACCACATATTAATTTTAAAATTTCTAGCAGCCTTATTTATTTTCTTTCTTTTTTTAGAGACGAGGTATCACTCTGTCACCCCTGCTGGAGTTTGGTAGCGCAATCATAGCTCAATACAACCTCAAACTCCTGGGCTCAAGCAATCCTCCTGCCTCAGCCTTCTTAGTAGCTGGGACTACAGGTGGGTGGTACCACCACATCCAACTAATTTTATTTTATTTTTTAGAGACAAGGGTCTCACTTTGTTGCCTATGCTGGTCTCAAACTCCTGGCCTCAAGAGATCCTCCTTACATGCTGGGATTACAGGCATGAGCCACCACACCCACCTAGTGCACATATTTAAATAAGTAAAAAGAAATAGGTGAAATTAACTTTAATAATATATTTTATTTAACCCAATATATCTAAAATATTATTTTAACTTGCAATCAATATTTAAAAAATGAGATGTTTACTTTTTTTTAATATTAAGTCTTTGAAACCCAGTATGTACTTCACACTTAAAGCATAGCTCAATTCAGACTAGTACATTTCAGCCCTGTGGCTGGTGGCAACTACATTAGAAAGAACAGATTTCTGTAAAGTGAAGATATAACTCAAAGCATTTCTCCAAGAATCCTCCCAATTCAGCCCTCCAAGTTTCTGTTGTATTAATTACTAATAATTTGGCAAACCACATATTTGTACTTAAAAAAAAAAAAACCACACCATAATGGTTAAAGAGATCGACTCTGTGGAGTAAAAGATCAGAGTCTGCAGCGTGAATCAGCCTCTAATTTTATGGACCTGGGTTCACTTAGCCTCAATATCCTCAAATGGTGTTAACACTATCTGCTTCGCTGTGGTTGAGAGGATAAATGAGAAGTTCATGTAAAGTACCTGAGAAGTCTGACTAGTCATCTGGGTGCTCAAAAAATATTACTGTTGTTGTTAGAGCTAGATGGGACCCATTCATCAACTAACAGAACCTAGCAGAAATTACACAATTTGATAAATGCCTGTTAAAAGAAACCCAACTGCCTCATACTGTAGTAGATTAAAAAAACCAAGGTCGCCAACCCCGTCTCTACAAAAAATAGAAAAATTAGCCAGGTATGGTGGCGAACACCTGTAGTCTCGGTTACTCAAGAGGCTGAGGCAGGGGGATCTGGTGAGCCCAGGAGTTTGAAGTTGCAGTGAGCTATCATGACCGCCACTGCACTCTAGCCTGGGCAACAGAGCAGAACCAAAAAACCAACAAAACAAAACAAAAAACCACCACCAAGGTCTCTTAACTAGGAATTACAGGAATGCACATTGCTTTTCCCACTACAAAAAAGCTAATTTGACACCCTCGACATAATGATAGAGAACTCATTGAGTTATAATCCAGTCAAGTGTCTGCCCTTGTCTTCCTAACTAAAATGTAATCTCACGACCCTAAAATTTCCTTGTAAGAACTCCTAATGCTATGCTAAACTAGCCAATTTGAAGTGAGAAACCCTAGAGTTACATGCCTAGGACAGCAACAGTGTAATCCTGGACAAGTTATTTAATCACTAGTCAGTTTCCTAATATATAAAATGGGGATTAAAACATACCTCATAGAGTCCTTAAGAAAATTAGGAAATAGACATAGAAGCTTAATAGATATCTAGTAAATAACAGACTCTCACCTCAAACTATTGTATTATTCATAGAAGGCACACAAATATCTGATTTAGAAAATATACGGGTGCATAGAAGTAAAAATACGGAAGTAATTATGTCTTCTGGAAGTATATAAACCCAAGGCCTTGACAATATATCTCTAAATAGATTTTTCCTTTTTTTTCTTTTCTGTTTTCAGATTGTTCATAATTATATAATGCTCCTGTAATTCAAAAACTTCACCAAAAAAATGCATTTAATTTTTCTAAATTTTTTTCCACAACTTTCTACACACAGCATTGAAAAATGGCTTTTTAAATTTTTTGTAGAAGCTGGTCTGAGTGCAGTGGTGTTTACAACTAATTGATCACAACCAGATAGATTCCTTTGTTCCTTCTCCACTCCCACTGCTTCACTTGACTAGCCTTAAAAAAAAAAAAAATTTTTTTTTATAGAGACAGGGTCTCACTATGTTGCCTGGGCTGGTCTCAAACTCCTGGCCTCAAGCAATCCTCCTACCTCAGCCTCCCAAAGTGCTGAGATTACAGGTGTGAGCCACTGTACCCAGCCTTAAATTTAATTTTTTAAAACTGTGACTGACATCAGCAAGATGGAAGTAGATCCCAGCCTTCCTTATCCCCAAAAAAGAACATTTGGCAACTATACATGAATGAAAATAAAAATTGTTATGACCATTTATTTTCACTTAGTCAAATCTTAGTTCTTTAACATTTTTATGAAAACATATTTTTAAACATGTACAACTGAAAAACATCTTTAAAATATCTGGAACTATGTATTTTTAATTTAACAGGGTGCCCTAATAGTAACACAGCCACCATCTTTTTTTCAATTACAAATCTCCACAAAGCAATCAACTACCAAGATTCTGTACTAGCCTTGAACAGTATGCAGAACACAACTCCTTTACTATAATTCTGTATCATCATCATTAGCGATAATATACCTACTGCATAATTTAGACCATCTCTCAAATTCCATTTAATATTAAATTAAGCTAGACTAATAAGGAAATTAACTATAGAAATATTATAGTACTTTGAGATTTGTTTTGTAGTCAGTCAATTACATAAAGCAGAAATTCCAGAGATCTAAAAGTAATTGATCCTATCTTCTAAAGAAAGAGCTTGAAATTTCATTCAGCTATCTTGGAGATGACACGTTTCCTTGGAACACCTTGGAAAAACTTCCCTCAGCATGAGCCAGAAACTGAGTGACTTACTTTTGACTTCTATTTAAAATTATACTCAGCCCAAGGCTACACAACTTACAATGCTATTACAAAGTTTAATGTATAGATCAGTTTAAAAGCACTTTAATGATGCAAATGGGCAAGAGGTTTTTTTTTGGGGGGGGTAATGGAATGTTCTAAAATAAGATTGTGGCAACGGTTACACAACTCTGTAAAAAATCATTCAATTGCACACTTAAAACAGGCTAATTTTATAGATATATTCTACCTTAATAAAGTTAAAAAAAAAAAAAAAAGCACCTTAAATGTCCAGTAGTATAAAACCTAAGGTGCTACTCCAGGTATGAAAGACACAAAAGCACTGTTTCATATAAAATTATACTCCAACATCAAGTGCTTAATTAACACCTTCCCATTCTTTCAATCTCCACAGATTTACAGGGCTGCAAACAAGCACACATCAAGTTTCTATCTCTTTAACAATTATAGATCCACCGTAAAGTTAAAAAAAAAAAAAATAAGCAAGATGCAGAACAATGTGTATAGCATGCTATCATCTGTGTAAATATTGAAAAAAAAGTCTATCGTAATTTTAGGCAAAATCTTCATTATCTTCAGCTCTTCACTGGCCGGTTCCAATTAACTTGTGAAATGAAGTTTCAGTTCCATAGAAAAACTTTAATCAATGTCTACAGAGCACTGTCTCAAGGCATGATAACTGACTTTGAAACTCATCAGTGGCAATTGACACTTACAGCCAAATGTGTGTCTGTGTATAAGGGGAGGGGAAGAGAAGGGAAAAGAGGAGGGAAATTCAAACCAGCTGTACACTGAAAAACACCACTACAAAGGAAAAATACACCAAAATGTTAACAGCTCTTATCTCAAAGCAATTTCTAGTTTTTGCTGAATTTCCAAAATTCCTTCACTGACCACATACTATTTTCTAAACTAGAAAAATTAATTAAAATTAAATTGCTCCTACACTAAATGGAAGCCAGACTCAAAACACTAAATAGTATATTGTAAAATTCTATATATGACATTCTGGGTAACGCAAAACTGTGAGGACAAAACAACACCCTAGAGGTTGGGGGGCGAGGTGAGGTTGACTAAAAAGAGGCATGAGGGAAATCTGGTTGTGGTGGTGGTTAAACAATCCTCAGCATTTAACAAAATTCATGAAGGCTTATTTCACTAAATGTAAATTAACCTCAATAATGGTTAAAGAATAATAAATTGCTTGTCCAATAAGCCAGTGTTTTTCAAGTGGGCAGTTTAATAGGACAAAAAACACTGGGGGACCACTGAACTACTTCAAACCCAGAGAGATTTGTTCAGGGGTCTATTGCTAGATAATGGTAAGCTCAAGTACAGATCTAGAATTCCCAATTTGTTTACTTCAAATCCAGAGCTCTTTCCACTTCACCATTCTCATTCTTCCAGAGTTCTGAAGACCATAGTTTCCACAAAGTGCAAGTGGATTACGGCTGGACATAAAATTCCACGTGTTTAAATGCAGACATTATTTCAGTACACATAAATATGGCTAGTGTCCTTCCCAACCTTTGCCAAGAACCACCTCGCTTTCTGAGATAAAATAAGGCAATGGAGTCAAAGTCTAAGTAGAACCAAGCAGATTTGTAAAGTGTGGATAGGGATCAACAATACTTTAGAGTTTCAAAAGGGGACATCTGATTTATAGTTAACTGAAAAAAAAAAAATACCATGAGAAACCAAAGTAAGACTGTAAACAGTCTTTACTAAAACAGTCAAATTGATTACCTTAATCTTATAAAATAACAAAATGAAAAATATCTTCTATAGCAGACTGACAAAATATACTTTGCTAAAAAGAAATGCTGTTCTCTCTACCATATACATTACAAAAATAATTTGTTAAAGCAAAATAATCATTTTCTATTTTTCAATATGCAAGGAAAAACGCATACCGCCCTTACACAAGAACTGTTTAGCTATACAGTGAGACTCTGAAACTTGGGGGCGGGGGGGTTGATGATGCAAAATGATGAGTCTTACCTACCCTTGACAGGAAAAATATGGGCATTCTTTGCGCCTTGTGCCTCAGCTAACCTCATCTGCAGTAATCTGGGGAAGGCAACCACCCGTTTCAACAAGAACAGAAGTCAATGAACTATCTACTCAAATTTCATTTAGGTCATTCTGTCTGACAACAAGTTTTAAACCTAGAATATTAATGTAACTACTCACGTATTAATTAATATAAAGATTCCTTTACAACAGGCACTGTTTCTACTTTCTATTTACCACCTAAGGAGATTTAAAGTTGTAAAAAGCTTAGGGGGGATCCTTTATACACTGTGATTCCCTACTATGCTATTATCACGTGACAGTTAAACCAAATCCACAGAGCTAATCAGTAAACTAAGAAAGGAAAAACAAAACGCTGAAAATAGGAAATCATGACCAAATAAAATAAAATCCGATGGGATAAAAAGTACACTGAAATGAAAACCTGTGAGAATTCATCCTGCATACGCACAATACTCATGTATTAGAAGAAGGCCCTTCATAAAAATAGACAAGACTCTCAAACATTTGAGATGCGGGCTTAGTGAGATTGACTGACAGACAACAGCTGAGGAGATTTTTATTGATCTTGTAACATCCTGGCATACTTTCGGGAAATAGGGACAAGGGAACGCTATAATGGCAAAAATACACTGTTAGGATTTCATTTTCAGTTATCTAACCCTTTACACTGCAAGCCCCTACCAAATTCTTCTACTCTGGAATACTTCCGTTTCCTAGCTCTGATTCCATAGTAATGCATCTCCTTCCTCCCAAAGGAAACAAACAAAAAAACACCTCGTGGAAAAAACAAAAAACACCTCCCTCCAAAAATACAGGGTAACTGATATAAAGAAACTAGTCACCTTTCCTCCTGTCTCCCTGTTCCATTTCATATTTTAAATCTTACTTTAAAGCACAGAACTCTCGCCTCTTCTTCCGTAATAGAGGGGCTAAGGCGCCGCCCAATTTCCCAGGCCGCAAAAATATTACAACCCGCCACATTTCAAGGTTTTCTACTCTTGTCTCTTCGATCCTAACCTTCAATCCGGTACCCCCTTCCTCCACAGACACTAAAGATTTGTAAGCCCAAAACCCTAATACAAAGGTGAATTCCTAAGATTCCGCGACGCACCCCCCCAGGGGGTGGGGAGGGGTCGGAGAAGCGGGCCGAGGCGCTCCCGCACTGCCCAGCCCGAGGGGCGGGGGAGCGGGTGTAACCACACAATCCCACCGCCTCCTTTCGCGAGTCCCCCACCTCCCAGACCTCAGGCCTGCTCCTAAGGAGCTCCCCGCCGCCCAGCAAGCACTCGGCTTCTTCGCACTGGCCCGCCAAGGGCCGCACTAACATCCAAGAAGAAGGTTCATAAGTAGGAAAAAGCAAGAGGTGTCCGACGTGTTCTTTCAAAACATAACGGAGCCCGGGCCCCCGAGACCGTTAAACCGCGGGTGGAGGGGGGAGAAGCAAGGAACCCGGCGGCCTTGGGCTTTGGCCTGGGCGCCCTCTTCGACCCCAGACCTCACTCTCTGGAACCACCAACACTCCCTCAAACCCGCTCTAGCCCCTAGAAGATCCGACAAAGTGGCAAAAGGGTCAGTACCTTGTAGAAAGCCCCGTTGGAGCCGCGAACCTCCACCGTCAGCTCCGCCATGTTGGAACCGCAAAGGCCGCTGGGAAGAGATTCTAGAAACTTTCCAACCAGAGGGGAGGAGGGGGAGGGGCGTCAAGGAGGCGGGGGGAGGGGCGGGGAAAACAGGGCGGGGACTGGGTTCCCCCGCCCCGCACCCCTGGGGTCTCAACTCTTCGCCCCGACTCTCCCGGCGGGATCCCTGAGCTCCTTACATCACTTGCCGTGGGCTCCGCCCGCCGGCGCCTACGTCTCGTTTGCCCCCGACACAATCGCCCGACCTTTGCTGACCCGCCCCTATGTCCCCGCCCTCCAGTGCCCGCTGCTCGCTCCGCTCCAGCCAGTTAGTGCCTGCAGCTGCCCCTGAATGAACTGCCCGGGCACTGCCTGCCCGACGCATCAGCATTCACCTGCGCTCCCGCATCCTGACCTTAAACTTCCGGAAGTGCTGCCAGCCCTTGAGTGGCTTTCTCTCCCGGAAAAGAGCAACTTTGGGGGCTCCAGTTGCCCAGGGGGAAGAGGAAAGCCTAAAATATGTACATATTGGTGTGCTCCAAATTTTCACCCTCCTCTTTTTTTTTTTTTTCCCCCAAATCGGGCCTTCCCTTGACTCAAATTCCACAATTCCACACCTCCTCACAGTTTGGCCAAGCCTTCTCCCCACCTGTTACCACTTTAGCTGTTTGAAAATCAAGCTAAGTGTTTTCCATGCAGTTTACCTGTGTTCACACCCTGGAACAGAGTAGTCAGGGAAACTTAATAGAGCGGGATTCCACTGATGTACCGTATGCGAAATTCCACAAATAGGATGGAAGCGGAATCATTTCCTATGCCTTTTCTTCCAGAGCCCACGCCAGTTCTATAAGCATTATAACAGATATTTTGAATATTTATTTTAACAACTTAATGGTAAAACTTTTCCCAAGTCAAGACTTTTGGAAATAATACTAGAAGGGCTCCTTTAAGTGTGCGTAGTTATGCTTGTGTTATGATTTTTGCAGAACTTTAAAGAAAGGACGCTTTGTTGGCACTTGTACTCCCAATGAAATGCACGCTGACCCAGCCTGTTGGTCCTAAAAAAAAATGTACGTGACATTTGATCAGGCTTCTATATCTCCAAAGGTTCAGGAAAAAAATGGGGGCTGCAAAAGTGCTCAATATTGTTACGTGCAGGATTTTTTAAAAAATTTTTTAGAGATAGGGTCTCATTTTGTCCCCCAGGCTGGAGTGCAGTGGTGCAACCATAGTTCACTATAACCTTGAACTCCTGGGCTCAAGCAATCCTCCCGTCTCAACCTCCCAAGCAGCTGAGACGACAGATTGTCACAACTGGCTAATTTTTTTAGAGATGGGAGGGTTTTCCTATATTGCCCAGGCTGGTCTCAAACTCCTGGTCTCAAGCCATCCTCGGGCATCATCCTCCCTCCTCAAAACGCTGGGGTTACAGCCATGAGCCACCATCCCCGGCCAGGATGTTCTTTTAAAAGTGTTGATCCTGGCGAGAAAAATGTAACCAACTAAATACCCATCAATGAATGATAGCCACCATTTATTAAGGGCTTCTTCTGCCAACGCTTTAAATATCATCTCATTATGATCCTTCAGAATTATAATATCCTAGTTTGCTTTTTTTGGCAGTTTTCTTTAGATATAATTCACCCATTTGAAGTATACAATTCGATGGTTTTTAGTATATTCACAGAGTTGTGCAACCGTCACCACAATCAATGTTAGAACATTTTTATCACCTCAAAAAGAACCTCATACCTATTAGCAGTTACTCCCCATTTCACCCCAACTCCCCAAGCCCTAGGAAACCACTGATCTGTTTTCTGTCTGTATAAATTGCCCCAGTCTAGATATTTCATATAAATAGAATAATACAATATGTGGTCTTTTATGATTAGCTTCTTTCACTTAGCATACTGTTTTCAAGGTTCATCCATTGTTATAGCATGTATCACCACTCATTCCTTTTTGTCAAATATACCATTGTATGGATATACCACATCATTCGGTTTATTCATTCATTAGTTGATACACATTTGGGTCATTTCCGATTTCTGGCTATTAGGAACGCCGCTTCTGTGAAGATTCTTGTACAAGTTTTTGTATAGACAGATGTATGCTTTCATTTCTCTCGGGTATATACCTAGAAGTGGAATTGCTAACTCGTGGTGACTCCATGTTTATTAACTCTTTGAGGAATTGCCAGACTATTTTCCAAAGTGGCTGCATCATTTGCATTCCCACCAGTGGTGTATGAGGATCCTAGTTTGCTTTATGGGTGCCTTTCTTTGTTTTTTTCATGTTTGTTTTGGCCTTCAGTGTATTGTTTGTTTTTTTGTTTGTTTGTTCTCAATGTGAGTGATTTTAAGTAGGGCTGGGAAGCTTCCATCTGGGCACAGGCCAAAGCATTCCACACTATCTGAACTCTAAAGAATAAGGATCGGTCTTTTTTCAGGCCTTCCGTATGGAAAAAATTACAATTTGGAACCCAAGCAAACACTTTACTACTCCTCCTAGGTGGACTTCATGATTTGTTACTATAAAGCAATTGAGCTTTACAGTAACCAGTAATGCATGTAAGATCACACAAGTTTTAAGTGGCAAAACTAGGATTTAAGCCCTCCACTTCCCATTTCCAATGCCCGCATCAATGACTGTTGCAACCTCCGTGTAATATTCATAATGGAACATTATACTGACTTTGATGTAGATCTATTTTCATCATCATGACAAGATGTCCATTATTAAAGGGAAAAGAAAGTCACAAAACAGCAAGCATAATCCCATTTAAAATATTTTATGTGTGTATATACATATATATATAAAGTCTGGAAGTTAATATTCCCATATATTAAGAGTGGATATTTCCAGAAAGTGGACATATGGTTCACATAAATTTTATAATTTCTATATTTTTTGCACCACCTTAATTTTTTGCAATTAGCATATTACTCAATCATCAGAAAAAAGATATTTTCATTTGTTAAATACTACTCCATGGAATATTCTACAGCCTTTAGCAATGAAGTTATAAAAGACTATTTACTGATATGTGAATATGTGTATAATACAACTATAAAAAGCAGATTGTCAAATACTATAGGTGGAACCAATTTTGTGCAGAAAATATATACATATATTGCATGTAAATGTATTGTAAAGACTTTTACCAAAATGTTAACAGTGGTTTTCTTAGGGTAGTGGCATTGTGAATAATCATTTTTCTTTGTGCTTTTGTATGTTTTCCAAGTTTTCTGTGTTGAAAGTAGTACTAGTTCTAATTTTTTTAAATTATAAATTTGGCTGGGCACAGTGGCTCACACCTGTAATCCCAGCACTTTGGGAGGCCAAGGAGGGAGGATCATTCCATGGGGAGTTGAAGACCAGCTGGGCAATATAGCAAGACCCCATCTCTTAAAAAAAAGTTTTTTTTAATTAGCCAGGCATGGTAGCATGTGTCTCTAGTCTGAGCTACTCGGGAGAATGAGGAGGGAGGATCACTTGAGCCCAGGAGTTTGAGGTTACAGTGAGCTATGATCTCACCGCTGCAATCCAGCTTAGGCAACAGAGCAAGACCCCGTCTCTAAAAAAATAAATAAATAAAAACAAATAAAATTACAAATTAAATAGGAAAATATTAATATTCTTTAAAAATAGCTAGGCACAGTGTGTGTACTCCCAGCTACTTTGGAGGATGAGGCAGGAGAATTGCTTGAGACTGGGAGTTCCAGGCTGCAGTGTGCTATTATCTCACCTTTGAATAGCCACTGCACTCCAGCCTAGACAATGTAGTGAGATCCCATCTCTTAAAAAAAAATTAGGCCAGGCATGGTGGCTCACACCTATAATCCTAGCACTCTGGGAGGCTGAGGCGGGAGGATTGCTTGAGCTCAGGCGTTCAACACCAGCCTGAGCAAGAGTAAAACCCCATGTCTACTAAAAATAGAAAATTATCAGAGCATACTGGTGTGCGTCCTAGTGTGTGCCTGTAGTCCCAGCTACTCAGGAGGCTGAGGCAGGAAGATCGCTTGAGCCCAGGAGTTTGAGGTTGCAGTGAGCTATGATGATGCCACTGCACTCTACCCAAGGCACATAGCAAGACTCTGTCTCAAAAAAAAAAAAAGAAAATTAAAAATAAAATTAAACACACAGTGAAACCTTATATACACTGCTACTGGAACACTAAATAAGATTAAGATTTTGATCAGTTTTGGGCCTGCCTCAGCCTCCTGAGTAGCTGAGACTACAGGCATAAGCCACCATGCCTGGCTAATATTTTTTTACTTTTTGTAGAGGCCGGGTCTTGCTATTGACCAGGCTGCTCTCAAACTCCTGGCCTTACGCTGTCCTTCCCCCTCACCCTACCAAAGTGCTAGGATTACAGGCGTGAGCCACCTCACACAGCCTAACTTTTAATTTTTTAATCCACAATTTCTACAACAAATTGTACCTGATTTTATAAATAGCTAATGAATGACTTGGGAGATGTAATAAAAATATTTCAACTTTTGTTGTATAGATATCTTTGATATTTTTTGCAGCATATTCTCAAACACTGAATATAAGAATTAATATTAAAGAAAATTACATAAAACCCAACTATTGCGTTCAGTTGAATTCAGGCGATATTGTCCTGATATTGGAAGTGTGAGGGAGAAATGAAAATTCACTAAAAACCTTTCACCCTGAAATGAGAAGCTATAGCCCTGTCTGTGTTAAATTGCTTATCTGCTTCTGTAAGACTGCTTATCTGCTTCTGTAAGACTGCTTATCGCAACCTCCTGGTCACAAGAACGTTTTTGAAGCTGATGTTAAAAGAAAACTGGAACTGCTTAACAACTGCAACTCTCGCTTCTGTAATCAGCTTTCAGCAGTTCCCTTGCAGCAACTTCCTTATCTGTATACTTCCTGGTATAAACCTCTATGAAAGGTCATTACATCTAAAGCTTGATGCTCAGAATTTGGCAGAAGAGTCCCCTCTAAGCCCGCTGGCATAAAATAAACCTGTTCTCTCTACGTCCTCGTGTACCTCTCGGTGTTTCTCTAGGCAACATTACCCCGGTTTAGCTGTTACATTTTGGTTCCCTGACCAGGAAACCCGACTGCATTGGCCCTTTGTTACCACCGGTGTGGGACGGGGCACTGGCCGACCAACCCTCCTGACTGCGGAAGTCAGGCGTGCGAGGTCCGAGTTCCGATCGATCATTTTCGGTGCTCGGCGGGGCTCTGACGGCCACTGACCCAGAACCTGGTCGGACACAGTGAGGGCGCAGACAGCCAGCCAGGAATCGTCTGAAGACCTCAGACACGGTAAGGTCCCGGGACCCATCCCAGTCAGGCCCATCCCAGCGGATGGAAGAGGCAACTGATCACCTCCTGCAGGTAGAGGTTTCCCTGGGTGGGAATGTTTAACCTCTCTGGCTGTGCGTGTGTGTGTGTGTGTGGTGAGTGGCTGTTAATGGTTCCAAGGCTCCGGCTACAGGATCTGACTGAGTCCTAATCTGCGGTTCCACAACAATGACATATGGTGTAACAGTGACTCGCTTTCCCAAAAGGGGGCGACCTGGTCCAGGACTCATACGGACGCACCTTAACCAAGTCATGTCTTAAATCTCTTCAAGGGGAGCGGCCAGACAGATGCCTGAAAGTTTACCCCATCCCTTGTGCAGCACTGTACAATTTCACACAATGGGAAGGACTGAGTTCAAGCCAACAGTGTTAAGGTGCATGCTAAAGAATTTTAAAAAGGGTGTCTCAGATGACTATGGGGTGCGGATGACTCTGAGTCGCCTGCACACCTTATGTGAGAGAGTGGCCGTCCTTTGAAGTAGGATGGCCTAGTACTGGGACATTAGGTGTAGAAAACGTTAAGGCAGTTTGGAATATGGTTACAGGAATGCCTGGACACCCTGACCAGTTCCCCCATATTGACTCTTGGCTCGAGATAGCCAAAATTCTACTTCCGTGGGTTCGATACTGCACAGAAAAGGGCAAGACTAGGGTTCTCATAGCCTGTCATCCTCAAAAGCATGGTCCCTCAAAAGCACCACCAGTCTATCAGACCCCCCCGGAGGAAGAGCCCCCCTTGCCACCGCCTTATAACCTGTCCCTTCCGGGGTCCAGCCACCAGGCACCCAATGTGCCACCAGCCTCAGTTTCACCTCCTCCGGAGATCCTAGAGGCCAACCCCAACGCCCCAATGGTCCGGCACCTCCGCTCTGCCCAGAACCCCACACTCGCATTACAGAATCCAGTCCGTGAGATCCGGAGCCAGGCTCAGGTCGCTGAGGATGGGACAGCTCAGCCCAGACAACTGACTCTTTATTATCAACCCTTATTGACCACAGATCTTCTAAATTAGAAACATCACACCCCTCCGTATTCTGAGAAGCCTCAGGGAATGGTAGACCTCTTAGAAACTATTTTCCAGACACGCCAGCCAACGTGGGAGGACTGCTGTCAGCTGCTCCTGACCCTCTTCAACACAGAAGAGCACCGCAGAATCCTCACAGGGGCCCTACGCTAGGCACAGAATCACGCTCCTGGAGGGGTCTTCGATGTGGATCAGTGGGCCCAGAGGACAGTACCAGAAAACGCGCCCACTTGGGACTTCAATATGACAGAAGGTCGAGAGTCTCTTACCCGATACCGAGAAGCCCTCTTAGGAGGCGTCCGCAAGGGAGCCAAGAAGCCCACCAACATGAACAAGGTAGCCCAAACAGTTCAAAAGGCAGCTGAGATGCCCAGTGATTTCTACGAACGTCTCTGTGAAGCATACCACATCTACACGCCCTTCGACCCAGAAGCCCTGGAAAATCAATGCACGGTAAACGCGGCATTTGTGGGGCAAGCTTACTCAGACATTCAGCAAAAACTAGAAAAGATGGATGGTTTTGCAGGTATGAACATCCCACAGTTGATAGAAGTGGCACAGAAGGTATATAGGAACCGGGACCGGGTCGCTCAGCGGGAAGAACGGAAAATGAAGCAGAAGGCAGCACTCCTGGTGGCAGCACTAGGGAACCCCGCTCCACCCCCGTGACCCAAAAATCACCCCGATGGAGGCCAACGGGGACGAAGGCCCTTGCGACCAGACCAATGTGCATACTGTAAGGAGACCGGGCATTGGAAAAATGAATGCCCAAATCGAAAACCGGACAATGGGAAAAGGAATCCACCCAGAGATACCAGCTAGAGCCTGGAACTCAGGACCTTATAGACCTAGCTGGAGCCGGTACCAACTAGGCCCAACCGGGTTCCTTCGACCTTGGCCCCCGGGAACCTATGGTCGTCATGGAAGTAGGGGGGCCAATGAGTGACTTTTATGGTAGACACAGGATCTGAACATTCAGTGGTCACAACACCAGTGGCCCCCTTGACTCACTGGGAGACCACCATCATAGGGGCGACTGGGGACCAACAAGCACACCGCTTTTGCCAAGCACGGACCTGCCAGATGGGAGGTCACAAGGTGCAACATGAGTTCCTGTACATCCCAGACTGCCCCATTCCCCTGCTCGGGCGAGACCTCCTGCATAAACTGGGGGCCCAGATCACCTTCCATGAGGAAGGGTCAACAAATCTCTCACTGAAACCCATGAGGCCGCTCATACTAGCAGTCACCATCCCACAGGAGGCTGAGTGGCGGCTGTTTGTGGAGGCAGAAGAAAATCAAGATCTGCCTGGCCTCCGGCAGGACTTTCCAACAGTATGGGCGGAAGAAAACCCCCCAGGTCTGACGCACCAACACGCAACCCTAATAATAGACTAAAAGCCGGGGACCCAGCCCGTCAGAAAGCAATAGTATCCGATCCTGAAGGAGGCCTGGGAAGGAATCCAGAAACACCTGGATAGGCTCCGGAAGGAGGGCATATTGGTAGAATGCCAGTCCCCATGGAACACCCCTCTGCTGCAGGTCAAGAAACTTGACAGGAGTTACCGCCTGGTCCAGGACTTGCAGCTTGTCAATGAAGTTGCAGTAACTCTCCACCCAGTAGTGCCTAACCCGTACACTCTTCTAAGCCTCCTTTCCCTGAACACCACCTGGTTCACCTGTCTGGATTGGATGCCTTCTTCTGTTTGAAACTGGCCCCGCAAAGTTAGCCCCTCTTCGCCTTTGAGTTGGAAGAACCCCAAACCGGGAGGAAAATGCAACTCACCTGGACGTGATTGCCCCAAGGATTCAAGAACTCACCAACACTGTTCGGGGAAGTTCCTGGCCTCAGATCTTGCAACTTACTCACAAGACCACTGCACTCTCCTCCAGTATGTAGATGACTTGCTCCTGGCAGCACCCACTCAAGGAGACTGTCTCTCAGGCACTCAAGCCCTACTCCAACTACTCACAGATTCTGGGTACAAAGTGTCCTGGAGGAAGGCCCAAATTTGCAAACAATGCGTCAGATACTTGGGCTTCCACATATCCGAAGTACACCGAGCACTGGGACATGAATGGAAACATGCTGTCTGCACAATACCACGACCTGAGGGTAAGAGACAACTCAGAGAATTCCTGGGAGCAGCAGGGTTCTGCCGGATCCAGATCCCAGGATTCTCGTTGATAGCCAAATCTTTGTATGAAGACTTGCGAGGACCTGAGGGGCAGTCAATCGAGTGGACAGACCAGCGAAAAGAGGCATTCAAAGCCATAAAGGACCTGCTACAAAAGACCCCTGCACTGGGACTGCCAGACCTGACCAAAGACTTCAATCTCTTTGTGCATGAAAGACAACATGTTGCAGTGGGGGTCCTAACCCAGACTGTGGACCCCGGAAGAGACCTGTGGCCTATCTGTCTAAGCAACTGGACCCGGTAGCCTCTGGATGGCCCCCCTGCCTATGAGCACTGGCAGCCACAGTCCTGCTGGTCAAAGAGGCAGATAAACTCACATACGGCCAAAAGCTCTCTGTACGCATACCACATGCGGTTCTCCACCTCCTTAATAGCGTGGGACATTGATGGCTCTCTAACACTAGGCTGGCTCAGTACCAGGGGTTGTTGTGTGAGAACCCCCAGGTTACTCTAGAGACTGTGCAAACCCTGAATCCTGCTACCCTCCTGCCTGTTGAACCGGGGCCACCGGATCATGAATGTACAGAGGTGATGGAAGAGGTCTACGCAAGTAGACCAGACCTGAAAGACACACCTCTGACGGCCCCGGACCTGGAACTCTTCACGGATGGCAGCAGTTACGTTCACGATGGGAAATGGTTCACAGGTTATGCAGTTACCATGGCCAGTGAAGTCATCCTAGCAGGGCCTTTGCCTCACGGGTGGTCCACACAGAAAGCTGAACTTTGGGCCTTAATCCAAGCCCTCAGAATAGCTAAAGACAAGAAAGTAAATGTCTACACTGATTCCAAATATGCTTTTGCCACCATACATGTTCACGGGGCCATTTACAAGGAAAGAGGACTGCTGACTGCAGGGGGTAAAGGGATAAAGAACCAGGAAGAAATCCTTCAGTTGTTAGAAGCTGTATGGGAACCCGAAAAGGTAGCAGTCATTGATTGCCGACGGCACCAGAAAGGAGTCACTGCAATAGCTACAGGAAATCGTCTGGCAGACCAAACAGCTAAACAAGCAGCAACCCAGGAACAAGAGACTAAGGATGAGCTGTTAGTCTCTAGTAAAATCCTCCTAGCCCCAGAGTGGCCAGACAGGCCACGTTTTACAATTGAAGAGGACCAGTGGTCAAGATGAGAACAGGCCAGAAAGAGTGACGATGGGTGATGGCATCTACAGGACAACAGAACATTTATCCCAGGAAACATAGCCTATTCAGTCATTACCCAACACCATAACTTAGGCCACACGGGGAAAACTGCACTTGCCCACCTACTCGCCAAGGTCTACTACATAGCCAAACTCCTGACTCTAGCTGCAACGGTGTGCGCCCGATGTGACACATGTGCCCGAAATAGTACCATAACACGGCCGAAGGCTGTACCCGGTATTCAGTACTCAGGGGCCACACCCTTTGAAGATGTTGAAATAGATTTCACAGAAGTGAAGCCCTGTCGGGGATACAAGTACTCATTAGCAATGATCTGCACTTACTCAGGGTGGGTAGAGGCTGTCCCCACCAGAACAGAGAAGACTCAGGAGGTAGTAAAGGCTCTCCTAAGAGAAATAATTCCTTAGTATGGCCTACCCCTCTCATTTGGAAGTGACAACGGACCTAGTTTCGTAGCAGAAATAATTCAAACTATAGCCAAGACACTTGGAATAAAATGGAAACTGCACACTGCATACCGGCCACAAAGTTCAGGGAAAGTGGAACGTATGAACCAGACCCTTAAGAACACCCTAGCCAAGCTATGTCAAGAGACAAGCCTACCATGGATAGACATGCTTAGCTTAGCACTTCTTAAGGCCAGATGCACACCAGGGCCAAGAAGGTACTCTCCCTTCGAGATCTTATATGGAAGAACCCCCCCATCACCAGAGGCCTCAAAGGGGATGCTAGGCAGGTAGGAGAAATGAACTTACAAGATCAGCTTATGCAGCTATCAAAGATGCTACATCAGATTAGCCAGACAGTATTAGAATGGGCCCCCTTGGCCCTGGGGGCCCCAGTACACCCCCACAAACCAGGGGACTTAGTGTGAGTAAAAGATTGGGAAAAAAAAACCTTCAGAACCCTCCTGGACAGGGCCCTTTACTGTAGTACTGGTCACACCAACTGCTGTCAAAGTTGCAGGAATCGCCCCGTGGATTCATCATACCCAAGCAAAGAGGATAAGTCCAGAGAGCCAGCAGGACTCGTGGGTAGCGTGGCTGGACCAGAACAACCCGTTCAAGCTGCGCCTGCTTTGGAGATCCACGTAGACATGGAACACAGGGAACCTCCAGACTGCTGAGAAAGGATGAGCCAGCTTGAGCCAGACATCAACATCAAACAGTTTGAACTCAGACTCGTCAGGTTATTGACTTTGACCTTGGGTATAGGACTTGGGGCTGTGACACCAGAAGAGTGGACATGGATCCAGAGAGCAGGAATGGTCCTGCTCTACTGGGGCGTGATAATCATACTGTACTGTTTGTTACCTATGTGTTTGTAATAACAGTTTGGGCCACTTGTGGGGTGGTGGACATTATCTTAGGGCCCTGGGAGTTTCAGGTGAGGCGCACTTGGGGAGATGAGGGAGTCATTAACTCCACCCGGTAGGATGGACGGTCCCCTTCAGTTATCATCCAATTTGATGTCTGTGGTGCTAGGATCCAGAACTAGATAAAAGAAAGAGAAAGCCAATCCTCATGGTGGGCCCATTCCAGGATTGGGCCCCCTGGATTATGCCCCCATTTGGGCCCCTACTATGACTAATACTCTTACCAACCATAGCCCCGTGCATACTCAGATATCTGACCTCCCTAATATCCGGGCAAATAGAGTAAAGTTACAGATGGTACTACACCATCCATACCAACAGGTATCACAGTATGAAAACAATAACTACTCAGGTGAAGATTCAGTCTGAGTATTGAAAGGGGGGAATGTGAGGGAAAAATGAAAATTCACTAAAAACCTTTCACCCTGAAATAAGAAGCTATAGCACTGTCTATGTTAAATTGCTTATCTGCTTCTGTAAGACTGCTTATTGCAACCTCCTAGTCACAAGAGTGTTTTTGAAACTGATGTTATAAAGAAAACTGGAACCACTTAATAACTGCAGCTCTCACTTCTGTAATCAGCTTTCAGCAGTTCCCTTGCAGCAACTTCCTTATCTGTACACTTCCTGGTATAGACCTCTATAAAAGGTCCTTACATGTAAAGCACGATGCTCAGAATTTGGTGGAAGAGTCCCCTCTGAGCCTGCCAGCGTAAAATAAACCTGTTCTCTCTACGTCCTCGTGTACCTCTCATTGTTTCTCTCGGCAACATTACCCTGGTTTTGCCGTTACAGAAGGAGTCACTCAATTCGTTTCCTATAATATAGGCAACCCAGGGTGGAGGAAGAAAGGGAAAAAAAAGAAATCACACTGGTTTTATTTTGCAAGTCAGAAACTGAGCCTGTTTCTTCCCTAGGCCCTGACCTAAGGTGAAGTTGAAATGAAAGCAAAAAGAACTATATGGTACAATATGAAATACATCTGGTCTTTGTTCCCAGCTCCTGTCACAGAGCTCCTAAAACCCTTAGAATTTCCTCAGTGATAGGAACGTCATTTTGTTAATCAACATCAGTCCCTTTTGATCACATCTGTGCTCATGCTAATGAGATGGCTTAGGGTGGGGCCCCTAGGCAGCCTTGGGATGGGACTAGTCACCAGAAAAACCAAGTAAGTGATTAGAGGATTAGAGGGTTGGAACTTTCAGTCCTATCCACTCACCTCCACAAAGCAGGGGTGGAGTGGGGAGGGAAGCTGGAGATTTAAGGTCTATAAAAAGTCTTGAACAAGAAAATTTGATGAGCTCCTGGGTTTGTAATTGGTGAAAACTTAGAGGTGCTAGGAGAGTGACATGCTCCTTACCTTGTCCTGTGCATCTCTTCATCTGGCTGTTCATCTGTCTCTTTTATGATATCCATAATGATAAACTAGTAAGTGTAAATAAAGTGCTTCCCTGGATTCTGTAAGATATCCTAGCAAATTCTTAAACCCAAGGAGGGTGGTGGTGAGAACCCAAATTTATAACCAGTCAGTTATAAGTACAGGTCACAAACTGAGACTTTCAAGTTGGCATCTGAAGTGAGGGCAGTCTTGTGGGACTGAGCCTTTAACCTGTGGGGTCTTCATGAACTCCGGTTAGTGTCAGTATTGAGTTAAATTTTCCTCTGGAATAAATCCTACACATCTGGTGTCAGAAGTGTGTTGTGGTGAGAGTTTAATAGGAGAAAACTCTTTGTTTTTCTCACATTACAGACTGCAACACATACCCACTCAAAGAATATTTGAGGAGGAAGGGAAGAAAAAAAGAATAATTAATAGGGTCAAGATCAGGGACATAGATACAGATTGCCCATTTAAAGTCCAGCTCCGTCACTTTCTAGCTTGGACTATGTGTGAGCTAGAAAAAAAAAATTTATTAATGCTAAGCCACAAAGATTTTGGGGTTGTTTAACACAGCAATTAGCATTAATTAATCTGACAAATATATATCCCTACTTTGCTACTTACATCAAAATAAATTCTGTAACAAAGATTTAAGTGTAAAAGTAATCATGACAATACCACTAGTAAATACAGGCAAATTTTAAACTATCAAATTGTTTTTCCCATAACAAAATACTCATAAGCCAAAGGGGAAAGACATAAATTTGCATACCTAAACATTTAAAACTTCTCAAAGGAAAAAAATTACCACAAACAGTCAAAACATATCCTGGGGGAAAAATATAACACATACGAAAGAAACAATGGCTATGTTCCTTACTAAACAAAGCTCTTTGCAAATCATAAGAAGATACAAACAATCCCATAGAAAAATGGTCAAAGAACATGAACAGTTGACATAAAATTAAATATAATGGTCAACAAATACAGTAAAAATGCTCGCCTAAACTCTCAATAAAAGAAATACATATCAAAACATCATTTAGACTCCATTTTTTCCATCATTGAATGATAAAGCTTTAAAAGTTTGACTAAACAGGTTTTAGAGGGCCGGGCACAGTGGCTCATGCCTGTAATCCTAGCACTTTGGGAAGCCAAGGCGGGAGGATTGCTTGAAGCCAGGTGTTTGAGACCAGCCCGAGCAAGGATGAGACCCCTGTCTCTACAAAAAATAGAAAAATTAGCCAGGTGTGGTGGTGCATGCCTGTAGTCACAGCTACTTGGGAGGCTGAGGCAGGAGAATCACTTGAGCCCAGGAGTTGGAGGTTGCAGTGAGCTATGATGAAGCCACTGCACTCTAGCTGGGCAACAGAGTGAGACCCTGTCTCAAAAAAACAAAACAAAACAGGTTTTACAAAAAATTTGGGAAACAGTCATATTGAAACACATAAGTATATATTGGTTGAACATCTTTGGAGACATACTTTTCAATGGCATCAAAATTTAAATTGATCATACCATTTAAGCCAGCAATTCAATATATAGGAATTTATCCTACAGATGTACTCATTAAGGTTGCCGAATTGTTTATATGGATTTTTCATGGATGGAAGGAACTTGCAGTTCACAGTTAAGAAAAAGAAAATGAAGAGAAGAGGAAATGAAAACCAGAAACAGCCTAGACCGACCCCTAATGGAGCAGTAGTAATTAAAACAATCTTATCCATACAACTGAATAATATGCACCTGTTAAAAGGAATGAGATAGGAACATTCTCAGATTGTACACCAACAGGCACCAGGACGTGACAGTGAATTCATAGGGATGCCAAGGGAAACTTTATATTTTTGAGATAAACACAATGACACTTGACATCTGTTAGACATTGTGCAAACTACTATCTTAAGGTAGTTCACAGCTGCAATGTTAGATCATGCCACAATCTATTCAATGATTTCATATCCTTGCACACATGTGTTTTCAGTGATTGATGTGACAAAAACAAAAATCAATGTGGAACAGGAAATGAGGATGGTCATATCCATTATTAGTGACCTTAGTTACATTTGTAAAACCCCTTCACCTTTGCCACATTCTATCGGTTAGAAGCAAGTTACAAGCTCTGCCCACATAAAAACATGGGTACCAGGGAGTAAGAATCAGGGGGGCTATATTAAAATTCTGCTACCACAATGTAAAGAGAGCAGAACCTGGTGGTAACTGAGAGTCTGTGAAACACAGCTTTAACCAGCCAACCTCTCTCTAGACTACTCCTTTTATTTATTTATTAATTCATTCATCTATCCATTAATTCATCTGACCTATGTAAAGCACTTGGAAGAGAGCTAAGCACACAGTAAACAGAACATAAGTGTTGACTACCATCATTTTTATTTTTTGCGTTTTAAACAACTATTGAAGATAGTATATGCCCAATGCTAGGTATAGTAGAAGAGATTACAAAGAGAAATAAGACTGACCTCTGTTTGTAGTTCAGGGGTTTAGGTGGGGGACAGCCACATAAATAAGCAAAGACAATTCAACAGACTATACAATATTACAACTCTGCACCATGTAAGGCAGATGTTCAAAGGAGGAATGCCAATTCTGCTCTGAGAAGTCAGAGGTGGTGATTCCACAGAGCAGAAGACGATTTAGTGGCATCTTGAAGAAACTGTAGTTTGTTTTGTAGTCAAGGAAGAAGACATTTCAAACCTAAGAACAACTTGAAAAATGACCACAAATGTGAAAAAGCAAAATTCAGCCCAGTTGAAGCTTTTCACTCTGTTCACATAGAATTTGAGAATATTTCTATTTCATGGTAATTATACCACTTGTTTGCAACGTTTTGTACTCATGTTATTTTCCACCAACCCATCAGTTCTTTGAAGGAGTTTTTTTTTAATATATCCAACTATACTTGGTATTTAATAATTACATAATGGATAGATGGATGGTTGGATTTGGGATCAGATGGGAAAGAGTACTATAAGCCATACTAAGAGGTTTGGAATTAATGTATTTTTGAAAGGCAGCTGTAATGTAATGTTAAGAGCAAAGACTCTAGAGTCAAACTGCCTGCCTCTGACTGTACCCTGGTTTTTGAATTTGTACAATTCAGATGAAAATACTGTCTACTTCAAAAGGGCTGGTGTAAGGATTAAATGAAATAATATGTACAAGGTACTTAGAAGAATGTCTGGTATATATTGGGTGTTCAATAAATGTTAAACATGGTGATGATGATATGATTACTGCGATAGTGTCATATAATGTTTAGAAGTAGGGAGATCATTTGACCATGGTTGGGTTTAAGAAAAGGGTTCTTATCAGTAGGGGGGAAGAAAGATAGAAAAAATCATAATAGAGAAGGCAGAATCCAGTTAAAAAGCTATTGTAAACATAGAGAAGAGACAGGTAGAAACTGAATTAAAACAGTGAGAGTGTAGATAAAAGGATGAAATTGAGCCGGGCATGGTGGCTCATGCCTGTAATCCTAGCACTTTGGGAGGCCGAGGTGGGAGGGTTGCTTGAAGCCAGGAGTTTGAGACCAGCTTTGGCAACTTAGCAAGACCCCATCTCTACAAAAAAATACAAAAATTAGTCAGATGTGATGGCATGTACCTGTAATTCCAGCTAGTCAGGAGGCTGAGGCAGGATGATTGCTTGAGCCCAAGAGTTTGAGGTTGCAGTGAGCTATAATGATGCTACTGCACTCTAGCCCAGGCCACAGAGTAAGACTCTATCTCAATAAATAAATAAATAAATATGAAATTTTTATCAAAGACATTTTTATGAACTAAATACATTCTATGAGACTTCAGAATTTTATTGTTATGCATAAAAGATGAGCTAGGATGCCATGGACTCCAAAAAGTACTTTTTTGGAATTTGGTAGTCTTGAAAACATTGAAAACTGGGAGTTATCTTGTTGTAAACATAGACCTGACCTTAGGCTTTTGTGAATATCATAATTTATTATTGTAGTGAAGACTTTTAAAAAACACATACAAGTATTTATCTTTAATCATCTTTAATTTGTCTTTCCATAACTGCACATTTATTTATTTTTTAAGTTTTGGGTTTTTTTTTCCTCTTGAGACAAGGTCTCACTTTGTCACCCTAGGCTGGAGTGCAGTGGCAAGATCATAGTTCACTGTATCCTTGAACTCCTGGGCTCAAGCAATCCTCCTGTCTCAGTTTCCTGAGTAACTAAGACTACAGGTGCACACCACCACGCCTGGCTAATTTTTTTTAACATTTATTTTGTAGACATGGGGTCTTGCCATGTTGCCTAGGCTACTCTTGAACTCCTGGCCTCAAGGTATTCTTCTGTCTCCCAAAGTGCTGGGATTGTAAATGTAAGCTCCCACAAACTAGACAAGTTTTTATAAGTGTACTCTTATTTAAAAGGAGAGAACCACCATTAACTTCAAATAGCACTTAGGCCAATGTTTTTCAAACATTTAAATAAGCCCTTATTAGTGCAAAGTACTCTGGTCTATTCATTACTATTTTATTTCAGCTTTTAAAATGTTAGTAATGATCCACTGAATTGATTTCATGATCCAACAATGAATCAGGACTAGTAGTTTAAAATAGCACAAAATACCCATAATGATTTCAAATAAATGAGTCTCGTACTTAAATTAAAATATTGATTCTGGCCTGGCATGGTGGCTCATGCCAGGGGATCATTCTTTCATTTCTGGAAGCTTGTAATATCTTATTTTCACCTCAAGTGGCCTGGAATTTCTTGATGATGTACTTTGGTGTGGGTCTATCTATATCTATGTGTTGGGCACTAAATGAGGTCTTCCAATCTCATACCACATGCCCTTCTTTTCTGCGAAATATTACTGAATTACATCATTGATGATTTCTCCCCCTCCTTTTTCTCTGTTCTATCTTTTTTAGAGTTCTTGCTATTTGGATATTGTATTGCCTAGAGCAGGGGTGGGGAAACTTTTCACGTTAGAAGGCAGCATTAATTTAGCCGTAATCAAATAAGGCTGCATTCAAGAAACTTCAATTAGATATAATTAAAAATGTATATTATTTTGTAAAAATCTATGTACTTAATAATTTCAAAAAATGAAAACTATTTGTTAATTTTAAAGTTAACTTACCTTTTAATGACTTCGATGTGTCTGCTTTTTGTTGGAAAGCATTTGAATATTTGTTTGCAGCATGGAGGTCCTCAGTTTCAGTTGACCCTCTAGATGGGTATCAGTCATTTGTAAGCTTACGGGCATCTTGATTTGGGTTAGGTAGGAGAATGTAGATTCACAACAATAAGTAGTTGAAAAGCAAGAAAGCATTTTTCAGGCATGTTGACAAAGGCGTGGGCATTCTGCCACATTTTTCCGTATTTCAATTAGATCTTTCTTAACATCAAACAATGACTTTAAAATGTCATCTACTGAGAGCTTGATCAAATTCCATCTGTAGTTCTTCTGCTGCCTTGGTGATATCAACTAGGTGAGGCTGAAGTGCTAATTTGGGTGTGATGTCATGATTCTCAAAGTCAGTGAACCTTTCGTTGTATCCTCCAATTAATAGGTCTATAACAGCTGCATATTTTCAAATGATTCTCATATATCATCCTGTTTATCAATGACCTTTGCTAACTGGGGAAAATGTTTATCCAAAATTTCCTTTTGAAGAAGTGTTTTGAAAAAAGATAGCTTTTTTCAAAATGCTTGGATTTTTTGCCACATGTCATATATAGACTCAGTTTTACCTTGCAAGGAAACATTCAAGTTGTTTTGATTTGACTTGATATCACACAAAAATGCTGCACTCCTATAGAAATCTTCTTTCAATAATTCACACTGCTGATTCTGTTCTTCAGAATTTGACTATCTGTTCACAGAGATAAAATTTTGGCTAACATCTTTCTCTGTGATAGCCAATCCACTTTAGGATGATACAGCAAATCCACACTGAATACCTCATCTTTCAACTTTAACATGTTACGAAACTGATGATGCCGTATTACATTTGCATGAATATAGTTAACAATTCTTATAACTTGTTGCAAAGTGTCACTTAAAACAGAGATTTTGCTGATGCTAGATACAATGAAAAGAAATGAGAACATCTATTAATACTTTTTTCAGCTGTGCAATAAACCCTTCATGTTTTCCTTTCATGGAAGGTGCACTGTCTGTATATATACTTACTAAATTTACCAAATTCAGTCCAACTTCATGATATTTACCTTGAAAGTTGTTGGAGATATCTATTCCCTATGTTCTGTTCACAAGGGTGCCCAAAGCGAGTAACTCTTTGTAGCAAAGAAAATCTTCTGTTACGACCCGAATGAAGTATAAAACCTGTGCCGAGTTAGAAGTATCAGTTGATTCATCCAAAGCAATTGAATAATATATATTTTCCTTTCGAAGTATTACATGAAGTTGTTCTGTTAAGTTGAAGGCTAATTCATGCTACTGATCAGCTATGGTTCTCCTTGAAAGAGGAAGTCGTTTATACTTTGAAACATTATTGGGGTCTAAGCATCCTGCAACTTCGACAATGCATTTTTTCACAAATTCTGCATCACTGAATGGCTTCCCTTTTTTCCCAAGTATATAAGCTACTTTACAAGTTGCTTCAGTGGCATTGTTTCCAAGTCTTATTGCTGATTGAAAGAATTGTCTTTGCTTTTGTTTTTCATCTTTTAATTTCTGCAACACAACCTTTCATGCCTCTTCCTCTAATTTAAAATATTTGTGTCCCTATGAGTGTTATAATGCTGATGAGCATTGAAATTCTTTAATGTTGATATTGCAGTATCACAAAGCAAGCAAATCATCTTATCTTTAGCAGAAACAAGATAATATTGCAATTCCCAATCCTCATTAAAAAATCTATTTTCTTCCTTCAGCATTGTTTTCATCTTCTTCGACATGATGGGCTGTTAAGCAGACAGAATTAAAAAACACTGTCGAGCTGTGCAACTATTCACAAATTCCACTTCAAACAGAAACACAATGCACCATTGTCAAATGCTGATAACAGACTGGCGCACTGGAGCCCCGTAAACTCTCACCAACCAGCCTCCTGCAATAGTGGCGCCAGTCAGGCGAGGGAAGTCAGAACCAAATCATGAGCATAGCAGCCTTCTATTTAGCCTTTATGGTTACCAATGTTCTAATTGTGCCAGTCAATCTGGCAGGATTATTTCATTGAAACTTCTTTTATTCTTTGGTATTTTAAATATGTTCATTTTAAAAATAAAATAAAAATATAAAAGATTAACAAAAATGTTTTAATAAAAATAAAAGAATTTGTTCTGTAAAATTTGGATTCAGTCTAAAGGCCGCACTTAAGGACCTAGAAGACCACATGTGGTCTTAAGGCCGTAAGTTCCCTACCCCTGGCCTAGACTGATATTCTAATATTTCTTTTTCTTATTAATTTGTTTTTCTTGTTTAATTAAATTAACTAATTAATTTATTTTGGAGACAGTATCTTGCTCTGTTGCCCAGGCTAGAGTGCAGTGGCATCATCATTGTTTCACTACAACTTCAAATTCCTGGGCTCAAGCAATCCTCCTGCCTGAGCCTCCTGAGTAGCTTGGACTACAGGTGTGTGACACCATGCCTGGCTAATTTTTGAATTTTTTCTAGGGATAGAGTCTCACTATATTGTTCAGGCTGGTCTTAAATTCCTGGCCTTAAGCCATCCTCCCACCTCAGACTCCCAAAGTGCTAGGAGTGAGCCATCATGCCTGTTATGATATTCTAATTTTCTTATTTTTTTTCTGTTAGTGTTCATTTCTTAATTTTTTTGCTTTATTTTCTGGAATATTTTCTCAACTTTATCTTTCAATTTCTCTATTGAGTTTTTCACTTTTGCTATCATATTGTTAATTTCTAGATGCCCTCTTTAATTTTCTAAAATGAATATATAATGTATGCACTATAGCATATGTATTTCATAGAATTTTACATATATATGTAAATGTATATAAACAAATATATATATATAATCCTGTTATGTTTGGGCAATATTTAAAAAAAATTTTTTTTTTTTTTTAGAGATCGAGTCTTGCTCTGTCATCCAGGATGGAGTGGAGTGTGCAATCATAGCTCAACCTTTCGAGTAGCTGGGACTATAGGCATGTGCCACCACACTGGCTAATTTTTGCACTTTTTTTAGAGATGGGTTCTCACTATGTTACCCAGGCTGGCCTCAAACTCCTGGTCTCAAGTGATCCTCCTGCCTCAGCCTCCCAAAGTGCTGGGATTACAGGTGTGAGCCACTATACATGGCCTACAATAATAGTATTGAGTAATGATCTTTATAATTTTGTCCTCCTTGCATTATCTCTGTCTCATCTAAATCGACCCTGATTACTGTCCTGACTGACACTCTGTTCACTTACGAGCTTGCTCACTGACTTCTTGAAAAAACGACACTTTTAAACTCTCAGTGCCAGGTGTGATAGCTCATGCCTATAACCCTAGCACTTTGGGAGGCTGTAGTGGGAGGATCGATTGAGCCCAGGAGTTCGAGACCAGCCTGGGCAACATAACAAGACCCTGTCTCTACAAAAAATAAATAAGTAAATAAAATAAATAAAATAAAAAATAAACTCTCAAGGAAGCAAGACTATGACATGCTAACTCTACTCAGTTTCTGTTCTCCTTGGAAGGTATATGTAAAGTGACAACATAGCCCTTTCTGTATACATCTAGGTTTGGGTTTGTTACTCAGCTTTTCAAAACTAAACAATAAATTATTTAGGGGTAGGTGATACAAACTATAAAGAAAATCAAGGGAATAAGTAACATGAAAGTCAGGATAGCAGTTATGTCTTGGGATAAGAGAAAGAAAGATTTTTAATCTTCTTGGGGCATAAAGAGAGCTTCTAAGACACTAGTAATGTTTTCTTTCTTAAACTAATAGATTCTTGGGTATTCATTTCATTATTTTTATTCTGTACACTGCCTGATAAAGTTTGTGTTTTTATGAATGTATGATACATTTATAAAAATTAAATGTACAGTTATACACTTAAATTTTTAAAGATGATTTGCAAACTTAAAAAAATAGGCATTTTCAATTTTGCTACAGAATTTTTTGCATTTGGACATCAATTGCCTTTGCTAATTTTGATTATACCATCTCTATAAGTCATTTTGAAAGATAAGTACAAATGATTTATATTTTATAGTGCTTGTTTGGTATATTTGGGATAAAAAGTAAAACTACTTGGAAACACAGGTGAAATTTAATAGTGTTTTCTTCAATTTCCCACATAAAGGAAACTTCAAAGCCAAAAAGGTGGTAAATAAATAACTTTAAAATTTTTACTGTCCAATACTTTAAAGAGTTATTAAGACAGGAGAGGGAATTGGTTTTAGAAAACATATTTTTAAACAGGCCATATTATTTTATAATGATATGAAATGTGCATGAGAGAAAATTATTCTAAAACTCTATAATGCATGGCAGTACCATAGTTCTGGTTGATTATGATAAGAGGAATTGGCTGGAGCCCATATAATCTGCGTGTGAATTTGATTAAAATTGTTTTGCTTTAAATATATACTTGGTGATATTGAGAGAAAGATACTTCTATATAAATAACATTAAAATCAGGTAGATGCAATTGGGCAAAAATGGGAAAGAAGACATCTGTTCCAATGGAGAATACATAAAGAATTTTGTTTTCAGATTTAATGAATTATATGACCTGGTTTAACTGTTTTGTTTGTTTGTTTTTCTTTTCGGAGTTTTTCATTCTGTTCCCTGTGAATAAACTAATGACTAAAAAGAGTTGCAGTAATAATAGTGACACACTGCTATCAAGAAACCATAAGAAAGCCAGGCTCAGTGGCTCCTGCCTGTAATTCCAGCTACTCAGGAGGCTGAGGCCAGGAGTTTGAGGCTGCAGTGAGCTATGCTCACTCCACTGCACCACAGCCTGGGCAACAGAGGAAGACTCCCTCTCGAAAAATCAGAAAGACAGAAAGAAAAAAAAAGAAACCATAACAGCAGGGGACATGGGAGGTGTATTAGGTACAGCCCACCAAATAAAGTTAGGTTCTTACCCATAAATATGTTTTTTTCTCCATGCCAAACATTATTAAATATATTGGTTAACATAAGAAATATGATCAAATGCACATTTATATGCAGATTAAGATATGAAAGATTTTTAATTCAATTTTTTTTAGGTTTTGAAAATTTTAGCTGTGATCTTCTAAATTTAAGAATAACTGATTCTTTTAAGAGCAGTTTTTCCTTCATTCATCAATTAAGCATTTCTGGAATACATACAACATATTAAGTATTCGCTAATTGCTAAGTACATGGAGAGAAAAGAAAGACATGGTCAATTTCTTTGAATCTCATATTCTTTTTTTTTTTCAGTATCTATTTTGAACTAATGAATCTCATATTCTTTTTATGGATGTGTGCGTTTTTAAAGTTATGTGGATTCATCATCCTTTCCCCAGGGAGTACAGAGCAGAAGAAAAGAGAAAAAAGAGGAAATAATGCTTGGGTCCTCATTTTTTTTTTTTAATTCTCCAGTTTACTTATTAAATTGTGTGTAAGCTTTAATATCAACATAGTAAGCATAATATTCTTATTTGTAGGTCATATTGTTTGTTTAAATGAGGATTAGCTTGGCATTTCTCATGAGAAAGATCAAATATATATGACTTCACTTAGAAAATGGTTTGATAACTTAAAAAAATTGTTTAGGTACTCATGCAGTCTTGATATTTCATTACAGTTTTGTTTTCTGAAGTCATTTACAAATTTATTTTATTTTATTTTTTCTGATCTTGCTTTGTAAATTCTTTTTCTGCCATGGTTGGAAAATAGAAACTTTTTTCTTCTGTACTAAGAATTACTGTTTTAGGGAAAATGAATGTCCTTGGTAAGATGATGCTTTTGGAGAGTAATATATAATTTGCAGTGACTCAATAAGCAATAACTCTGAATTTCATCGTATTGATGATCCCTTATTCACATACACCAGTTTTCTTTTTTTTTTTGGCATTAGATTTTTTTTTTTCAAGACAGGGCCTTGCTCTGTTGCCTGGGCTAGAGTACAGTGGCATCATCATAGCTCACTGCAACCTCAAGCTCCTGGGCTCAAGCAACCCTCCTGTCTCAGCCTCCTGAGTAGCTGGGACTACAGGCACGTGCCACTGTACCCCACTAATTTTTCTATTTTTTGTAGAGACAGGGGTCTCACTATGTTGCTCAGGCTGGTCTTGAACTCCTGGCCTCAAGCGATCCTCCCGCCTTGGCCTCCCAAAGTGCCTGGATTATAGGCGTGAGCCACAGCGCCTGGCCTGGCATTGGATTTTTAACCAGTCAATCTATCAGTCAAGTGTAAAGGTAAAGCAAAGATATTTTCACACTGTAGTGGCCTGAAAAATATACTTCTCTTAAAGGATAATTTCCAAAGAAAAGGTAAAATCATGACTCTCATACAGGTATAAAACAAGCATATATTAAATATCTTACTTGACTTAATATTAATGAGAGAAACAGTAAGATGTTACAGGCAGTTTAAAGACGTCAAAGATGCATAAATTTATACGGAATAAAGGAATTTTGAAATGAATTTGCAAAGAGATAATGAAACTGGCTTTCTTGGTGAAAAGTGGGGAGAAAGATGTGGATTGTTCGTTGCAAATCTACAGATAAGAATGAGTCTGCACTGCTGTCAGTTATCTACAAAATGCAGAGTTGTAAAATAGCTCAAAGGCAACGAAAGGCTCAGGGCCTCCAGAGAAGCAGAATCAGGTAACTAGGAGGGATGTGTTCTAAATAATGCATAATTTTTCACCAAAGCACAAAATGTTCCAAGTATACTCCCAAGTAACTTTTATTAGGACACTATTAAAGAATATGCTTCATCAAAAGGAGGGAATAAATTAAAAAAAAAATAAAAGAGACATGGGATCCTCCAACAGGGTATAGGGTATCCAATACCAGGGGAGTAGTGAATCCCCAGACTACAGCAGAGCAGTAGGCCAAGGCCCAGCCAGCGCAGAGTCCAGAGGAAAGAGGCCTCCTAAAGGGGCTCCAGAAAAGAAGAAATAGAACTAATGTGCTTGAGCATATGGAAAATATCATTGAAAGGCCTTTGGCAGAGATGTTAAACCTTTTAGAGAACACTAATGATAAGTAATAGAAAATAAGGTGAATAAAAAAAAAAGGCCATCATTAACTTCAGGAATATTGGATGGCTGCACAAGAATGGAGCTATGTAATGCTACAGTTGGCTCAGCTGTGAACAATACTTGCATAGTCATTATAACATAAACATTGACTATTTATTCTTCTGAAAAGTGTGATAAAGCTATGTTTGGGTGATGAGGGAGGGGAAGGGATAGGCATACATGCCGGAGATTTAGTCATCTACCTGAGTCAGTAAGCAATGTCTAAAAATGATAAATTAACAAATAGCAGAAGGATAGTATTCATAAATATGGAGATAAATGCCAGAGAAAATAGCTAGAAGAGCTGCCAGTGGCTGCCTCTGGGAAGTAGATACCAGTGGTGAGAAAGCTTAGAGCAGGGAATGGCTGTTTTTCATTAAAAACTTACATATATACATACACACATACATATATATGTATAATTATACATATATCTATTGAAAATAAATTTTTAAAAAAAGATTATACCTAAAACACAGGTATATATTATTAAGTGCTAGTGGGGTATGGGAAATCTCAAGCATTTACTGGTGAGTATAAATTGGCACAGCCATTGTGGAATGTCTAAGCTAATGAAATTTTAAATGTACATACTCTTTGACCCACCTGTCTTACTTCTTGGCCTTTTTTTCTCGGAGAATCACTTGCAGATTTGCTCAAGGAAGCATGCCTAAAGATGTTCCTGGAGCATTGATTTTAAGGTAGAAAAATGATAATGCTATAAATGTCCAATGAAGGAGGAATGGCTGTACAACAGTGAAACAAAACAAAAGTCTGATTTTATGCTGTGATGTTGACACATACTGTAAGTACTATGTACTGATAAGGCAAATCTCCCAGACATACTGTTTAGAAAGACCGGTTTTCTATGTAAATACAGTGTGAAGGCATTTTAATTTTACTGTTTTATTTTTGTTATTATCATTACTACTACATTTTTTAATGCAAGAATGTTCATCTTAATGAGTTAGAGGAAGAGTAAAGTGATCAGAACCTTAAGGGATTATATTACTAATAATTTTTAAAAATAATCTTCAATACTGAAAATAAAATGTTATGAAGTGGAGAAAAAGCTCCAACTGTGATTCTTTATTCACTCTGTAAGTATTTTTTTTGACTTTTACTATGTCAAAGACTATGCTAGACACATGTAGGATATAATGGTGAGAAATATGGATAGAGTCCCTGTTCACTAAGAGCTTTCTCTTTAACAGGGAAGAAAGGTGACTGAGCAAGCAATTACAATAAAGTGAGATAGGTTCCATGTGGAGAAAAGGCTGGGTTCTATTAGAACCCAGAGTAGGATATCATAACATACTGGGGGAGGCAATGCACTTTTCCCTGGAGGAAGTGAATTTTAAACTGAGATCTTACAATAAAAAATTACACTATGCATTTATAATAGGAAAATATAGGAATTATAATGATAATACTTAAAGACACATTCATAAACTTTCATAAATTTGACCTTTGGCAGGGAACTAATTTTATAAACTAGTTTACTAACAGATGATCATTAGGTGGGCATCATTATTCCCACTTTATAATTGGGATTCTAACCCCTTGAGTCAATGTATATAGAGTTCAGGCTTATTTCAGAAAAGGTGTAAATATATAGAGTTTGATATAAAAAGTTGAAACTGGGCCCAGCATGGTGGCTTACTCCTGTAATCCCAGCACTTTGGGATGCCGAGGCAGGAGAATTGCTTGAGGACAGCAGTTTGAGACCAACCTGGGCAACATAGCGAGACCCCATCACTACAAAAAATACAAAAATTAGCTGGTGTGGTGGCACGCATCTGTAGTCCCAGCTCCTTGGGAGGCTGAGCCAGGAGGATCACTTGAGTCCAGGAATTCAAGACTGCAGTAAACTATGATTGTGCCAGCATACTCCAACCTGGGTGACAGTGTGAGACCCTGTATCTCAAAAAAAAAAAAAAAAAGTTGAAACCTTCCCTGTATGTTAATTTAAAAAGAAGAGAATCATAAATGTAAAATATTCAATTAATCAGGAAATCTAAAGCATACTGAATAAGACAATGAAAAAATATAGACTCATTTCACCATCACTAATCAAATACATTATTATTCTGAGACAAAAGGCAAGGATTATTAAGTATTGCCAAGGAACCCTGTAATTCAAACTATTTTCTTGATCTCAACATTATTATTATTTCTTTAACCCAGGACTTTGTGCAGATTTCAACATTATTTTAAGACTATATTTATAAAGCCACTTGTATGAGGATCCCTGAAAGAAAAAACAATTAAAAAAATAATCAGGTTGGAGCTCCACAATCTTGGCCAAGTTATCTTACAATGCTGCCAGAATTTCCCTATCACCCAGGATTATTGTGAGTAAACAAAAAGTAACAGTGCACTTTGTAAACTCCTAAAGTCTGTTTAAATTTACTCTCCTTCTTTAACTTTCCCTTGCTCCCAGAGGGCTGGGATTACATTTTATTTATTTATTTATTTGTTTGTTTATTCATTTATACAAACAACAGAGGTTTATTTTTCACTGTTCTGAAGGCTGAGAAGTCCAAGGTCAAGGCACCAACAGTGTCAGGTGAGGGCAAGCTTCCTGGTTCATAGATAGCTGTCTTCTCGCTGTGACCTCACATGGTAGAAGGGGCAAAGCTGCTCTCTGGGGCATGGTTTGTAAGGCCACTAATCTTACTCATGAGGGCTGTGCCCTGTGACATAATCACCTCCCAAAGGTTCCACCTTCTAATACCACCACGTTGGGAGGTAGGATTTCAATGTATACATTTTGCGGGGACACAAACATTTATCCCATGACAGCCTTCTTTTACTTTTTTTGGTAATGTTTTATATTTCCTGTTGAGTTTATTCCAGGTACTTTAGAGGCTATGTTGCCACTGCAACTCAGATCTTTCTTCGTTGCATTCTTTTTTTTTTTTTTTATTAATTTCAGAGTATTACGCGGGTACAAATATTTTGGTTACATAAATTGCTTTTGTACAGTTTGAGTCAAAGTTATAAGTGTGCACATCACCCAGATAGTGTGCATTGTACCCGTTAGGTAGGAATTTACTCATACCCTCCTTGGGATTACGTTTTATTCCCCTTTCTGCTCCTAGTGTCTTAGTAAATAATAAAGTAATCAAGAAGTATCTGCCATATTAAATTATTTCCAATCATATAACAATTGGGAGCTGTTGGGTAGGGAAGGGGGTTGCTCTGCATTACTGTGCACAAGACAATTTCATGATAAGCTCTGCATTTGCCTCTATATTTTAGACTTTATTGTGAGCTTGCCACAGAGGAAAACTGTTGGTTGTGTAAAATTTTGGAAAAGCACTGCAGCAAACCGTAATTACTTGATGCTGATACTCTCAGACATTTTGAACCAAATTTACACATTTTAGAGTCAGTTGGGGATGAGGGAAGCATATGAGCAAAACTGAAATACAGCTATTCCAGTTCTGTGTTACTGTGTTACAGGAGCTATGACTTCTTTGAAATGCTTTATGTAACCAGTCCTAACTTGAATTGATCTCCTATCTCACTTCTATAGTGGTTTTCAGAAAGTCCATTCCTCTAGCAATTGATTTTGTCCAACCTGACAGCATTCCTTAAATTCAGGGGTTAATTTCTGCCCTAAGTTTTCACATGTTTCTCTCTTTTGGTTTGTTTGTTTTAGAAACAGGGTCTCGCTCTGTTGCCCAGGCTGGAGTGCAGTGGTGTGATCGTTGCTCACTGCAGCCTTTCAAAATCATGGGCTCAAATGATCCTCCTGCCTCAGTCTTCCCAGTAGCTGGGACTACAGGCTTGCACCACCTGCCTGGCTAATTTTGGTATTTTTTGTAGACGGGGGGTGGGGGTGGGGGTGTCTCCGTAGGTTGCCCAGGCTGGTCTTGAACTCCTGACTTCAAGCAATCCTCCCTCTTGGCCTTCCCAAATGCTGGGATTATAGCCGTGAGCCACCACACCCGGCCTATATCTTATCTTCTTTCTAGAAAGGGAGCACATCGTAGACAATCAAAAAAAAGATCATTGGGCTGGGCGTGGTGGCTCACGCTTGTGATCTTAGCACTTTGAGAGGCAGAGGCAGAGGCAGGAGGATTGCTTGAGGCCAGGAGTTTAAGACCAGCCTGAGCAAGAACGAGACTGCATCTCTACAAAAAATAGACAAATTAGCTGGCTTGCGGCATGCACTTACAGTCCCACCTACTGGGGAGGCTGAAGCAGGAGAATTGCTTGAGCCCAGGAGTTTGAGGTTGCAGTAAGCTATGATGATGCCACCGCAGTCTAGTCCGGGCGACAGAACAAGACCCTGACTCAAAAAAAAATTATTGATTAGTTGATAAATGCGAATGTTACAGTCCTATGCCTCTCTATATTCTGAGATTTGGTAAAGCGCGCTGTATAAAAACTTTAAGCCTAATGTAGTGGATATAGCAGAAAGGTCATGCCCTTTGAATTCAAAAGGGTTAAAATCCCAATAATACCTTAGTATCTCTAAACATGTTTCCTCTTTTTAAAGTGGGAATAACTATGCCCATTTTAGTAGGATGTTATGAGACAAAAGCACTCTTTTAGTATTTATAATTCAATCCTCTAATCAAAGTACATATCCTTTATAAACCATGAACTCTTTGGGAGCAGGGACAATATATTAATTACAAAAGTATCTTAAACACCCAGCAAAATGCACGGTGTGGCACACAGTATATGGCCAATCTTTTCTTTTCTCTCTCTCTCTCTTTTTTTTTTTCAAAGACAAGGTCTTGCTCTGTCAGCCAGGCTGGAATGCAGTGGCATCACCACTGTAACCTCCAACTCCTGGGCTCAAGCTATCCTCCCACTTCGGCCTCCCAAAGAGCTAGGATTACAATTGTGAGCCACCCCGCCCGGCCAATCTTTTCATTTAATTTAATGGCTTTGAACAAATGGTAGTGAGTGTTCTATAAATAACAAGGTAGAATATAGATCTATTATAACTGAACATTTCATTTACAGGCTTATTTTTAGCTAGTACTGCCTTCTTTTTCTTTAGTTGTAGAGATGTCAAGATGGTCAATATTTATTGGATAGTGCATTTTGTATGTTAATGTTTGTTCAATTGAATTGTGGAGCTGTTATGGAAAAGGTAAATGAGAAAGAGTCCCTTCCCTCAAGCAGTTTACAGTCTAACCGAAAATGTAAAAGTGTCCTCATGGAAAGTACTAAGAGCATTTTCAAAGCAACAAATAAGTAAATGTGAGTGGCTTTCAGACTTTTAAAATCTTAACCCAGAGTAAGAAATACATTTGACATGGTGACTAAGCATACATATACACATTAAAAACTAAAACAAAAGTTTCATGATCCAATGCATACTCTTATTTTTGTTTATTTATTTATTTTCTAGAGACAGGGTCTTGCTATGTTGCCCAGGCTGGACTTTAACTCCTGGACTCAAGCCATCCCCCTGCCTCAGCCTCCTGCATGTTCTTATTTTATGGGTGCATTCTGATATTTTTTATTCCATCCTATTTCATTGATTTTGTTTCATTTAAAAAAATTCTGGAATCTGCCAAGTAAACTTAGTTTATGACACATAATGGATCATGACCTACAGTTTGGAAACTTGATCTTGTTAGATTACTAATAACACTCTTTCATTTATCTATAATAACACACCTACTAAGCTTTCAGTTTTTGGATCTGTTAAAGTTATAGACGATATATTAAATGAATATTCACAGGCAATCATTTGTATGAGGTAGAAATTTGTTGACAGGAATAAAGTTGATAAGGTTTCTCCCTGGAGTGTGAACTAGGCAAAGTTGACTAGAGAAGTGTAGGAACAAGAATGGTGAAGAAAGCATGATCTCTAGGAGCAGGTAAAATAATGTCATTAAATGAAACAAGAGCAGAGCTAGAGACAGAGAGAGAAAGTGGTTGGTTCAGGACATCTGAGATGTGGAATCTGTGAAGAGGAGCCAGGGAGGAAAGAATTTGACCTAAGTTTGTGGTCGCTTGGAATGACCCAAAAATGCCTGGTAAAGAATTGTGGAGTGAGGGAAATGTAACAATCAACCTAAACATAAAGCAGATTTGATGTGAGACCCCATACTGCCAAGTTGGTTTCTGAGACTATGTTGTTTGCCTGCAAATTGCTTACTTTGATGCAGTTCATGCCCTGATGTTGTTGTAAGTGGTCTCAAAATCACTTTGAGTTAATTTTCTAATGGTAATTTATGCTAATATATCTATTCTCTTACACATAGCCTCTTCATAATTTGTGTCAGACCAAATACATTTATTTTTGGGATGATGATACAAGCTAACATTTGTTCAGCGCTTACTATGTGTCAGACATTGCTCTAATCACTTTGCATCTGTTAATTCATCTAACCTTCAGAATGACCATTTGAGGTAGATGGTATCATTACTCTTTATTTTACAAATAGGTAATACAGGCAGAAATAATTTGCCTGATATCACAGAGTTAGCAAGTAGCAGAGTGTGGTTTCAGAGCCCTTATTCTTAAGCATTGTGAAATAGAGGCTGCTTAAGGCTAGTAATATAGTTTGGGGACAATAGCAACTCTCAACATTGTGTTTCCCAGTACCAGGGCCTTTAACAGAGTAGTCACCCCTCCTCCCACAGATATGGAAGGGAAATATTGACAGTGGGGAATATGTAACAGAAGGAATGGCCTGAAAAAACGGCAAAAATATTTTCTGTCTCTTTAAAATAACATCCACTCCTTTTTGAGAACTAAAGCCTGCATCGCTGCCTCAGGCCAGTGGTTGGGAGGGGCAGGGTAAGTCTTTTGTTATTTGTGCTAAAGGAGATGGCCCAGCCCAGATCTGGTAAAGGGAGGTCCTGGGTGGAGATCAGGGGAGATGGAACTATCAGAATGATCAATTGTAGTTAAATAATAATTGCCTGAAGCTGAGAACCCATCCTTTAAAAGCTCTGTATTTCTGCTTATTGGGGGGATGATGGCCTTTCAGACAGGAGTTTCCATCCTCCCCCTTTGCTGACAAAGTAAGAAACCTCTTTCCTTCTCTCCAAAACACTTGTCCTCGTTCTTCTGATTCAGCTTTTCTGATCAGGCCTCATGGACAAGTGCCGAGTTTAGGGTAACAGGCCTAGCCGTCTGACCTAGGAGGCCACAGGCCTGTCTGTTTCTATGATTCAGGAATAGCATAGATAAGATATGCACATTATATGTAGAAAAAATTATAATTAACATAAAAGAAATGATAAATTAATCAGGTGCAGACAAAATACTTAATGTTATTGTAATTTGTACAAGGAAATTAACTGAATTCTGTTGGGATTAATCAGGGAAAGCTATTTCTGATATTAGCAAAAATGAAAGCTTTTGGGAGGCAAAGAAATACCTCCAGTTGGAGTAGTTACAGTATATGTTTTCACACAATTTGGTCCTACTGGATATCTTCTGTTTACCTCTTTAGATCTTCTTTCTATTCTTCTGCATCTCACTTTGTGTCCTGGGAAGCTGACTGGCATAGACTAGGCCGACTGGCATAGGCTAGTTTTGCCTTGTGGCTTTGGGTGAGTGTGATGGGGAAATGGAAAATTTCACTGTCCTTGAAACTGCTTAACGACTTCAATTCTCGCTTCTGTAAACAGCTTTCAGCAGCTCCCCTGCGGCAACTTCCTTATCTGTACACTTCCTGGTATAGACCTCTATAAAAGGTCATTACATCTAAAGCTCGGGGGGGGGGGGGGGGGGGGGGGGGGGGGGGGGGGGGGGGGGGCTCAGAATCTGGCGGAAGAGTCCCCTCTGAGCCCGCCGTTGTTAATAAACCTGCTCTCTCTGCATCCTTGTGTACCTCTCGGTGTTTCTCTCAGCAACATTACCCCGGTTTTGCTGTAACAAGTGCAGCTAATGGACAGCACCAGCCAAAGGTGGTAGAAGAGCAGAAAGCTCTGGAAACTGGTTCCACCACCTCTTACCTGTTTGCATCCCTAGACTGACTATCAGAGTATCTGTCAGATGGCCCTCTCCACATAGCTTTCTATGTCTCAGTTTCTGAAAGCTACAACTTCCTTTCCCTCTTCAGGCCTAGCAGTGGCAATGGAGCCCAGCTCTTACTGCACTAGGTCGTATAGTTTTCTTGTCTCCTGATTGCACTTTTAAAATATGCCTTTTTAAAACTCTCTTCAAATTATCCAATTTGAGTATACCATCTATTTCCTACCAGTGCTAACTGATAAGACCCTTTAGGATATTGCTGCATTTGACCCTTATCCTAATCTGAATTTGAAAATAAATATGGCAAAATATTTAGGATATCTATAATGTATAATATATTTCCTAATACAATGAAGCAATATTTGTTGTTTTCTTGTGTTTTATCTTTCATATTGGAACAGGAAAGAAAAAAGGGAAAGCAGAGAAAAAGAAGGACAGAAATAGAAAATTAACAATGAACCAAGAGACAAAGGAAATTAAGATCAGTCAGATGGGCAGCAGAGCATAGTTGTTAGACTGAGTTTCTGAGAATACAGGTTCTGGGCTGAACCACATGGTCACTTACTAACTGTGTGACATTGAGAAAGCTACTTTCTTTCATCTTTGAACTGTTGAAAATAATACTTCTTATGTCATAGTACTGTTATAAGTGTTAATGAAAAGACATTTGTATCAATTGTTAGCAATTTAGGTCTTCAATAATTGTTACTTATTTTTTTCCTTTCCCCAGTCTTTACTGAAGACTACTAAAACAACATGTAATTTTTTTGTGTGTATTTTCATTGGATTAATTTAGAATTTGGAAGACTATAAAAACCTACTAAAACCACAAAAAAATTAATCATTCCAACCTGCTCCAATTAACCTGTGTTTCATAAATTCAGAGTTTTAGTCATGAATTTAAGATTTTCAGTATCAATTTAGTTTATAGTCCATAAATAGAACTTCTGATTTGAAAAGGTAAAAACAAAAACAGAACTAAGCAATAAAATATCATAGAGAATTCCAAAAAACATATCTACTAATTCTTGGATTACTATTTGATTTTTTACCAAGTAATGTTTGGAAGAATCATGTGTGAAATAATCAAAAGCATTTAAAAAAAAATTTAGTATATGATTAATTTACCTCACTCCCAGGAAAATGTGATTTTGAAAATATAGAATGCTTTACTGGCAAGTATTAACACTTGAAAAAAAAACAATATTAAATATACCAAAATACTCATTGCTTTCTTGTCATTATTAAGAAATTTTTCTCCACTAATGTTGTTTTGGTCCTTTTCTTCATTGACTAGTTAAATAAATTAAGAAAAAAACCACATATATACAATATACAAAGAACATGTGTGATATATAGGTATATATATTTGTATTTATATATATTTTAGAATCCAAGATTAACAGAATGAAAGTTGAATGAATATATGATACAGAATTTACCTTCATATGTGCAATAGCTCTCTATAACATAATTTATTTCATTCAATAAGAATACAGTTATGATTATTATGGGTAAGTGCTTGGATATCAGTCTTTCCCTCAGTATGACTGCTAATGTGCAAGGTATATATAGCATTTTGAAAACTTCATTGTAGCATTCAAAATCAAATTCATATAAAATGTATCATGTAGCAGAGAAATTTTTTTTTTTTGCCAATTCATATAGTTTTAAACTCTAAAAGATTAAGTCTGGTAGCAATACTAATCAGGAGAAATAAGGAACCTTTCATAAAAATGTACTTAAGGAAAGGTTCCAGAACAAAATACCAAATCTAGTTCACAACTGAAAAGGCAGTTATCATGTTTAAAACACAGACTTGACTTGAAATAAAAATTTAGTGTTTAAAATACTGATCAGATACCTTGCTTGAGCTGTGGCTTAGAAACCTGCAGAGATGCCTGAATCCCTTTGAGAACATTCCCAGTAAACTCATTAAGAAATGCCATCTAAGAGCTTCAGGTGCTGAACACTTGGAGGTGCTGGGAGGGTGGCACATTCAGATAGCAGGAAGCTCACCGCCCTGCCCCCAATACCTCGCCCTATCCATCTCTTCATCTGGCTGTTCATCTGTATCCTTTGTAGTACCTTTTATAATAAGCCAGTAAATGTTGTGTTTCCCTGAGTTCTGTGAGCCATCCTAGCAAATTAATAGACCCCAAGGAGGGAGTCATAGGGGTCCCTGTTTGTAGCCGATCGGTCAACCAATATGTTGTGACTCGTGCGTCAAGTGGGGGCAGTCTTGTGGGACTGAACCCTCAATCTATGGGATCTGTTAATATCTCCCAGTAGATAGCATCAAAACTGACTTCAATTATAGGACACCCAGTTGGTATCCACTGGAGAACTGATTGGTGTGAGGGTGGGAGAGAACCCACACACATCTGGTCACGGAAGTGTTCTGTGTCAAATGTGAGAGTAGAAAGAAAAAAGTGGGGCTTTTTCCTTCTTATAATTTTAAACTGAATAAAAATAGAAACATAAAATCCCAAAAGATATCACTAGAATGGTAACTAGGGGAAATGTATAGCACTAAATGCCTATATTAGAAAAGAAGAGTCTCAAATAAATTACTTTAGTTCTATCTTAAGAAACTAGAAAAGAGAAGAGCAAATTAAACCTAAGGTAAATAGAAAAAAAAAAGATTAAAGCAGACATTAACAAAATAAGAAATAAAAAAATAGAGGAAAAAAAAGAACATACCATCCTAGTCTAGAAAAATTCCTATGACTAGAAAACATGATTTCAAATTCAATCTATTACTTTAGTTTTTTTTTTTTTTTTGAGATAGTCTTGCTCTGTCATCCCAGCTAGAGTGCAGTGGCATCAGCATAGCTCATTGCAACCTCAAACTCCTGGGCTTAAGCCGTCCTCCTGCCTCAGCCTCCCGAGTAGCTAGGACTACAGGTGTGCGCCATCATGCCCGACTAATTTTTCTATTTTTAGCAGAGATGGGGTCTTGCTCTTGCTCAGGCTAGTCTCGAACTCCTGAGCTCAAGAAATCCTCCGGCCTTGGCCTCCCAGAGTGCTAGGATTACAGGCGTGAGCCACTGTGCCCGGCCCAGAGAAAATTTTTTAAGTATAAATTTAAGAACAATTATAAAATTAAACTTGATGGACACCACAACACGAATAGTGTGGTGTGCGTGTGTATGTCCGAAAGGCATTTGAAAAATATGTATGTGCTCATAAATAAAAATAAGTATCTTCAAAGTGTGCACAATATAAGCCACCTTTTTCAGAATAGAAAATATTTAACCAGAAATATGTCACCCTTATAATGAGGGAATCAATTTTTAATTAAAGGAAGATTTTGAAGCGATCGCTTGGCTCCTTGGTTTATTCAGTTGCCATGCAGTAAATGCCCCTGCTCTGGAATATCTACAATACTTTGTTCAGCAAATTAGCTGAGGCAGTTGGGCTAAGCTTGAAAGGCCCATTTAAGATTGTGTTCTGGTATACTCTCATTTCCTTCATAGATTTCTTCTCCTTCTGTCTTCTGATACTCAAGTTACAAAAAGATACAAACTCTGTCAAATGGGCTACAGAAACCATATTCTATCACAAATATAAACCCTAACCTGTATTGTTGGTTTACTTTAAATTTTATGATTCATGCTTTAGATAATTTTGTGAAATCATACAACATGGCTAATATTGGAGATAAAGGTAGTTTATATATTGCAATGTTATCTATCACTGAATTCTGTTTTTATTTGCTTTGTCTATTTTCCACCTTCATTTGGGGCTTTTTTTCTTCCCGTCATTAAAAACAAGCAAACAAACCCACCTCATCGTAACTTCTGGTTGTTTGGGAAAGCAATTCCTTCTGTTAATTTTTTCTGCTTCAGTTGTTTGAATTAAACTTGAATTACATTTGCCTTAGCCATATTTTGAAATCCAATATAACAGAAGCTGACTGTAAACTTCACGGCAATAGGAATTTTTGTTTTGTTCACTGATGTATTCCAAATACAGTGCTGGTGCACTGTAGAAGTAAACAATAACAATTTTTTGACTATCAAACTTTTTGATTGTCACAAATATACACAATACAAAAATGTTTAAATTTAAAAATCAAACCTTTCCTTCCACAATCCTGATTCCTATTAAGTGGTGTTTATCCTCACAGAATTTTTTCTACGTATATCTACTTTTCTTTAGCTCTTAGAGAGGATATACATATTTTATATGTTAATTTGCCATATACATTTCTTATTCTTATGTCTCTTATTCTGTTTAGATATTCTCTCCTTAGGAAAAATGTTAATCATAACAAGCTTCTGCACTTCTGCTCTATGGCACCAATTACAATTCATTCCTATCCTCAGTCACTGTAACAGTATTTTAAGATATTTTAAGATCATTTGGTAGCTTAAGTCACATCCTTAAATTTCTAGAAAACTAATTCTGATTCATTGCTAAAATGCTGTGTGAGCTTGGGCAAGATTTCTTGTCTATAAAATGGAAGCAGCCAAGGGGTTGGTGTAAATATATGGCAAATCTTGGTCAGAAAACAAGTAATAAATGGATCCTTCACACCTCAGGATCTGATCCCTTGTCATCACTGAGCAGGAATCAAATAAATCGTATTTGCTGCAACATTAAGAGCCAACAATAGTCATTTCCTTTTTTACCTATACAATTAGTAAAATCATTTTAAATAAACACTTCAAAAATTTGGATAATATTTGAAACAAACTACTCCATCATACAATCAAAATTTAGGAAAGCACTTGTAAAACACAAACAGTATCAAATACTTGCAACAGTTACCTAGATTATTCAGGATGAATCGGAATTAGAATGAAAATCTCTTCTGTATTTACTAATGCATTTAAAAATTTTCTCCCAATTTTGTAAGTGCATTTACAGATACAAATTCTAACTTGATTCTAACTGATTACATTTTAAAACAATTTCTAGTCAAAGAATAAAGAGGTTGCCCTGAATGTTAGTATGAAAATGCTGAGAGAACATAATTTATTTAAGATTTTAAAAAAGATAACTGGGAGACGTAAGCCGGTTTTATTGCCTTCTAAGAATCTATTTACAAAGTCCCTGAAAGTTTTCTTTATTTAGTATGGTTAAATTAAATTTAACCTGGCAGGAAATTTTGTTTAACAAAAGTTTCTTAGACACATGCAGGGAATGTTATCTATTGCTGCATTTGACTGATATCTAACCTGCAATTTCTGCTAATTAGCAACGTATAAGTTAGTGCTCATTCCTCTATGGGCTCTTATACTGCCAAATCACAGAAACCTTGTACAACTGGCTGCTCAAGAAGACCAAGGAACAACAGTAAACATGTTAAAATATTACTGAAAATAATATTGGAATTAAAATTAAAAAGTATCCTTTGTTACTACGTGGGACCCCAAAGCATTTTTTCATTATGCTTATTGCCTTAAGGGCTTTATGAAGTTTGGAAAACCAGTTACTGAATTTTAATATGTGAAATCCACACCTAAAAAGAGCAGATCATGACCCCACAGAAGTCTAAAAATACATTCTGATGCCTTCAGACTTGATTCTGTTACAATATTCTTCTTAGGTTGCCAAATTAAGAATTACTGCTAATGCAGACTGTAATGTGTGAGGGATATTTGGTGGTGGTGTTTGGTTTGTCGACCCATGAACCACAGGAATATTTAATACCTTATGTAAAACTTACCAACTTTCTGCTTCCTTTCTGCTGAATAAGAAAATCTATTTATAGGCTACATAACATGAAAAGCACGACTGGGTTTTCTTTCAGGCAATAAAAATGTAATCCAAGTCTTCCCTTGTAATGAAAAACAAACAGTTTGACAAGTATAATTCAGTAACTGCTTAAAAGAGGACCACTTATCAAAACAGATCTTTTAGTCTTCTAATGGGTTGTGAAAATTAGAAACACCTCCTGGTGGTTGTCCATACATAATAATTATTACTTAGATATGTCTCAGTGGGTAATGGAAATATCATGACTTGAAAGGTGTATTCTAACATATTTAATAAATGGTTACTGATATCCACAAGCGTAAGAAGAAGGAAGACAGGAAAGATAGAAGAAGAAAGGAAGGGAAGAAGAAAGGGAGTGAGGGAAGAAAAAAGGAATGAAGGAAAGAAGGCAGGAAAGAAAAAAGGAAGGAATAATAAACTGCACCTAAAGTCAGCTTGCATTCCCAGTTAGACTGGTCATCTCATGAATTTGTCTGTTGCAGTTCCATTCGGAGACACGAGACATTTATTAAGCATAGATTTTAGATAATATCCATGCAGGCAGTGCTCTATTTACTCAAATTTACCAATCAGTTAGACATTTCTCTAGATGCAATTAAAGCAAGAACTTTAAGCAAGCATTTGTAGGGGAGTGGTTAAGAGGATATTTTGTTGTTCTAGGTATATAATGTTTCAACAGATTTTTTACAATGCTATAGAAAGATAGGAATAAAGGAACGTTTATTATTCATTGCAGTATTGTTTGTGTTAATAATAACCAAAAATTGGAAGGAATCTAAATGCCCATTAATAGACTTGGTTGAGTAAATTATATATACTCCACTATTGAATATTATGCAGTTGTTAAAATGAACTCTGTACACTGATTTAGAAATTTTCAAAACAAATAATTAACTAAAAATGCAAGCCACAGGACGGTACACTTACTACGATTCCATTTATGTTAAATATTTAAAGTTGTATACAAATACTTACAGAAAAGGAAAGGAACTTTGAGATCATGTGAATCTTTTGTAATGGGATATATTCATGAGTTACTTATAAAATTAAACAGACATCTGAAAATAGCAGTTACATTTGGGTTCAAATCAGTTTGTTGTGTGTTTAGCATGCAGCTGGTTACAAAATTAGTCTCTTTGTTCTAGTTCTTTTGGTTTCTTGTCAGTTTTTAAGGCAGATATATTACAGTTAAACATATGGGCATTCCATCTAATTTACAAAATACAGTGAAAATAGAATCTGTCAATCTCAGAAAAAACTCACTTAGGAAGGTTTAAGGAGAAAAGTCTGGAACTCTGCCCTTCGTTGGTTTTGGGATAAGGTTCTCAAGACTTTCAAAAATAATTCTTTATAAGTTTTATTTATAATCATAATCAATTTAGTAGTTTTCTCAATATTCTTCATAGATAAGAAGCCTTTTCTCTGAGGCTCTGAAGTGACTAGCTTAAAGTTTCCAATTCAGGACCACTGAAATTTCCTAAAGAGAAATCAAATACACAAACAAACAGCAACTCCCTTCTCATAAAATAAACAGAACACCAGGAAAAGAAAAATAAAATTTAATGTATGTTGTTCTATTAGTGAAAGTGCCTTTGGCTGCAGATAACCTAAAACTATGACTCAATTGACTTAAACAATAAGGAAAATGTATAATTTCACTTAGCAAGAGATTTTGCCAAGAAGATTGCCTGGGAAGGCAATGGGTCCCCAGCGGAGATTCTGGGAAGTGGACTCGTTTCCCAGCAGCTAAGGGTGGACTGGGAACTATAAGAACAGAGTGCATGGCCCGTGGCATGGGAGTTGCAGTTGGAAGGGTCTTGCAGGATACTTTCCAAAGAATCTATGAAACCATCTTTAAGAATGACTCAGCTTTAAACATCTGCCAAAACCAGAGAGTGCAAAGCCATCTTAAAATAGTATCCAGTCAGGGAAGAACTTTCTGCTTCCCTTTCCTCTCCTCCCTCCTAGTGCTCCAACTAAGAGGGGTCAACTACAGCAGCTGAGAATGTGAGAGGAGGTGAACTAACAAAAAAGATTACCACATTCCCACTTGGAAGGCAGGTGGCCTGCCTACAATTACGTCCTAACTGGGTAAAGCAGTGCATGAGGAGAATCCTATTGTTAATGAAGGTTGAAGTCTTGATTGATATAATGGCCTGGGCATTGGAATTTTGCCTCCTAGACTATGAATATGCTGAAAACCATTTAAAGTGGTGTTTCAACTTTGTATTACCTAAGCATGAAGAGGTAAGTTAAGGGAGAACCTGGGTTGTCTTCCAAGGGCCCGGGAAGAAATTCCTTTATTGAATATATTTTTCTGAAGGATAGTAGGATCTATTGATTAGTCTCCATTCCTTTTGTGTCTCTAACTGATCGCTGCCTATTGGCTACTATGCACAAGCATTTCGACATGTTCAAGTCACTTCTATTCTAAAAAATCCTCCTCATCTCCACATTCTACTTTAGCTATGTTGATCTCTCTCTCTCCTTCTTTTCAAACTCAAACTTCCAGAAAAAAATGTGGGTGAGTGTCATGAATGTCTGTCCCAGGACCCTGAATTCCTGATCTCAGCTGTGGGCACATGATTCTGACCCTGCAAATCATAGTGATCCATCTCTATGGAAACAGTGATTGGTCTAAGAAGTGGGCTTGTGACACGGTGACAATCAGAGTATGTTCTTCCTTGAGATTGCTACTCAGAATTTGGGAGGACTGGAGCTGCTGGGAAACCTAGTTTCTATTTCCATTACTTCACTGAACATGCACTTGCTAGATTAAGTATTTCTGATATTTGCTATTATAAACCACGTATTATCTCTTTATGCCAGTATTGCTATAGTATATGTTCCTAGACCTGGAATGTCTAGGATAAGGTACGCACATATTTTTTTAAAAAACAGCTTTCTTGAAATATAATTCACATATCACACAGTTCATCTATTTAAAGCACACAATTCAGTGGTTTTTAGCATATTCATAGTTGCAATTTTATAACATTTTTATAACATTTTTATCACCCCAAAAAGGCATTTCTTGCCCATTATCAGTCATTCCCCATCCCACCCCCAGTCCCTGGCAACCTCTAATTTACTTTGTTACTATAGATTTGCATATGCTGGACATTTCATATAAATGAATCTCATAATATGTGGCTTTTTGTGATGGCTTCTTTCACTTGGCATAATGCTTTCAAGGTTCATTTATGTTGTAGCATGTACCAGAACTTCATTCCTTCTCATTGCTGTTCCACTGTCTGGATATACCACATTTTATTCATCCATTCATCAGGTGATGGACATACGGGTTGTTTCCATTTTTTGGCTGTTGTAAATAATATTGCTCCGAACATTTGCATACAATTTTTTGTGTAGCTGACTGTTTTCATTTGGCTTGGGTATATATCTAGGTGCAGAATTCCTGGATCATATAGTAACTCTACGTTTAACCTGTTGAGGAACTGCCAGACTGTTTTCCAAAGCTGTACCATTTTACATTCCCACCAGTGATATACAAACATCCCAAATTTTCCACTTCCTCACCAACACTTGTTATTGTCTGTCTTTTTTTTTAATTTATAGCAGTCCTAGTGGTTTTGAAATGGTATCTTATTGTGGCTTTTTTTTTTTTTTTAAGAGATGGGATCTTGCTCTGTCACCATCCAACTCCTAGGCTCAAGGGATCCTCCCAAGTAGCTGGGACTACAGGCACATGCCACCATGCCTGGCTAATGTTTGTTTGCTTGTTTGTTTTTTTAGTTTTTGGTAGAGATGGGGTCTCGTTATGTTTCTCAGGCTAGTCTTGAACTCTTGGCTTCAAGCAATCTTCCTGCCTGGGCCTCCCAAAGCACTACGGTTACAGGCATGAACCAAAGAGGCCCAGCCTCATTGTGGTTTTGATTTATGTTTCCCTAATGGCTACTAATATTGAGCACCTTTTCTTGTGCTTCTTGGCCATTTGTATTTCTTTATGAAAATGTCTATTCAGATCCTTTGCCCACTTTTACATTGTGTTATTTATCTTTTTATTATTAAGTTGTAACAAATCTTTACATATTCTGCATGCTAGACCCTTATCAGATATATATGATTTGCAAGTATTGTCTTCCATTCTGTAGGTTGTTTAATTTACTTTCTTAATAGTGTCCTTTGATGGATGAAAGTTTTTATTTTGGTGGTATAATTTGTCTAATTTTTCTTTGGTTGATGGTGCTTTTGGTTTCGTATGTAAGAAATCATCATCTAAACCAAGGTAAAAATATTTACTCTCATTTCTGATATTTTTATAGATTTAGCTCTTACATTTATGTCTATGATACATTTTGTGCTAATTTTTATATATGGTGTGAGGTAGAGGTCTAACTCCCTTCATTCTTTTACATGTATCTATCTAGTTGTTCCAGCAACATCTGTGAATATTCCATTCTTTCACATATTGAATTGCCTTGGCAACTTCATCAAAAATCAACCAACTGTAAATGTAAGGGTTTATTTCTACATTGTCAATTCTATTCCACTGACCTATATGTCTGCCCTGTTTCATTACCACATTGTTTTTATTACTGTAGCTTTGTAGTAAGTTTCAAAATTGGGAGGGATGAGTCCTCCAACTTTGTTCTTTTTTCCCAAGATTGTTTTCATTATTCTGGGTCACTTGAATATTCATATTAATTTTAAGATTAGCTTGTTAATTTCTGCAAATACTCCAGTTGAGATTTTGATAGGGATTGTGTTGGATCTGTCGATCAATTAGGAGAATATTGCCAACCTAATAATATTAAGTCTTCCAATCCATGAATGTGGGATGTGTCTTCATTTATTTAGCTCTTCTTTGATCTCTTTCAATAATGTTTTGTAATTTTCAGTGTGTGAGTCTTGGAATTTTTTGTTGCTTTTGCTAAATTTGTTCCTTAGTATTTTATTCTTTTGTAAGTTATTATAAATAAAATTGTTTTTATTAATTTTGTTTCAGATTGTTCATTGCTTGTGTGTTTATATACAATTGATCTTTGTATATTGATCATGTATCTTGCAACCTTGCTGAATTTGTTTATTAGTTCTTATAGTTTTTTTAGTAGATTCCTTAGCATTTTCTAAATACAAGATTATCATCTTCAAATAGAGATAGTTTTGCTTCCTTCTTTCCAATTTGGATGACTTTTACTTCCTTTTCTTGCCTTATTGCCCTGTATAGACCCTCCAGTACAATGTTGAATAAAAATGGTCAGACATATTGTCTGTTCCTGATCTTAGGGAAAAGCATTCAGTCTTTCATCATTAAGTTGATGTTAGTTGTGGGTTTTTTATAGATGCCTTTAATCTGGTTGAGGAAGTTCCCTTCTGTATCTAGTTTGTTAAGTGTTTTTATCATGAAAGGGCATTTGACTTTGTCAAACACTTTTTCTGCATCTATTGAAATGATCATGTAGGTTTTATCTTTTATTCAGCATATGTGTATTTCAGACTTTGACAGATAAGCTAAATTGCTCTTCAAAAGTCATAGCAATTTATATTCCCAAGAGAAATCATGAAGCTTCCAATTTCCTCATTGTTAGCAATGGTTATTATTAAGTTCTTTTATTTGTCAATCTATTTTTAAAGTTTTTTTTAATTAATTTTTTTTTTAGAGACAGGGTCTTGCTCTCTCGCCTGGGTTGGAGTGCAGTGGCATGATCATAGCTCACTGTAACCTCAAACTCCTGGGCTCAAATGATCTTCCTGCCTCAGCCTCCCAAGTAGCTAGGACTACAGGAATGCACCACCATGCCTGGCTAATTTTTAAAATTTTTTGTAGAGTTGGAGTCTTGCTATGTTGCCCAGGTTGGTTTTGAACTCCTGGCCTCAAGAGATCCTCCTGCCTTAGACTCCCAAAACTTGTCAATCTAATAGATGAAAAATGCTATCTCATTGGTTTACTTTACATGTTTCTGATAACTAATGAAGTTAACGATATTTTAATATTTTTAAATTTATGGACATTTGTTATTTTTCCTTGTGAATTGCTTGTCAATATTCTTTGATCATTTTTCTATAGCCTCTTTTGTCTTTCTTGTGAATTTGTGGAAATTCCTTATCTATTTATTTCATAACAGTTATGAATATTATAGATATTTTCTCTAAGTTCATAAAAGATAATCTGGAGAACATAGGAAATCACTTTGCCTCAATTACTGTGTTAAAATTACTTTCTACTTAAGATCTTAGGTTAAAAGCATATAAAACTCAATGACTCCTATTTTTGGGCTTAAAAAAAGTCATGTTTGCCATCACGTATTTGATACATTTAAAATTATCTTCTCAGATTCTACTGATGTCTTTTTGCTAAAGAACTAAACATAAAGGAACTAAAATTTTCTGGGTGTTAAAGACTATCATTATGACTATGCCCCATAATTTTCAATACTTGCTTCTCATCTCTTTCAGTTATGTACTAACCTGCTTTTGTCTACTGAGCAGAATTGCCATTTCCAAAGGAAATGCTTTGGTAGTTTGTGTTTTTCAAGGAATTTAAATTTTAATATTTCATCTAAGTTGTTGAATTTAATATCATCATGTGTCTATAATATGTCATTATTATATGTTTAATATCTGTAGAATCTTAAGTTAATTCACCTCTCATTCCTGATCTTGGTCATTGTGTCTTCTCTCATTTTTTCTGATCAGACTGGCTATAGGTTTGTCAATTTTATTGATCTTCTCACATAACCATCTTTTGTTTTTATTTCTTCTTCTCTAATGTTTTTCAGTTTCCTATTTTATTGACATCTGCTGTGGCCTTATTATTTACTTTATTCTGCTTACTTTGATCTTCTTTTTCTAGTTTTTTAAAAATGTATTTATTTATTTAATTTTTCCACTATACTAACGAGGACTTTTTCTAGTTTCTTAAGATGGAAGCTAAACTCATTGATTTAAAACCTTTCCTTTTTTCTAACATAGGTGTGTAATGCTATAAATTCACCTCTAAATACTGCTTATGGTGTATTCCACAAGTGTTACATGTTGTATTTATGTTACTTCAGTCCCAAAACACTAATTTCTTTATTTCTTTGGCTCATTGGTTATTTAGAAGTATGTTTTTTAGTTTTCAAGTTTTGAGGGACTTTCCAGATATTTTTCTGTTATTGATATCTGGTATAATTATATTACATTCAAGAACATACTTTGTATGATTTCAATTAATTCAAATTTTTAAGTTTTGTTTTATAACCCAGGATATATGGCCTAACTTTATCAATGTTCTAGGTGCATTGAAGAGAATGTACTTTGTTGTTGGGTGGACTGCTCTACAAATGTCACCTGGGTCAAGTTGGTTAATAGTGTTGTTCAAGTCTTCTATACTCTTATTGATTTTCTGTCTACTTTTTCTATCAGTTATTGAGAGAGGGAAATTGAAATCTCCAACTCTAATGGTAAGCTCCTCTATATTTTCTTGAAGTTCTTTTTGCTTCATGGATTTTATTTATTTTTTGTTTTTACTTTTCTTCATCTGCCGGTCAGAACACAAATGCTTTGTGTATTTTAAAGCTCTGTCATTAGGTGTTTAAATGGATAGAATCATTATGTCCTCTTCATGAATTGACCCCTTTATCATTATAAAGTTACCCTCTTTATCTCTTTTTTTTTTTTCCCTGAGGCAGGGTCTCACTGTGTTGCCCAGGCTAGAGTGCAGTGGCGTCATCATAGCTCACTGCAACCTCCAACTCCTGGGCTCAAGCGATCTTCCTGTCTCAGCCTCCTGAGTAGCTGGGACTACAGGTGCGTACCGCCATAACCAGCTAACTTTTAATATTTTTTGTAGAGACAGGGTCTCACTATGTTGCCCAGGCTGGTCCCAAATTCCTGGACTCAAGAGATCCTCCTGTCTCGGCCTCCCAAAGTGCTGGGATTACAGGCGTGAGCCACCACACCTGGCCTCTATTTTATCTCTGTTGTTGGCTTTTTAGCTATAACTCTTTGAAGGTTATTTTAGTGGTTACTTTAGCGTTTATAGTATACATCTTTAACTTATCACAGTATACTTTAAAGTGATATTAAATCACTTTTCATTTAGTATAACATAACAGTATACTTCCATTTGTTTCCTCCCAGTCTTTGTGCTATTGTTACCATTTTACTTTTTCATATGTTAGAGATCCCAAAATATATTGTTATTTTTGTTTTAAATAGTCAATTATCTTTTAAAGAGATTTAAACAATAATACAATAGCTTTATAATTACCCACATAGTTACCATTTCTGGTGCTCTTCATTCTTTTGTGTAGATACAGGTTTCCATCTTATCATTTTTCTTCTGATTGAAGGACTTCCTTTAACATTTTTTAAAGTGAAGTTCTGCTTGCTGGTGATGAACTCTTCAGCTTTTATATATATGAAAGAGTTTTTATTTGCCTTCATTTTTGACAGATATTTTTTCTAAGTATAGAATTCTAGGTCAACATTTTATTCCTTTTAGTATTTTAAAGATGTTACTCCACTGTCTTCTAGCTTACATTGCTTACAATGAGAAATCTGTGCTCTTTCTTACCTTTGTTTGTCTATACATAGTATGTATTTTTTTTCCTCTGGCTGCTTTTAAGATTTTCTTTTTATCAGTGATTTTAAGCAATTTGTTTATGATGTGACTTGCTATAGTTTTCTTCACATTTCTTGTGCTAATGGTTTGTTCAGATTCTTGAATATATGGGCTTATAGCATTTCTAAAATTTGGAAAATTTTCAGGCATTATTTCTTCTGAAATCTTTTTGTTCCCTCTTATTTCTTTTCTCCTTTGGAGATCTCAATTACAATTATATTAGGCTACTTAAAGCTCTTTTGTAGCTTAAAAATGTTCTGCTAATTTTTATTTTATTTTAAAATTTTTATTTACTTATTTATTTTTCTCTAGAGATGGGATCTTGCTCTGTTGCCCAGGCTGGAGTGCAGTGGTGCAATCATAGCTTATTGTGTCCTTAAACTCCTGGGCTCCAGCCATCCTTCTCTCGCAGCTTCCCAAGTAGCTAGGACTACAGGTGTGAGCCGCCACATCCAGCTAATTTTTCTTATATTTTATAGAGGTCAGTTCTTGCTACGTTGTCCAGCCTGGTCTTGAACTCCTGGCCTTGTGTAATCATCCTGCCTTGGCCTCCCAAAGTGCTGAGATTAAAGCTGTGAATCTCTGCACCTGGCAATTTCTCCATCTTTTCCTCCCTCTATATTTTTCATTTTGGATAGTTTCTATTTCTACATTATTTAATTCATTAACTTTTTCTTCTGCAGTGTATTTCTGTAATTGATTCCATTCAGTGTATTTTTCACCTCAGACATTGCAGTTTTCGTACATGTTCAATCTTTCCTCTAACTTACTGAACATATGGAAAACAGTTATAATGTTTGAAATACATGTTTTAAGGTCCTTCTCTACTAATTCTATCATCTGAATAATTTCTGGATGAGTTTCCGTTGATTGATCAATTATTCTTCTCCTTATGGGTCATTATTTCCCTGCTTATATTCATACTGGTAATTTTTTTTAAGACTAGTCAAGTGCAGTAGTGAGGAAGGGGGAGAGAGTAGAACGAGGAGTTCAATCTGTAACTGACTGTGAACTATTAATTGAGATAACTCACTACTTTTGGACCAGCCACACCTGGTAATTTTTGACTATATGCCAGGTATTATAATTTTACTGTGTTGAGTAAAATAAATTATTTTTCTATCCCCATGAATGTTCTTGAACTTTGTTCTGTGATATGGCTAAATTACATGGAAACAATTTGATACTTCTAGATCAAATTTTGTTAAGCAGTACCAGAGTAACATTTACTCTTGGGTTAATTTTACCCCACTCCTGGGGCAAAACTCTTCTTTGTGCTCTACCTTATATTATATGGATTATGAGGTTTTCCAATCTGAGTGATGAAAGAAAGAATGGTTACCAGCCTTGTCTGAGGTCTGAGGATGGTACCTCTGAACCTTGGAATGTTTTTTCCCTGGTCTTTTATAATTTCCTTACATGTATGCACTGATCAGTACTTGGCAGCACTCTCATTAAACTGACAGAGTGAGAACTCACTCATTACCATTGGGAGGGCACCAAGACTTTCATGAGGGATCTACCCCCATGACCCAAACACCTCCCACTCAGCCCCACCTCCAACACTGGGGATCGAATTTCAACCTGAGATTTGGAGGGGGACAAACATCCAAACTATATCAGTGGAATACCATTCAGCCTTAACAATGAAGGAAATCCTGTCATTTATGGCAACATGGATAAACCTGGGGAACATCATGGTAGGTGAAATAATCCAGGCACAGAAAGACAAATACTTCATGATCTCACTTATATGTGAATGTAAAAAACTTGAACTCATAGAAGCAAAGAGTACAACAGTGGTTGCCAGTGGCTGGGGGACAAAGTTTCCATTAGATAGCATGAATAAGTTCTGGGGATTTATTGTAGAGCATAATGACCATAATAATAATGTATAATTGAAAATTGCTAAACAAATATATTTTGTGTTCTTACCCTCCAAAAATGGTAAATATATGTTCATTAACTTGATTTAATTATTTCACAGTGTATACATATATCAAAACATCATGTTGTACATGATAGATATATATATTTTGTGTTTGTCAATTATACCTTGATAAAGCCAGGGAAAAAATAAAATAAAATAAGAAGAAATCATATAAAAAACACCATTATTTGATATATTTTGTCTGGCTTTTGGTTATTTCAGGTGGGAGAGTATATCTTCACCTTGGCCAGAAGCAGACATCCCTGTACCGTTCATTTAACTGCTTATTTGCTCAACTATGTATAAAGCCTCAGGTTTCCTCTCCTTTGTGAATCAGACTACCCAAATTAACTTCAGCTCCAGGAATTCCTGCCATCTTCCCTCCCACCACCTTACATCTGCTCATTCTTTCTTTGTGTTGTATATTAATTGGCTTGCTAAAGAACCAGTGCTGATGAACTAATATGTCTTCTACCCTAAGCCATTGAATTTTTTGGAAAATTTTAGAAAATAACTCTTTTTCTGCCTATCATAGTAAAAATGCTCAGTTTAAGGAGAATGTGTCAAGAAGAATTTGAAAATCATCTGTAATTACACTATTCAGAGAGATACTGTAAGCATTTTGTTTTAGTTTATCTCAGGATTTCTTCTATGTGCCGATGATCTTTGACTTACAATGGGGCTACATCTCAATAAACCTATTGTAAGTTGAAGATGCATTTAATACACCTAACCTACTGAACATCATAGCTTACTTAGCCTGGCCTACCTTAAATGTACTCAGAATGCTTACATTAGCCTACAGTTGGACAAAATAATCTAACACAAAGTCTGTTTTCTAATAAAGTGTTGCATATCTCATATAATTTATTGAATACTGTACTGAAAGCGAAAAACAGAATGGTTATATAGATACTTGAAATATGGTTTCTACTGAATTAATATTGTTTTCATGCCATAGTAAAGTCAAAAAATTTAAGTTGAACCATGATAATTCGGGGACTATCTGTATCTATTTTTAAATGGAATCATATAAATATACAATTCTGCATCCTGCTTTTATCACTCAACATTTTAGTAAACTTCTGCTATATTATTGAAACTTCTTTGAAAAGCAATTTAAATGACTGCAGAGTATTCCATTTCACTATAATCATATTCGAATAATTTCCAATATTTGATATATACAGGGTATCCCAAAAGTCACCATACACAGGGAAAATGGGAAATTGTAGCTAAATGTACCTTTATTTACAAAATATTCGTTACAAAATTTTACAAAATTTTTCCTTTGTGTGGAGACTTTTGGGACACCCTGTATAACACTATACAGATTTTTTTTTGTATTTCTGATTATTTCTAGAATAAAGCCTTGAAATGGAACTACTAGACCAAAAGGTATAAGCCCATTTAAGGCTCTTAGCTAATATCATCACTTTTTTTCCTCCAGTAATTTTGTACCAATTTCTACCACCACCAATAATACATAAAAGTACTTATCTCATCATCTTATTTTCATTGCATATCAAAATAGCAGTGGCTTCCTAGATTGAAGGAAGAAAAATTTATTCACTAGGAATTATTTAGATGCTGGAAATCTCAGGTGCTATAGCTGATAGTCGCTCTAAGATGTCTGAATGCAGCTGTATAGTTTGTACACTGAACAGAAACACCTAACTAAGGTGGCTAGGGGAGGCTTAAATCCAGTTCATGTTCAGCTTTCCAAATTGAATACCCGTAGGGCTTTTTCTAATTGAAATGAACTAGAAATTCCTGTGGTGGCCCTGATAGCTACCATTTATCCCTGTAATTACTATGTGTCTGACACTGTGCTAAGGGTTTTAAACATATTATCACATTTAATCCTCATAACAACCCTATGTGAAAAGTATTATCATTTTCATTTTAAAAATGAAAAAAACTGAGGATTAGAGAATGTATGTAGCCTGATTTAAGTCACAGAATTTATATGTGTTGTAGTCTAAATTTAAATTAGATTTATCTGATTCCACACAGACTATGTTATATTGTCAATGATAGTTAAGTGGGCCATTAGGTATTCCTCAAATCTCTCTGTTAGGTTTTGTAGCCAGGTAAAATGATCACTATTTACTAGTTACTAAGAAAAATAATACAAAATAGCATGACTGTTTGAAAACTTTTGTAGTCTGACTTGGAATGAAAACTCTCTACTTTGATTAACCAATGTGTATTGTGAAAAATTGGGTAATAATGAGGAGACACAAATTTATGAAATTACATAATCTTGGAAAAGCATATTCCCATTACTGCTTTCCACCTACTGCTATGTTTTGTGATGAGACCACTTATAGAATAGTGCTTCCTCACACCCCTTACAGAATATTATAGCCACATTAATTTCAGTAGAAAGCAGTGGGAGAAAGTACTGTGGACAACATAGTGACCTGGTAGGAAAATGACTCATTTAATGTCTTGCTAAACTTTTCTCAATGATAGCCACACTGGATTATTACCGTAATCCTTAACGAAACCAGTGACAACCAGAGTTATTCATTAAAAGGAGATAATTTGGCAGGGTCTACCATGCCTATCTTGTAATCTTCATTAAATCATTGGCTCTCCCTTGATGCAAGTCACTACTCAGAGGGAAGCAAGATCCACAGTGGAACATCATATTCTTTCATTTGTCGTTTGTCTTTCATCAGCTCCATTCTACCAAGTGGAGTGTAATTCAGGAGGTCATGTTGCTTCTGCTTAAATATTATATTCATTGATATTTGACCCTTGGGAAAGAGGTAGGTTATCCATAGATGTTTTCCCACATCTAACCAGCTCAGGTTGTAAATATCCTCCCTAATCTCCTCAACAATAATAATCCATACCTTTTTGGGGTTCCAAATAATTCTGAACTAATCATTTTGTGAAAGGTACAAATCATTTACATTTTACTTGTTGATAAAAAGTTAAATATAGAGGAGATACTGGTCATGGTTATGAAAGAAAAAATATGGTTATTCTGTTTACTTTAATTAGTTTAAGAAAAGATGTTTCACAAATGAAAAGATGTTTGTAAATGTGGGTTTTTTTTAATTTAAAAAATAATTTTTTTTCCAATAGACAAGGGTTGCCCAGGCTGGAGTGCAGTGACACATTCATAGCTCACAGTAACCTTGAACTTTTGGGCTCAAGTGATACTTCTACCTCACCTTCTTGAGTTGCTAGGACTACAGGCATGAGCCACTGCACCCAGCTAAATGTGTTGATTTCTGTGTTTGGACTTTTCATGGATGTTATGTTTTGGATAAATATGTTAATCACAAATCCAGTCAAGAGTAATGTCACCAAGATGGCAGAGTAGGAGATACCAGCTTTCATCCTTCCACACAAAAATAAATATAGACAGGTATTCACAAATCAAAATAGCCTAGGGAGGGCTCAAGGGACCATTAAATAATCTGTAGCAAAACAGTGTAGCAAAAATACCCAGAGAATATTCACATAGAAAGAATTACTGGTGACACAGGCTTACCTGAGGTGCCAGGAGATGGCTAGGAGCAAAGAAGAAAGGCAGAGGCTATTGGTATCAGCCATCTGGTGGGAGCCAAAGCAATTAGGCAAGAGAAAGAAATAAAAGGCATCCAAATTGGAAGGGAAGAAGTGAAATTCTTTGTTTGCTGACAACATGATCCTTATAGAGAGAGAACCCTAAAGACTCCACCAAAAAATGTTAGAACCAATAAACAAATTTAATAAAGTTGAAGGCTACAAAATTAACATACAAAATCATAGTGTTTCTATACACTAACAGTGAACTATCCAAAAAAGAAATAAAGAAAACAATCTCAGTTACAATAGCTATGAAAAATTAAAATATTTAGGAACAAATTTAAGCAAGGAGGTGAAAATTTGTATGAAAACTAGAAAACATTGATGAAAGAAATTAACACACAAATAAATGGGAAGATATTCCCATTCATGGATTAGAAAAATTAAAAATTAATATAGTTAAAATATTCATACTACCCAAAGTGATCTATAGATTCAATATGATCCTTATCAAAATTTCAATATCATTCTTCACAGAAAAGGAAAACATAACCTTAAAATTTATATGGAACCATAAAAGACCCCAAACAGCCAAAGCAATCTTGAGCAAATAGATTAAAGCTGGAGGCATCAAACTACCTGAGTTGAAAATCTACTGTAAATCTTTAGTAACCAAAACAGCATGGTGCTGGCATAAAAACAGACATGTAGACCAATGGAACAGAATAGAGAGCCCAGAAATAAATCCATGTATTTATGGTCCATTGATTTTTTTTCCCTTAGAATCAGAAGAACATGAAGGTCCACTGATTTTTGGCAAAAGTGACAAGGACACACAATGAGGAAAGGACAATCTCTTCAATAAATGGTGTTGGGAAAACTGGATATCCACATGCAGAAGAATGAAAGTAGACTTATCTCAAACCATATACAAAAATCAACCCAAAATGGATTCAAGACTTAAACGTGAGACAAGAAACTGTAAAACCACTGGAAAAAAAAAGAAAAGCTCCGTGACATTGGTCTGGACAAAGATTTTTTGGATGTGATACCAAAAGCACAGGCAACAAAAACAAAAATAGACAAATGGGATTATACCAAACTAAAAAGCTTCTGCACAGTAAAGGAAACAATCAGAGTGAAGAGACAACCTAGGGAATTAGGGAATATATTTGCAAACCACATATCTGACAAGGCATTAATATCCAAAACATATAAGGACTTCTAACAACTCAATAATAAGCCAAGAAATAGCCCAATTAAGATTGGGCAAAGGAACCTGAATAAACACTTCTCAAAAGAAGACACACAAATGGCCAATAGGTAAATGAAAAAATGCGGAACCTCTCTAATCAGGGAAATTCAAATCAAAACCACAATGAGATATCACCTTATGCCTGTTAGAATGGCTATTAGCAAAAAGATGAAAGAGAACAGGTGTTGGAGAGAATATGGAGAAAAGGGAACACTTGTACATTGTTGGTAGGAATGTAAATTAGTATAGTCATTATGCAAAGCAGTATGGAGTTTCCACAAAAAATTAAAAATAGAACTACCATCTGATTCAGCAATCCCGTTATTGGATATATATCCAAAGGAATTGAAATCCGTATGTCAGAGAGATATCTGTACTCCCATGTTCATTGCAGCACTATACACAATAGCCAAGATATGCAATCAACCTAAGTGTCTATTAATGGATGAATAGATAAAGGAAGTGTGGTGCATATGCACAATAAAATACTGTTCAGCCTTAAAAAAGAAGGAAATCCTATAATTCGTGACAACATGGATGAACCTGGAGGACATTATGTTAAATGAAATAAGTCAGGCACAGAAAGACAAATACTTCACAAGCTCACTTTTATATAGAGTGTGAAGAAGTTAAACTCATAGAAACAGGAGTAAAAGGGAGGACTGGGGAGATGTTAGTTAAAGAACACAAAATTTCAGTTAGAAGGAATAATTTTAAGAGATCTTTTATACATCATGGTGAGTGCAGTTAATAATATATTGTACATTTGAAAATTGCTAAGGGAGGAAATTTTAAGTGTTTTCACCACAAAAAATGATAAGTATGTGAAATAATGTACGTGTTAAAAAGCTTGATATATCCATTCCACAATGTATGCATATAGCAAAACATCATGTTTTACACCATAAATATATACAATTTTTACTTATTAATTTAAAAATTAATTAATTAAAAAATCCAGTCAATCTTATGTGTTGATCCCTGGTGGAAAGTAGAACTTGGATGTAATATAAACTCAGCATCGTTTTAGCATATGATATATGTCTTGAAATCATAGATTGATATAGTTAACAATTTGGGGCTTCATTTAGAGTAAAGGAAAGTTATCTTGAAAGTTCCAGTTTAGAGCAAAGGACATTCATCCTTTGGCTATTATGTAGCTAGGGCTTATTCTTTCTTTGATTTGCATTCTAGGCTAATTATTTATACAATTAAGCAAAATTTGGGAATCTTAGGATTCCCAAAGTTGGAATATCTTGACAATGTTTCTGACATTTTAAGGTTATTATTGCTGGACATTATGATATCTTGTGGTATTTTATTTTGATAGTTAGTTTAAAGAATAAGATAAAGAAGCTATAATAAAGATCAGGAATGCATCTACCTGGAAGACTAATACAGTGATTGCTCTTTACATGTAACCTTAAATCAGGAACAATATAGAATCTAAGGATAAAATAATTTAAATCATAAGTGCATAAGGTTTGCATCTTGAGATACCTGAAACATATTCCATGTTACCTTGGCTTTCATGTTCTTTAATTTTTCTATTAGATTAGAAGTTATTCATTTTGGGAGCAATAAAGAAATTCCAACTTAAACTGCCTTATATCTTTTAATCAGAATTTTCCCAAAGCAAAAAAGTAAAAATGTAAAAGTTGCTGTGTTTCATTAGTTTCATTCTTTTGAATGTTGCTATGCTGAGAGCTCTGTGTGAAATTATTAGAAGATAAGTTTTCAAATGGTTGTAAAAGAAGATGCATATATGGGGACTCACTCAAAGGGCATTATTTAAAAAAGAAATTTTCCAGCCACCCAGATCTCAGGGTAGCTATGCCCATTCAAGGATAGAGAATCTGCCATCTGTATGATTATTTTTACGTCTGAACTTTTTTCATACACCAGGTAGACTCAAACTTTCAGGGTCATTTTCCCAGCATGTAGTAGAATGTCCTGTGCAATACATTCCAATTAATATGACCATGTTCAATGCTCCTGTACCACCAATGATGTATAACTGCTTTCCACTTGGCTTTATACGGCACTTCTTTGTTGCAGCTGCAACCGGGTCTATCGCCCCTTTGATAAAAATTTCAGTTACACCAGGGAGAAACTTTCAACTTTATTAAGCATTGAAGTCTGCACATTTGTTCTTCTTTGGAAGAGCAGATCAAAAGCACACTTTCTAAGGAAGTAATCTGAAAAATTAGGATAGCACTTGGGGACTTTGGCAGTAATGTTTTTCTGTAATTGAAATCTAAGAACCTATGTCAACTGGCTAGACTATTATGAACTTATTAGTATTTAACAAAAGTTTCTATCTTTTTTTTTTGAAAGTAAATGGGGCTCCTTGATTCTATTTAACCACTTCTTTGGCACGCTGTGTCGTTTTGGTTGTGGTTAGGAAAACTTCAATCTAGGTTTAGAAATATTAATAGAAAATGCATAATCAAGGAAGAAAGCAATTAGATGATCAAGTTGTGGTATAGAGAAAAGCCTATGTTATTCAGTCCATTCTTGGGCATTAGCTCATATAAAAACTTCAGCGAGCCACTTAATTTTTCAGGGCCACAGTTTCCTCATCTTTGAAAAGGGAGGATTGTCTAGATGATGGGTAAGACTTCTCGGAATCTGAAATTCTCTTATTCTACATCTTAGACAGAATGTGACCAGACACTGACAATACCTTATATTTGCATATTGTCATTTTTACTTTGCATCTCTGGCCTGCTTCAATTCCAGGTTTAGTTTGGCAATAGAATAATGCGGTGCTGTTTTATCTTTGGGTTGGAATGAGATTTTTCCAGAACACTAGTTAAAGCCAGAGTAGTACTACTTTCACAAGGGAGACTAGACAGAGTCCTGTTTCTCCCACAGTCCCAAGCTACTCGAATTTCAGAAAAGGGACTAGACAAATCTCTTGAGAAAATTGTCCCTTCTATACACACACACACACACACACACACACACACACATAAAATAAATTCAGATTTCTCTACAGCTGATGGGACAAATTTTGCCTTCTGTGTTCGTCTGAATCTGAGGGTTACCTCTGTTATTAGCACTTTTAAGGGTTTAGACTGAGACCTTTGAATTCCAATTTGTGGGATTTATTATTTTTTTGATTTTTTTTATATTTAAAAAATTTGTTTTGAGACAGGTCTTGCTCTGTCACCCAGGCTAGAGAGCAGTGGGATCTTCATAGCTCACTGCAACCTCAAACTCCTGGGCTCAAGAGATCCTCTTGCCTTAGCCTCCCAAGTAGCTGGGACTACAGGCATGGCCACTGTGCTTGGCTGGGGCCATGTTCTTCTTCAAGATCTTAATAAGGTTAAATACTACAAATACAGGGATAATATTATTAGAAACTTTTTCTTGGGAGGTAGGTATTTAGGAGCCAAGTTTCTAATCTCATGTCTTCAGCAATTTATTTCTGATTTTGGGCTATTCACTTATTCTCTTTCCCTGTTTTCTTATCTTTTATAGTATACCAAACCCTTACAAATGCTAGTTTATTAAAGGTTAATTGAAATGTAGAATTTGAAATCATACAAATAAATTTTGTGGGCTTGGTTGTGTTAAAATCCACTGATCTATCTTGAACTTAGAATGCATGTTTTACTCATCCATGATTTTGTAACATCATTCAATGATCATTGGGAAAATACTGGCTCACCAACTTATTCATATTTTCTGAATGTTGATCCATTTCATTATTCAAGATAAAAAATTAGTTTGTTAATATCACCACAAATCTCATCAGAAAAGCCTGTAAGTATTGAGAAACTATGAAGTTCACAGTGACAGATTTAAGATTTCTAAAATTTTAATTTTCTCTTGGAGGCCCCGATTTTATTTTATTATTTATTTATTTAGAGATAAAGTCTTGCTCTGTTGCCCAGACTAGAGTGCAGTGGCATGATCACAGCTCACTGCAACCTCAAACTCCTAGACTCAAGCAATCCTCCTGCTCCAGCCTTCCAAGTAGCTGGGACCATAGGTGTGTGCCACCACAGCTGGCTAATTTTTGTATTTTTTGTAGAGATAGGGTCTCACTATGTTACTCAGGCTGGTCTGGAACTCCTGGGCTCAAGCAGTCCTCCTGTCTTGGCCTCCCAAAGTGCTAGGATTACAGGTGTGAGCCACAAAGGCCGGCCATGATTCAAATCTTATTGTGGGCAATAAATACCATCTGATTTTTACCTTGAAGTGACAGGTTTACTTTATCCATAAAAAAAAAAGTCTGCCAAATACCCAATCTGAAAATTCATCATTTGTCTGTCAGTCTTTTTCTAAAGCAAAAATGATGTTCCATGAAAACATAAGCCAGTTCTGCTTGTAATTCAATTGCATGTTTCCTTTCCTAGAAACAACCGTCATATCTCAGTATGCAGTAGACGTGCTTCATGTGCACTTCCCATTTTGCCATACAGAATATTAATAAGACATGTACTCAAGGGTCTAGATTAAATAAAGTTAATCATTTTTATTGCTTTATAAAGGATATTCCTAAGTGAAACTGGATTTTATTTTTACTGTGAGTGCGTGGTGGTGAAGAATGTGATAACTGCCAGTGTAGTTGGGTACCACTGCCTTAATTCTTCCTAGGGAACTCACAGTTTTAGCCACCATTGCCTTAGCACCACTGGTAATTATTAAACATAATGAAGAAAAATAATAACATCTTAATTTTATTGTAAAAATAGCTTTGGCCTTGCAGACTTCTTGAGAGGGTTTTGGAGACCCCAGGAGTACGTGGATTGCATTTTGAAAACCTCCAGACTAGAGTTCAATATTACCATAGTCTTGACTTTTCCCATCCTGTTGTCAGAAGAATCGGCCAGCTTCTCACTGCTTCTTTTCCCATGAAGTTGCTTCATCAGAAGTGAGAAATTATTGACACTGAAAACCACTCATTAGAAGCAGGGACCCACTTTTTAATGACTAGATTGCTCTGTCTTGCTGAGACAGACTTTAGTAGCAGTGGGAACTTGAACTAATGTAGTCAGCACCTGGTGAGTAGTACATAGGTGCTTTCTTCTCACTATACTTATCTCTTTTTCCAAGGTGAGATAATAATAAACAGACCTTTATTCTTAAATCCAGGAGCAAGACCAGGATTTGGATATGACCTGAAGTCAAAGCATGTGTGCTTGGCCACTACCTTATACTGATCTCTGTATAGTCAGTGATTCTAGAAGACAAATATATTTAAGGAGTGACAGATAAGACTGCTGGTAGTAAGTAAGTTCCATAGACAGCTTGGAAGAGTTTAGTACTAACATAAACCCAAAAGATTTGGGATGGAACTGGAAGAATTTTAGCAAATGCAACAAATAGAGAGTTTTTAACCATACAGAATGCACAATATGGCCTGGTGGTTAAAAGAGTAGGCTTTGAATGCAAAGTGTTCAAAACTCAAAACTATAATTTACCAGATTTTGGGTAAGTTACTTAACCTCTCTGTGCTCTAGTGTACTCATTTGTAAGATGAAATGATGAGGGATGATGATGACGATGCTACCTACTGAGGCTTCAGTCAGTAATGAATGGTCTGGTAGGTAGGAGATCACATGGTAAGCATGAGTGAATCTCAGCTATTATAGTTATTTGCAGTGCTGGGCACATGATAGCCATGCAGTACAAATTGGAATTATTTTTTTTTTTTTGAGACAGGGTCTCGCTCTGTCACTGGGGCTAGAGTGCAGTTGCATCATCATAGCTCACTGCAACCTCAAACTCCTGGGCTCAAGGAGTGCTGAGACTATATGCCTGTGCCACCACACCCAGCTAATTTTTCTATTTTTTGTGAGAGGGGTCTTGCTCTTGCTCAGGCTGATCTCAAACTCCTGGCCTCAAGCAATCCTCCCGCCTCAGCCTCCCAAAGTGCTAGGATTACAGGTGTGAGCCACTGGCCCAAATTGGCAATTATTATTTAACACACTGCCTCTTGCTTCTCATTATTGGTGTAAATATAAGCTTCACTTGTTTTTCATTTATTTGTTCATTCATTTGCTCTGCAGAGATTTACTGAACACCCGCTATGTAACAGTCATAATGCTGGGTGATGAGCCAGTTCTGGTCCTGTACTTGGCAGCTCCAATATGCTATTATTTCCATTTTACCATAGATACTAGAGAAGAGAAGTAGTATGTGCATTTTTCACAGCCTTCTTCAGATCATGCAGTTCATGTCAAGTGTACCCTACATTTTTCTCTATTCTTTTTTTTTTTTTTGGATTACAGACAGGCTGCTAATAATTGCATCTTGATCTTCAGGTCAACATTTTAAGTCAAACAAACATAGTTGGGAAATTTAAGTGTCTCCCATTTTCTGGTATTTCTGGTATTGTCATAAAAATTCAGGCCAAAAAATACTTTACATGATATATAGTTCTTTTATAAAAGTTAAAACATACACTAATATTGCACTGATGACTACAAATAGATTTATTGAGAGGGAGATCTCTAATCCGTTTTCCACCATGTGTGATGTATTTGGTGCTTGAAAATTCCTTAAGAACTGCAGGTATGCAGATGAAAATGAAGTTCTTCACTATTATCTTTATCACAAATAAATTTCCTGAGAATGTGAAGATTCTCCCTAAAAACCCAAGAACATGAATGCTAACAATTCACTGAGACTGAAAATAAGATTTGAAAATTTAAAGAAGGTAATCTTTGAGTGGAGGAAAAAGCTAATCATTTTCCTTTGAGAGCTTTTAAGCTTCATTCTTCCTGAAAGTTTAAATTCTTCCTAATCTTAGCAAATACTACAACATATAAAAATCATAGTACAGGTGTACAGAAAATGTGTCTTTAAAGTTTCATGTTTGACAGATTTGAAAATTGAATCATGTTTTAAATGTATTAGGAGAAATCCCCATATAAAAGAATCCTGAGATGAATCATTTTAGTAAGGAATTCTATTGTCAACCACAGAAAAATCCTCTCAAAATTATATTTTGAGTATCTAGATTTGTGTATTTCATGCATTTGAAGGCAAGATATGTCATAGTAGAAGCTATTATGAAAGCATTTCTTTTTTATTTATCAAGTTAGAATTTCACCGTAAGTCATTCTATTGTAAAGTATCCTGAAGGAAATAAAACCATAATGTGAGCCATGAGCTGTGTTTGCTACTAGTGCTAGAATTAATTTTTGTGTGAATTTTCCTTGACCTCAGCACCATTCAATACTGCTGGTCACTCCCTCTTTCTTGAATGTGCTCTTCTTTTGGCTTATATTGATTGTCTCAACTGTTTCCCTCTTACCTCTGGCTGCTGCTTCTTCAGAGTTTTTTGTTTTGTTTTGTTTTTTGTTTTTGTTTTTATTTTTCCATCTTCTCCTTCTCTACCTTTAAGTATCTCCACCTCTAGATATCAGAGCTCTTTAGCTCACGGTCCTGGGGCTGTTCTGTTTTTACACAGCCAGACTTCCTGGATCCAGATCCTGGTTTCAGTGCTTAAGCTCGCTATAGGCAAGACAAACTCTGTGTGCCTCAGTTCCTAATATAGAGAATGGAGATAATAACAACAGTCCCTACTTCATGGAGTTATTGTGAGGATTGAGTACATACATTTAAAGAATTTAGAATGGTGCCTTGTACATAATAGGTACTCAGTATTTTTAATTGTTTTCATTCTGTAATATTAATATATTCTTTCCTTAAGTACTGCAACAATTCCCATGCATATGCTGATAAATCCTAACTTTATATTGCTCTTCTGATATTCAGACTTCATATATATCTAACTACTAGTATTTTCACTTGAATGTCTCTCAGATACTTCAAATTGTATTCAGAACTGAAAGTTAAATTATTAATTTCCCTCTTTCTAGGCATCTTCCCTGCTCCCAACTTGGTCCTCCTCAAAACTTTACAATGTTAACAAATGGCATCTCTTTTCGCCCAGTTCAAACAGAAAGAGGATAGTCATTTTTTTTAAATTGTAACTTTAAAAAAATTTTTAAAAATTACTTTGGGTACACAGTATTATATATTTGTAGGGTACATATGATGTTTTGGTATAGGCATACAAATGTGTAATAATCAAACCAAAGTAATTGGGGTATCCATTGCCTCAAGCATTTATCATTTCCTTGTGTTAGCAACATTCCAATTCCACTCTTTTAGTTATTTTAAAGTATACCCTAACTCACTGTGAACTGTAGTCACTTTGCTGTGCTATAAAATATTGTTCATTGCATCTAACTACCTAACTACACTTTTGCACACACTAACCATTCTCATTGCCCCGCTCACCACGCACCCGCTACTTTTCCCAGCCTCTGGTAACCATCCTTCTACTCTCTTAATTCGTGAGACCGATTGTTTTAATATTTACCTTCCATACGTGAGTCAGAACATGTGAGATTTGTCTTTCTGTGCTCGGATTATTTCACTCAACATAATGTTCTCTAGTTCCATCCACGTTGTTGCAAATGACAAGATTTCATTCCTTTTTGTGGTTTAGTGGTATTCCATTGTGTATCTGTACCACATTTTATTTATCCGTTCATCTGTTGATGGACACTTAGGTTGGTTCCAAATCTTGGCTATTGTGAATAGTATTGCAATAAACACTGGTTGCCTGTGCTTTGGGGGTATTGCTCAAGAAATCATTTCCCAGACCAATGTCCTGGAGCATTTCTCCAATGTTTTCTTTTAGTAGATTCATAGTTTCAACTCTTAGATTTTAGTCTTTAATCCAACTTGATTTGATTTTTGTATACAGTGAGAGAGAGATAGTTTCATTCTTCTGCATATAGTTGTCCAGTTTTCCCAGCACAATTTATTGAAGAGACTATCCTTTCCCCAACATATGTTCTTGGCACCTTTGTTAAAAAAGAGTTCACTATAGATGTGTGAATTTATTATTGGGTTCTCCAATCTGTTCCGTTGGTCTATGTGTCTGTTTTTATGCCAGTACCATGTTGTTTTGGTTGCTAAAGCTCTGTAGTATAATTTGAAGTCAGGTAATGTGATTCCTCCAGTTTTGTTCTTTTTGCTTGGGATGGCTTTGGCTACTCTGGGTCTTTTGTGGTTCCATATAAATGATAGAATTACATTTTCTATTCTGGTGAAAAATGTCATTGGTGTTTTGATGGGGATTGCATTGAATGTGTAGATTGCTTTGGGTAGTATGGACATTTTAACAATATTGATTCTTCTAATCCATGAGCATGAAATATCTTTCCCTTTTTTGTGTGTGTGTACTCTTACATTTCTTTCATCAGTGTTTGATAGTTTTCATTGTAGATCTTTCATTTCTTTGGTTAACTTTATTCCTAGGTATTTTATTTTATTTCTAGCTATTGTAAATAGGATTATTTTCTTGATTTCTTTTTCAGATTGTTTACTGTTGGCATAGAGAAATGCTGCTGACTTTTGTATGTTGATTTTGTATCCTGCAACTTTACTGAATTTATCAGTTCTAATAGTTTTTTGGTGGAGTCTTTAGGTTTCTCTAGATATAAGATCATATCATCTGCCAACAATGATAATTTGACTTCTTCCTTTCCAATTTTGATGCTTTTTATTTCTTTCTCTTATCTGATTGCTCTAGCTAGAACTTGCAGTAATATGTTGAATAACATTAGTGAAAGTGGGCATCCTTGTCTTTTTCCAGATCTTAGAGGAAAGACTTTCTGTTTTTCCTTGTTCAGTATGGTATCTGCTGTGGGTCTGTCATATATGGCTTTTATTGTGTAGACGTATGTTCCTCCTATACCCGGTTTGTTAAAGGGGTTATCATAAAGGGATGTTGAATTTTATCAAATGCTTTTCAGCATCAATTGAAATGATCATATAGTTGTTATCCTTTGTTCTGTTTGTATGATGTTTCACATTGCTTGATTTGTGTATGTTGAACCATCCTTGCATCCCTGGGATGATTCCCACTTGATCACGATGAACAATCTTTTTAATGTGTTGTTGAATTTGGTTTGCTAATATTTTGTTGAGGATTTTTGCATCTATGTTCATCAGAGATATTGGCCTATAGTTTTCTTTTTTTGTTGTGTCTTTGTCTGGTTTTGGTATCAGTGTGATACTGGACTTGTGGAACAGGTTAGGGAGTATTCCCTCCCCCTTGATTTTTTGAAATAGTCTGAGTATGATCTATATTAGTTCTTCTTTGAATGTTTGGAAGAATTCAGCAGTGAAGCCATCGGGTCATGGGCTTTTCTATGCTGGGAGGATTTTTAATTATTGCTTCTCTTTTGTTGCTTGTTGTTGGTCTATTCTGATTTTGGAATTCTTCTTGGTTCAATCTTGGTAGGTTGTATGTATCTAGGAATTTATTCTTTTTTTTTTCTAGGTTTTCCAATTGATTGGCATATAGTTGCTCATAGTTGTCGCTAATGATCCTTTGGATTTCTGCAGTATCAGTTGTAATATCTCCTTTTTCATCTCTGATTTTATTTATTTGGGTCTTCTCTCTTCTTAGTCTGGTTAAAGGTTTGTCAATTTTGTTTATTTTCAAAAAACTACCTTTTCATTTTGTTGATCTTTTATATTTTTTTGTTTCAATTTCATTTATTTCTGCTCTGTTCTTTATTATTTCTCTTCTTCTACTAATTTTGAGTTTGACTTGCTCTTGTTTTTCTAGTTTTTTAAGATGCATCATTACGTTATTTGAAGTTTTTCTACTTTTTTGATGTAGGCACTTATTACTATAAACTTTCCTCTTAGTACTGGTTTTGCTATATCCCATAGGTTTTGGTATATTGTATTTTCATTTTCATTTGTTTCAAGACATTTTAAAATTTCCTTCTTAATCTCTTCACTGACCCACTGGTCATTCAGGAACATATTGTTTAATTTCCATGTGTTTGTATATTTTCCAATGTTCCTCTTGTTATTGATTTCTACTTTTATTCCATTGTAGTCAGAGAAAATACTTGATATTATTTCAATTTTTAAAAATTTTTTCAGACTTGTTTTTTTGGCCTAACATATGGTCTATCTTTGAGAATGGTCCATGAGCTGAGGAGAAGAATGTGTATTCTGCAGACATTGGATGAAATGTTCTTTAAATATCCATTAGGTCCATTTAGTCTGTAGTGCAGGTTAAGTGCAATGTTTCTTTGTTGCTTTTCTGTCTGGATGATCTGTTCAAAGCTGAGTGTGGTATTGAGGTCTCCAATGATTACTGTATTGGGGTATATCACTCTCTCTTTAGCTTTGATAGTATTTGCTTTTTATATGTGGGTACCCAAGTGTTGGGTGCATATATATTTAGAATTGTCATATCTTCTTGCTGAATTGACCCCTTTATCATTATATAATGACCTTCTTTGTCACTTTTTTATAGTATTTGTCTTGAAATCTATTTTATCTGATAGAAGTATAGCTACTTCTGTTTTTTTTTTTTTTGTTGTTGTTGTTACTATTTGCATAGATTATCTTTTCCATCCCTTTGTTTTTGGTCTATGAGTGTCTTTATAGATGAAGTGGTTTCTTGTAGGCAACATATATTTGGCTTTTTTTTTAAATCCATTCAACCACTCTGTGTCTTTTGATTGGAAAATTCAGTTCATTTGTATTCAATGTTGTTATTGATAGGTAAGGATTTACTTCTTCCATGTTGTTATTTGATTTATGGTTGTTTTCTGATCCTCTCTTTATTCCTTCCTTCCTGTCTTCCCTTGTGTAAGTGTGATTTTCTATGGTAGTGTGTTTTAATTTCTTGCTTTTTATTTTTTGTGTAAGTTGTATGTTTTTTGATCTGAGGTTACCATAAGGCTTGCAAAAAACATTTTATAAACAATTATTTTAAATGGATGACAACTTAAATCTGCTTACAAACAAAACAAACAAACAAGCAAAGGGAAATTTAATAAAAACTCTGTTTAACTCCATGTCCCACGCTCTGCTTTTTGACTTTTTGTTGTTTCCATTTATATCTTTTTATACTATATATCTCTTAAAAAGTTGTTTTAGTTATTATATTTGATAGGTTTGTGTTTTAGTCTTCCTTCTCAAGATATAAGTGGTTTACACACTGCAATTACAGTGATAGAATATTCTGTATTTGTGTACTTACTGTTACCCATGATTTTTATACCTTCAGATGATTTCTTATTGTTTGTTATTATCCTTTTCTTTCAGATTGAATAATCCTCTTTAGCATTTCTTATTAGGGAAATCTAGTGTTGATGAAATCCCTCAGCTTTTGTTTGTCTGGGAAGCCTTTACTTCTCCTTCATGTTTGAAGGATATTTTTGTAGGATATAATATTCTAGGGTTAAGGTTTTTACTTCAGCACTTTGAATATGTCATGCCTGTGGTCCTCAACTCCTGGGCTGCAGACTGGTCTGTGGCCAGTTAGGAACTGGGCCACACAGCAGGATGTGAGTGGCAGGCAAGCAAGCAAACTTTCATTTGTATTTACAGCCGCTCCCCATTGCTCACATCACCACCTAAGCTCCTGTCAGATCAGCAGTGACATTAGAGTCTCAAAGGAGCATGGACCCTGCCGTAAACTGCACATGTGAAAGATCTAGGTTGTGCACTCCTTATGAGAATCTAATGCCTGATGATCTGACGTGGAGCTGAGGTAGTGATGCTAGTGCTGGGGAGCAGCTGTAAATACAGATTATCATTAGCAGAGAGGTTTGACTGCACAGAGACCATAATAAATCAAATGCTTGCAGACTCATATCAAAACCCTATCAGTGAGTGGCAAGTGACAATTAAGCTGCATCTGGTAGCAGGCTTTACTAGTGGCAAGTGAGTTGATGTACTTCAATTGTACAGCTGCATCTAGTCAGAATCTGACACTTACTTTAGTCTATGTGTGCCTGCCCATTATTTTATTTTCCACTTTCATCTGCCCCTCTTTCATGCACTGTGCGCTTGTGTCAGTCACAGTTTTGGTAAGCCCACAAGCTAACCCTAGCAAAAATGAGTAAAAAGCAAACATTGCTGGACAGCTTCTTTGAAAAGGGGGAAAGACCTAATGATGAGACAGCAGAAGACTCTAAGACTGCCAACAAAATGAAAGCTGCATTTAAAAGAAAATACCAAGAGTCCTATTTAAATTACAGATTCATTGCAACAGATGATTCACATCCTCCAAACCTGCTTGGTATAATATGTGGTGACCAGCTATCCAAAAAAGTCATGAAAACCTCAAAACTGCTTCACCACATGGAGACCAAGCACCCTGTATTAAAACATAAGCCTTTGGAGTTTTTCAAAAGGAAAAAATGTGAACATGAAGAACAGAAGCAATTATTGAAGGCCACCACTTCATCAAATATGTCTGCACTGAGAACATCATTATTATTATTATTATTTTTTTGAGGCAGAGTCTCACTCTGTTGCCCGGGCTAGAGTGCCATGGTGTCAGCCTAGCTCACAGCAACCTCAAACTCCTGGGCTCAAGTGATCCTCCTGCCTCAGCCTCCTGAGTAGCTGGTACTACAGTCATGCACCACCATGCCTGGCTAATTTTTTCTATTTTTAATAGAGACAGAGTCTCGCTCTTGCTCAGGCTGATCTCGAACTCCTGAGCTCAAGTGATCCTCCCACCTCAGCCTCCCAGAGTACTAGGATTACAGGTGTGAGCCATTGTGCCCAGCCAAGAGCATCATTCTTAGTTGTTAACTGCATTGCTAAAGTTAAGAAGCCCTTTACTATTGGTGAAGAGTTGATCCTACCTGGTGCTAAGGACGTTTGCTATGAACTTTTAGGAGAGGCTGCAGTTCAAAAGGTGGCACATGTTCCTCTTTCGGCTGGCACCATAACTAGATGAATTGATGAAACAGCAGAGGATATTGAGGCACAATTGTTAAAGGGGATTAATGAGTCACTGTGGTATGCAATTCAGGTTGATGAGTGTACGAATGTTGACAACAAGGCAACAATGCTTGCTTTTGTGTGATACATTTTTCAGGAGAATGTGCATGAAGATATATTATGTGCACTTTTGTTGCCAACCAACACCACAGCTGAAGAACTATTCAAGTCTTTGAATGATCACATATCAGGAAAACTGAATTGGTCATTTCGTGTCAGTGTATGCACCGACAGAGTGGCTGCCCGGAAAGTTACCCAGGGCATAGCTTTCTGGTTTCAATACTTGGGTCAAGGAAGTTGCTTATGAATGTGAGTCTACACAGTGTCATCCTTACAGAAATACTGGTAAGCCAAAAATTGTAACCTGAACTAAACAACGTTTTGCAGGATGTCATTAAAATTATCAACCACATTAAAGTACATGCCCTTAACTCATGTCATGCAGCTCTGTGAGGAGATGGACTCAGAGCACACACATCTTCTCTTATACAAAGAACTGAGATGGCTTTCTAAAGGTAGATCACTGGCCAGAGTTTTTGAGTTACAAGAGCTGCTCCAGAGATTTCTTTTAGAAAAGCAGTCACCAGTGGCAGCATATTTCAGTGACACAGAATGGGTCACAAAACTCGCTTACTTGTATGACACATTCAACATGCTCAACAAACTTAACCTGTCACTTCAGGGGAGAATGACAACTGTGTTCAACTGAGCAGATAAAGTGGCTGCATTCAAAGCCAAACTGGAATTATGGGGGCGATGAGTGAACATTCAGATTTTTGACATGTTTCAAACATTGGCAGAGATTTTGAAAGAGATTGAGCCAGGGCCTTCTTTCTCCCAGCTGGTGCATGATCACCTATCTCAGCTTTCAAAAGAGTTTGAGCATTACTTCCCAACCACAAAAGACCCCCATACTGGAAAGGAATGGATCCATGACCCATTTGTGAATAAGCCAGGTGAATTGACTTTGTCCATGCTAGAAGAGCATCAACTAATTAAGATCTCAAATGATGGTGGCCTTAAAAGTATGTCTGAGACAATTTCAAATCTCCATACCTTCTGGATTAAAGTCAAGGCAGAATATCCTGAGATTGCCACAAAATCACTGAAAAGCCTGCTTCCATTTCCAACATCCTATCTTTGCGAAACAGGGTTTTCTGCAGTGACAGCAACCAAAATGAGATTACAGAATAGACTGGACATAAGCAACACACTTTGGGTGTCACTGCTTCCCATCAGCCCCAGAAGAGACCATCTAGATGCCAGAAAACAAGCTCAGGGCTCCCACTGATTCTGCATTATGGTGAGTTGTATAATTATTTCATTATATATTACAATGTAATAATAATAGAAATAAAGTGCACAATAGGTGTAATGCACTTGAATCATCCTGAAATCATCCCCCTCCTCCCTGGTCTATGGAAAAATTGTCTTCAATGAAACACGTCCTTGGTGCCAAAAAGTTTGGGGACTGCTGTGTCATGCCACTCTCTCCTAACATGTAATGTTTGCACTGAGAAGTCTCCTGCCAGATGTATTAGAGCTCCTTTATGTGTTATTTTTTTTCTTGCTTCTCTTAGGAGCTTTTATTTATTCATGACCTTTGGGTGCTTGATTATTAAATGCCTTGAGGTAGTCTTGTTTGGGTCAAATCTGTTTGGTGTTCTATGATCTTCTTGTACCTGAATATTGCTATCTTCCTCTAGGTTTGGAAAGTTCTTTGTTATTATTTCCTTGAATAAATTTTCTACCCCAATCTCTCTCTCTCTATCCCCTCTTTCAGGCCAATTACTCTTAGATTTGCCCTTTCAAGGCTATTTTCTAGATCTTGTAGGCATGCTTCATTCTTTTTCTTTTTTCCATTCTGACCATGTATTTTCAAATAGCCTGTCTCAAGTGCACTAATTCTTTCTTCTGCTTGATCAATTCTGCTGTTGAGAGACTCTGATGCAGTTTGCAGTTTGTCAATTGAATTTTTCAGCTCCAGAATTTCTACTTAACTTTTTAAATTATTATTTCAATCTCTTTGTTAAATTTTTCTGATAGGCCAGATGTGGTGGCTCATGCCTGTAATCCTAGCACTCTGGGGGGATCACTTGAACTCAGGAGTTCAATACCAGCCTGAGCAAAAGCAAGACCCCATCTCTACTGAAAATAGAAAAAATTAGCCAGGTATGGTGGCATGTACCTGTAGTCCCACATACTTGGGAGGCTGAGGCAGGAGGATCACTTGAGCCCAGGGGTTGGAGGTTGCAGTGAACTATGATGACACCACAGCACTCTAGCCAAGGTAACAGAGTGAGACTCTATCTCAAAAAAATAAAATGCTCTGATAGGCTTCTGAATTCTTTCTTTGTGTTGTCTTAAAGTTCATTGATCTTCAGAAGAGCTATTTTGAATTCTTTGTCTGAAAGGTCACATATCTCCATCACTCCAGGATTGGTCTCTGGTGCCTTATTTAGTTCATTTGGTGAGATCATGTTTTCTTGTATGTTCTTGATGCTTGTGGATGTTCATTGATCATCCTAGCTTAGTTAATTATTCTAATTGTCACAACCTGGGCTTGTTTGAACTGTCCTTCTTGAGAAGGTCTTCCAGGTATTCAAAGGGAATTGAATGTTGTGGTCTAAGTTTTTGGTCACTGCAGCTGTATCAGCACTAGGTGGTGCCCCAAGCCCAGTAATGACTCTTACAGACTCCTAGTGATACCACGTTGGTGGGCTTGGGTAAGATATGGGCAAATTCCCTGGATTACCAGGTGAAGTTTCTCACTCTCTTCCCTCACTTTCCCCTAAACAGATCAAATTTCATTCTCTGTGCTGAGCTGCCTGGATTTGGGGGAAGAATGATGTGAGCCCTCCTTTGTGGCCACCATAGCTGGGACTGTGCTTGGGCACACCGGAAGCCAGCCTAGTCTTGCCCAAGGCCCATGATGACTGTTGTCTGACTACCTCTGATGTTTATTCAAGGCGCAAGGGCTCTTTAGTCAGCAGGTGGTGAATTCTGCCAGGCTGAGTCCTTCCCTTCAGGGTAGTAGGTTCCATTCTGGCCCAGGCTGGGTCTAGGAATACTGTCCAAAAGCTAAGGCCTGGAATCAGGAGCCTGAGGAATCTGCTTGGTACTTTATTTTACTGTGGCTGAGCTGGTACCCAAGTTGCAAAACAAAGTCCTCTGAACTCTTCCCTTTCCTTTCCCCAAGTGGAAGAAGACTATCCTCAAGCTGTGCTGCCTAGAGTTGAGGGAGGGGTGACAGAGGAACTTGTTTGGCTGCTGCCACTGGTGTCTCACTGGGTCAGGTGCACCGCAAGTTCACGGGCTCCAAGCCTAGCACCACTGCCTTACAAATTCATTGCAGGTCCCAGGCCACTTTCCTCAGCTGGTGGTGGAACTAGCTGGAACTCAGGTTTCTACCACTGGGGTGGAGGATTCCCCTCTGGCCTGGGCTGGTCTAAATGTTCCCTCCATGGGCTGGGCCAGCGCTGGCAGACTTCTGCCCAGTGTTTTGTTCCCCTGTGACAGGGAGGTCCTGAGTTCCAATGCAAAGTCCCACAATCACTTAACTGGTCCTCCCCCAAGCACACAGATTCTCCACCTGGCGCTGGTGCAGTGCTGTCAGAGATGGGGGAAGGGTAGTGTAGGCAATGCAAGGCTGTCTTTTCTACCCTCTTCAGTGCCTCTTTCCTTGATGTAATGTTTAAACCAGGTACTGTGATCGATCACTTGATTTTGGTTCTTATGAAGGTGCTTTCTTGTGTGGATATTTGCTCTACTTAGTATTCCTGTGGGGGGATGATCTCTGGAGTGTTTTATTTGGTCGTCTTGCTCAGCCCCACTCTGTTCAAATTTTAACTTTTTTTTTTGTGGTCTCGGCAAGAACTGCCGGTTATTGATTTTAATCAGTTGATGATGTGAGGAAAGCAGTGGTGCTGGTGCCACCATGTGGCCAGATGCTCAAGGGCCTCAGCCACAGTCCATCTCGGGGTCATCCACATCAGTCTCCACAGCACAGAAGTCATCCAGGGCTGCGTCTGAGCCAAAAGGAAGAGGGTCCTATGGTGAAGGCCCAAAGGTCCAAATTTTAACTTTTTAATATGAAAAATTTATAACATATACAAAAATAGAGAGAATATCTGGCTGCAACAATTAGCATGGCTGATCTTGTTTCACTTATGCTGCCACCCACTCCACCATGCCACAAAATAGATTATTTGGAAGTGAATCCCAACACCATACTAGTTTATGCATACATATATATTTACATATATCTCTAAAATGATAAGGACTTGCTTTAAAAAACTTTACCAAAATATCATGAATTGTGTCATAATTCTTCTCTCTTTTTTAAATGTCAGTTTAAATCAGAATCCACATAAATGGCAACTGTTGCTCTATCTCTTAAGTTTCTTTTAATCTTTCTAATTCCCACTCTTCTCCAACCAAATATATTTGATGAAGAAATAGTGATTTGCCTTTTTGTTTTCCTTTATCTCCTGAATTTCCTGTAAATTGGTAGTTAGATTTGAAGGTTTGGCTTGGTTTTGTTCAGGTTTGCTTTTGGATAAGAATACTTCATGGGAAGTGTTGGATATTTCTATCAGTAAGCACATAAAGTCTGGTTGTCTCTCTTTTTTGGTGATATTAACAACTGTTGATGGTCATTGTTTAGAATAGACCCATTATACCATTAGTGGTTACAAAATGTTAATATTCTATTTTTATCATAGTTTTATTTATTGTCTGAAATTCTTCTATAAAGAAAAACTTCCTTTCACATCTTTTGGTTATCTAGCAGTACCTTTTAAATAGGAAAGACAAAGTATTCTTTCCCCCTATTTATCAGCTTTCAACATATAAGTTGATTCTGTATCATCCTCCATGGGTGATCAATGAAATTTTTAAAATGTTTTTATGTGTTTCAATACTTTGCAGTAGTTATTTTTATTGATGCTCAAACTATGCCATCTTTAAATAGTAGGAGCTTTTTCAATTCGACTCCCAAGTCCCTTTGACAAACTCAATTTTGCTTCCAAAATTTTAATAGCTTTCATTTTTCTCTGGTCAAAGAAGTGCCAAGATTATCTTAGACATCTTCTGCTCTAGTACTGAAATCATTCATTTCTCCAAGGATCTCACCATTGGAAAATGTTATTTAGAGAGCACATCTAGATTTTAGGAGCACTCATTGCTGCTACATTAGTCATTGTTTCTATGCTTTTCAGTGAACAGAGCTAGTAAATACATAAATATTTTTTAAGAGAAAAGATGTTTATAATATTTTAATTTTAAATTGAAGATTACAATGTTTTTACCTAACTTCTTTGATTTTATATTTATATCCTTTCTACTATTGTAAAAAATGTTGATTTCTAATGGCATATACATAATTATTTGTTTTCTTTAGCCTAGATTGTATAAAATAGCTTCTTAAAAACATAACAATGTTATCATTAACAATATAATTGCCGAAACTTGTTTTAAGTTTTTTTTACATTTTATTTGTTTATTTTGTTCTTCAGGGTATAACCAACTAGGCAAATGAAATTATTGTGTTTTCAATTCATTTGGAATAATTCTTCTCTATGAGATTATGCCATCAACTCATTACATAGATTGGTTTCATTTTGCTTTAGAATTTTAGGGATTTTTAAAAATTAAATTTTAATTTTTAATTATGTAAAATAATTACATGGTTTCAAAGAAATCTACCAAACAAAGTCTTTTCAAAAAGTCTATCATTTATCCCTCTCTTCCTTACAGTTTCTTCCCTCTGTTTCTATATAGCCATTTAAAAACTTTTTGGCTTTAGCCTTTTATTAAAAAAAATAAGCAAAAACATATATATCTTTGTATCCTCCCTCCTTTTGTATCCTTTCTTTCTATCCCTTCCTCCTATCAATAAATGGTAACATGTCATAAATACTTTTCTTCAACTTGCTTTTGATATTTGCCTATATATCCTGGAGATCACTTTTTATAGCAGTATATAAAAATAGCCCTATTTCCTTTTTATAATTACATAATACTTAATTGAATGGATATATCATGGTTTAGTCAACCAGAACCGTTTTGGTGAATGTTTGCATTGTTTGCAGTTGTGTGCTGGTAAATGTTTAACAACCAGTTTTCTATAGGGGAAAAAGTTCTGATTTGGAGTGTTTGTAAATTTCTGTGGTATCAATAATCCCACCAAGGCTGATTTCAAGCTACTAACATAACGCTACTGAATGTGAAGTTGGGAAGTGATGTACAGTTAGCACACCATTATATAGTATTTCCAGCATTTGGATATATTAATAATACATGTAAATAATAACCTCAGAAGCATAGATAATAACAAAGTCTGGTAAAATAATTAGAAAGTGATGAGTTTTGAATACTTATTACCTTTGTTTTTTATATAATTTATTTAATTATAAGTTTATGTAACATAATTTTTAAACAATGGCTGAGTTTAAAAACCAGATTGCAAAATTCCTGAAAATTTAACAATCGATTCTTGCAACTAGATACAAACCAGCTTCAGTATATTCATTTGTTGCTATTACAAATATTTCTGTGATGAAAAGTTTTCTACATATGTCAACTTTGTATATTTTCCAGTGTATCTTTGGGACAGATTTTTAGAAGTGGGATTACTGAGTCAAAGGATAAATGTTTATGTTGCTAAATTCTCTTTGAAAGAGGCTGTACCATTTGGCATTTCCACCAGCATTAAATGAAAGTGTTTGTTTCCCCAAGTCTCGTCAACAGAGCATGCTGTCAAAATTTTGAATTTTTCCCAAAATAGATGAGAAATGTTATCTCACTGTGGATTTCCTTTGCATTGATCTTATGGGTGAGGTTGACCATCTTTTTATATTTCTTAATTGTTGCTGACATTTTCCTTCCTCCTCCCCATATCTAACCCCATTACCAAGTATTTTTTTTCTTTCTTAGTTTCCATTGCAACCAACCCAGATAAAACTGCAATCTTCTCATCTGGATTAATATTCAAGCTTCCCATATTGTCTTCCTGCATCCATTTTTGCCCTCTCTGACTCATTCTCTACAAATCAGCCAGAGGAATCTTTCCCAGAAAAATGGAATTGTGTCACTCACCTGCTCCTGATACTTCACTGGCTTCTCACTATACAATAGAATCCAAATTCCTTAGTCTGAATGGAGGACAACTTTGTCACAAAAGCATACTTAATTATAAATGAGGTTGGGAAATAATGTGAAAATAGAAGGAAGGAATTTTTCTTACATTAGCACAAGTTAAATATGTCGTTAATTAGACAGTGATTAAATAAGACTGGCATTTATTTGGGATGATATATTAAAGCAGATGATGAAAATGAGCTGGGGGAGAGACAGTAGAAGAAGAATGTGTGCAAAGGTCACCACTAGGTAGGAATTAACAAGGATTTCCTGGCAATGGGAAAGGGGTTAAGTGGGGAAGTAACAACTAAGCAGAGTCTCTGAGAGGTTGAAAAAGACCTAAGTTATTTCTAGTTTTTAAGGCTTCCAGAATATTGAAATAGAAATAAATTTCAAAACAGAGCTGCCAAATATATGGTATATTTCAAAGACATTTATTTGATACTTGAAACATCAGAAAATATAATGCATTGTAACTGTACAATTCACAAGATGATTATAGGATTTTCAAAAAGACTTTAATTCATACTACACATAGGTGATGTGCTATGGCAATGGAGCTCAAGTTTTAAGGTTCTATGATATACGTATCTTTTCAATCTTGCTAGGGTGTCCTTGGGACTGACTGTGTTATGAGTTGAATTTTTTCTCTCTACCCCCAAACGCCCTGTGTTAGTCATAATTCTCCAGAGAAACAGAACCAATAGGATATATATATGATTTATTATAAGGAATTGGCTCAGGCAGTTATGGAGTCTTGCAAGTTCAAAATCTAAAGTGTGGGCCAGCAGGCTGGAGACCCAGGAGAGCTGATGGTACAGATGAAGTCTGAAGGCAGTTTGCTAAAGAATTCCCTTTTGCTAGGGAAGGCTACTCTTTTTGTTCTATTCAGACTTTCAACTGATTTGATGAAGCCCTCCCCATTACGGAGGACAATCTGATTTACACAAAATTTACCTATTTAAATGTTAATCTTATCCAAAATCACCCTTCAAGATGACACATAAAATTATCCTTTATTTCACCCCAAAAGATATGTTGAAGTCCTACCCCTCAGTACCCTCAGAATATGAACCAACCCTGCTGACACCTTGATTTCAGACTTCTAGACTCCAAAACTGTGAAAGAATAAATTTCTATAGTTTAAGCCATGCAGTTTGTGGTGCTTTTTCATGGAAGTACCAGGAAACCGATACAGACTGTATGTATGATCTCAGCTGGTGATAACATCAAAAATCTAAATTTGAGTCCCTTCATGATAAAGTTGACACTTGGACCAAATATCTCTGGGTCAATTCACTAAAAGTCAGTTTTCCAAAACCCATCAATAACAGTTTAATGATAACCATTTCACCACAATATCAGGAGAAAGACTAAGTTTTTGGAAATAACTAGCCTACATCCACTCCTTCACCCCAACCATCAATAGACTCTAGTAGCCGCACAGGTTAAAGTTCACATCTTACAAAACAAGTGTGGCCAATTATGGGAGTGGCTGGTCTGAGGTAGCTCCAGTCCACACTAGTGGGTAGGCCCCCAACCAGCACTAAAGTGATTCTTGGGCTCAAGAGAGCAATGAAATAGTTTAAACAGGGTTTTAGGAGGGAAGATTCTACTTTATTTAGCAAATTAAACATTCCCCATAAAGTGAAAATAAGTCATTCTGCTAACAGTATGGTCCTATTGCTTTCTTCAGACCTAGATTTCCACGCATGTTTTAAGTTGTGAGAGTCTATGTCTTTTCTTCTGTTTCTTAGCTGAAAGACACTGTAGTACAAAGGATGTGCTTCCCAGAGAGCTTGACGCAAAGTCGGTGCTCATGAGGTATTGTTGGAAGAATAATCCACAAGTCTCAGAGTCAGACAAGTTTTCAACTCCAGCTCTGCCACTTTCCAGCTGGTTGTCGCAGAGTCAGCCATTGAATCTCTCTGACCTCAAGTTTCTCCTTCAGTAAAACCATGGGGAAAAACCCTTGGCTTTTTCTCCCTTCTGTTATTTTTCACATTATTTGCAAGAAACCTGTCTTGAACTGACTATTTATAGTCTACTTATTCCACTTAATGTGAAACCTCATACATTTCACTGCAAAGGAAGTTTGTGCCTCTTCCCTTCCATAAGAAGCTTAAGAAAACCCGACCAACAAAGACAGGGCAATTAAAGAATACTACAAATGAGATATTTAAGCTGCATATATTCAAGAGCTGAAGTGTGTGGTACAAATAAGTCCTCTGTGTTATCAGAAAGGGAATAAGATAATTGTAGACTCTCGTTCTACCTTCCAGAAAAGTGAAAACAATTTCACTGAACGATCATGGTATGTTCAAATTTAACATAGGCCCTTTAACAGAGAAAGTACAGTTTCTGAAATAAACCCTAATTTTTCTTGAACAAAGGAAAGTAGCTCTAATTCTTCAAAACTTTCTTTCATCAAAGTTGAACCATCAAATAATAAAGGCTCTGTGTCCTGGATGCTTACAACACCTTATCACTCCATGAATTGGCCTCAAGAAGTATAGGATCATTCTCATTCTTAAGAAATAGAGAATTCGATTTCCAGGAGTTAGATTAAACTTAGAATAAGACTTATATAGAGTTCTTAACCTCAATATTTGCTCAGCTATCTTTCAAGGCTCTGGCTTGTTTCATCCCATTTTTAAAAGTCAGAGCTTTCTAACCCTTGGTTCCTATGATGTCTGGTCTGTGTCAAGGCAAGGTCAGAGTGCCCTACGTTAATGTTGGAAGTGCAGTTCTTGCTGCCAATCTCCTCCATAATGTTTTTGCTATTTTCTCCTTAAAAATAAAGCTGTATTTAAGCCTCAAATTACAGTAAGTAAGCTCTTGGGTACTTACTTAAAAATCTAAAGTACTTTAAATTTTCAATCCATCAGTCCTCCTTCACAAGGTCTTTTTTACAATATGCAATTTATAAAAGAAAAGAATATTTTTCTTCAATAAATATTATATCACTATCAGAAGATATGATCAAAAGCATTTCCACTGAGCAAATAGTCATTGTATGCTAGCAGTTAGAAGCATGAAGTTTAGAACACAAGACACTGGATTTAAATTCCAGCTTTACTACACTTACCAGCTATGTGACTTTGCGCAAGTAACTCAATCTTTTTGCCCCAACTTTCCCATCTGTAAAATGGAGGCAATAATACAGCAATCGATTGTCTTGAGCAATAAAAGTAAAATATTTAGCAAAGTTCTTGAAATTTCAAAAACTCAAGAAATGTTAACTTTTTTACCATCATTAGCAGTGAATAAACCTATAACATTCCAAAGACTTTAGCTTGCAAAATGCTCTTGACCCTATTTCACTATTGTCTGCTTTAGTGGCTGCCATGGACCTCATGTTCTAGTCCCTATACGGCCACATACCTATGGAATCATGTCATTTGAAGTCTGCAAGAATTGTGGGGAAATCTCACCCTTCATTTATTCAAATGTCACTGGCCAGTGTGACTATGACCCGGAGTGTTATGACTCTATAGCTTTTAACCCTCTATTTTATTTTATTTTTTCAGCCCTCAATTTAAAAAGTTCCATTAAATACAATCATACTGAGTCATTTTACTTGAAAAATTCTTTTTTCCATCTCCAAACTAGAGGCTACAGAGAGACTTGGCAGGGCCCGCCTGGCCACCACCCTTTATAAACCCTATTGCTCTATCTTATCATGAAAAATGACAGAAACAAGGGTTATAAGTACCCAAATGCTTATGAGACTGACCATGTCAGCTTTCAAGATAAGAGTGTGGAATTTAGACACACATTCAACTGTATGCACTAGCTCTCACATTCATTCCATTTTCAAGAATATAACGTATCATCTAAAGTGAAAAGTAATTTTTGTATTTCTCTCGTTGACTGCCAACTATGTGCCATCAAAGTATAATTTAAGTACAGTAATATTCATTCTGCGAGTTTTGACAAATGCATACAAATGCACCACAACTAAATCATGGAAGAATTCCATCACTCCAGAAAATTTCCCCAAGCCCCTTAAAGTCAATCACTTTCCCCGCTCCTAGCCCCTGGCAAACACTGGTCTGCTTTCTGTCTCTATAGGTTAGTTTTTTCATGTACATTATCTTAGTACCACCTAAACTCTTCTTCTTTTTTTTTTTTTTACCTAAACTCTTCTGAGATAACAATATTACTCCTGTGGCAGCGACAGAGTTCACCAAATGTTTTTATTTACATTTACAGGTGATGAATATTCTGTATCTTTTAGCTTTTTATCAACACAGAGCCTTACAACAAAGTGTTGGAAAAAAAATAGCTACTCTCCAGTCAAGTAATTTGTTTCCCTTTAGTTAAAGCTGATTATTTTCTTTTTATTGAAGTCTTTAAAACAATTTATTAATCAAAGAGCCAAGGAATTTCATTTCATTTTATTTATTTATTTAATAATTTTAATTTCAAAATGTTAGAGGGTACAAGTGTTCTTGTTACATGGATGAATTGTACAATGCTGGAGTCAGGGCTTTTAGTGTGCCCATCACCAAAATAGTGTACATTATACCCGATAGGTGAGTTTTTATCCCTCACCCCCCTCCCACCCTCTCTCCTTCTTATTATCCAATGTCCTTTACACCACTTTATGACCATGTGTGCCCATCGTTTAGCTCCCACTAATTAGTGAGAAAATGTGGTGTTTGTTTTTCCATTCCTGAGATACTTCACTTAAGATAATGGTCTCCAGTTCCATCCAAGTTGCTGCAAAACACATTATTTCATTCCTTTTTATGGCTGAGTAGAATTCTACAGTATATATATATATATGTGTGTGTGTGTGTGTCTATCTATCTATCTATCTCCCACATTTTCTTCATCCACTCACCAGTTGATGGGCACTTAGGTTGATTCCACATCTTTGCAATTGTGAATTGTGCTGCAATAAACATTCAGGTACAGGTCTGTTTTTGATAAAATGACTTCTTTTCCTTTGGGTAGATACCCAGAAATGGAACTGCTGGATCAAATGGTAGATCTACTTTTAGTTCTTTGAGGAATTTCCACACTGTTTTCCATAGAAGTTGAATGATTTATAGTCCCACCAACAGTGTATAAGCGTTCATTTTGTACCACATTCATACCATCTATTGTTTGAATTTTTAGTAATGGCCATTCTAATAGGGGTAAGGTGGTAGCTCATTGTGACTTTAGTTTGCATTTCCCTGATGATTAGTGATGTTGAGCATTTTTTCATATTTTTTTTTTTGCCATTTGTCTATCTTATTTTGAAAAAACTTCGGTTCGTGTCTTTTGCCCACTTTTTAATGGGGTTGTTTTTCTCTTCCTGATTTGTTTGCGTTCTTTGTAGATTCTGATTATTAGCCCTTCATTGGATGTATGGTTTGTGAATATTTTCTTCCATTCTGTATGTTGTCTATTTACTCTGTCAATTATTTCCTTTGTGTGCAGCAGCTTTTAAATTTAATTAAGTCCCATTTATTTATTTTTACTGTTGCTTGTATTTAACTTTGGGGTCTTAGTCATAAATTCTTTGCCTAGGCTGATGTCTAGAAGAGTTTTTCTGATGGTTCCTTGCAGAATTTTTATGGTTTCAGGTCTTCCATTTAGGTCTTTAATTCATCTTGAGTAAACTTTTGTATAAGGCAAGAGATAGGGATCCTGTTTCATTCTTCTGCATGTGGTTATCTAATTTTTCTAGCATCATTTATTTCTAGCACCATTTATTATTTCTAGCACAGAGGAAAGGGTATCCTTTCCTCAGTGTATGTTTTTGTCTGCTTTGTCAAAAATCAGTTGGTCATAGCTATGTGGTTTTATTTCTGGGATCTCTATTCTATTCCATTGGTCTATGTTTATACCCATACCATGGTCTTTTATTAATAGTTACTATAGCCTTGTACTATAATTTGAAATCAGGCAATGTGACGCCTCCAGATTTGTTCTTTTTGCTTAAGATTGCTTTGGTTATTTGTGCTCTTTTTTGGTGCCATATAAAGTTTAGGATTATTTTTCCTAGATCTGTGAAAAATGACGTTGGTATTTTGATGAGAATTGTGTTGAATCTGTAAATCACTTCAGCAGTGTGGACATTTTAACAATGTTGATTCTTCCAATCCATTAGCATGAGATATTTTTCCATTGTTTGTGTTATTTATGATTTCTTTCATTAGTGTTTTGTAGTTCTCCTTATAGAGATCCTTCACCTCCTTGGTTAAGTGTATTCCTAGGTATTTTATTTTTCTTGTAGCTACTGTAAATGGTATTGAGTCCTTGATTTAACTCTCAGCTTGACTGTTGTTAGTATATATAATAGAAATGCTACTGATTTGTGTACATTGGTTTTTGTAACCTGAGACTTTACTGGATTTATGTGTCAATTCCAGGAATCTTTTGGTGGCATCTTTAGGGTTTTATAGATACTCTATCATATTGTGGACAAATGGGGATAATTTGACTTCCTCTTTCCTGATTTGGATGCCCTTTATTTCTTTCTCTTGCCTGATTGCTCTGGCTAGGACTTCCAGTACTATGTTGAATAGAAGTGGTGACAGTAGGCACTGTTGTCTTGTTCTGGTTCTTAGGGAGAAAGCTTTCAACTTTTCTTCATTCAGTATGATGTTGGCTGTGGGTTTGTCATATATAGCTTTTACAATTTTGAGGTATGTTCCTTGTATGCCTATTTTGCTGAGGGTTTTTATCATGAAGGGGTGCTGGATTTTATCAAATGCTTTTTCTGCATCTGTTGAGATGACCATATGGTCTTTGTTTTACTTCAGTTTATGTGATGAATCATAGTGATTGATTTACATATGTTGAGCCATCCTTGCATCCCTGGGATGAAACCCACTTAATCATGGTGAATAAGTATCTTTTCTTTTTTCTTTTTTGAGACAGTCCCTGGCTAGAGTGCAGTGGTATCATTATAGCTCACTGCAACCTCAAACTCCTGGGCTCAGGTGATCCTTCTGCCTCAGACTCCTGAGTAGTTGGGACTACAGGTGCGTGCCACCATGCCCAGCTAATTTTTCTATTTTTTGTAGAGATGAGATCTCACCCTTGCTCAGGCTGGTCTTAAACTCCTGACCTCAAGTGATCTGCCTGCCTCACCTTCCAGAGTGCTAGGATTACAGACATGAGCCACCACGCCCAGCCTGGATTATCTTTTTGATGTGTTATTGAATTTGGTTTGCTAGTATTTTGTTGAGGATTTTTGCATGTATTTTCATAAGGGATATTGTTCTGTAGTTTTCCTTTTTTCTTGGGTCCTTTCCTGGCTTTGGTATCAAGTTGATACCAGCTTCATAGAATGAGTTAGGGAGGGTTCACTCCTTCTCAATGTTATGGAACAGTTTCAGTAGAATGGGTGCCAGTTCTTCTTTGTAGGTCTGGTAGAATTTGGTTGTGAATCCATCTGGGCTGGGGATTTTTTTTTTGGGAGATTTTTTTTTTTGCTGTTTCAATCTTGCTCCTCATTATTGGTCTGTTCAGGATTTCTATTTCTTCCTGATTAAGGTCTGGGAGGTTGTGTGTTTCCAAGAATTTATCCATTTCCTCTAGGTTTTCTAGTTTTGTGTGTAGAGGTTTTCATAGTAGCCACAGATGATATTTCAAATATCTGGAATATCAGTTGTAATGTCTCCTTTTCTGTTTCTGATTGAGCTTATCTGAGTCCTTTCTCTTCTATTTGTGGGTAATCTAGCTAGTAGCCTATCAATTTGGTTTATCTTTTCAAAGAATCAACTTTTGGTTTTGTTGACCTTTGTATTTTTTTTGTTTCCATTTCATTTAGTTCTGCTCTGAGCTTTATTATTTCTTTCCTTCTGCTGGCTTTGGGTTTGGTTTGTTCTTCTTTTTCTACTTCCTTGAAGTCTGACAGTAGGTTGTTAATTTGTGATATTTCTGATGTAAGCATTTAAGGCAATGAACTTCCCCCTTAGCACTGCTATTGCTGTTTCTCACAGATTTTGGAAGCTTGTATTTTCTTTGTTGTTCAATTCAAAATTTTTTTTCCTTTCTGTCTTGATTTCACCAGTAACCCAAGGATCATTCAGTAGCAGGTTGTTTCATTTCCATGTATTTGTGTAATTTTGAGAGTTCCTCTTGGCATTGATTTCTAGTTTTATTCCATTGTGGTCTGAGAAGATACATCGTATGATTTCAATTTTTCTAAATTTGTTAATACTTGTTTTATGGCCTAACATATGATCTATCTTGGAAAATGTCTCATGTGCTGATGAGAAGAATGTATATTCTGTAGTTTTTAGGTAGAAGTTTCTGCGAGTGTCTGTTAGGTCCATTTGTTCTAGAGTCCCATATAAGTCCAGAGTTTCTTTGTTGATTTTTTGCTTCAATGATGTGTCTCATTCTGTCAGTGAAGTGTTAAAGTTCCCAGGTGTTATGATGTTGCTGTTTATTTTTTTCCTTAGATCTAGTAGAATTTGCTTTATGAATCTGGGAGCTCCTGTGTTAGGTGCATATATATTTAGGATTGCTACATCTTCTTGTGGAATTGATCCCTTTATCATTATACATTGACCATCTTTGTCTTTTTTTTTTACCTTTTTCTTTTCTTTTCTTTTCTTTTTTTTTGAGACAGATTCTCACTGTGTTGCCTGGGCTAGAGTGCCGTGGCATCAGCCTAGTTCACAGCAACCTCAAACTCCTGGACTCAAGTGATCCTCTTGTCTCAGCCTTCCAAGTAGCTGGGACTATAGGCACGCACCACCACTCCCAGCTAATTCTTTCTATTTTTAGTAGAGACAGGGTCTCGCTCTTTTTCAGGCTGGTCTCGAACTCCTGAGCTGAAGTAATCATCCTGCCTTTGCCTCCCAGAGTGTTAGGATTACGGGTGTGAGCCACTGTGAGCCTTACCATTGTTGATTTAAAGTCTGTTTTATCTGATACAAGAATAGCTATTCCATTTGCATGGAATATTTTTTCCATCCCTTTTCTTTGAGTCTATTAGAATCTTTGAAGTTAAATGGGTTTCTTTGAGATAGCATATATTTGGGTTGTGTTTTTGAATCTTTTAAGGGGGGCATTAAGACTGTTTACATTCAATGTTACTATTGATATGTGAGATACTGTTCTGGTCATCATTTTGATTGTTACCTAGTTGCTTTGTGTTATAGTTTTATAAGAGCTATGAGTTTCAACTTTTGGGCATTTTTACACTCATGAGTATCAATTGTTTTATTCCATGTATAGAACACTTTTAAGCATTTCTTGTAGGACAGGTCTACTTGTGACAAATTCCCTTAGTGTTTGCTTGTGTGGAAAAAGCTTTATTTCTCCTTCATTTTTGAAACTTAGTCTTGCAGGATACAAAATTCTTGGCTGCCAGTTATTCTATTTGAGACTAAAAACAGGATCCTATTCCTTTCTGGCTTGTGAAGTTTCTGTTGAGAAGTCTGCTGTTAGTCTGATGGGTTTTCCTTTGTAAGTCACTTGATGTTTTTGCCTCACAGATTGTAGGAGTTCCTCCTTCATGTTGACTTTGGCCAGTCTGATGACTGTGCCTTGATGATACCCTTTTTGCAATGAAACTCCCAGGTGTTTGTTGGACTTCTTGTATCTGGATGTCTAAAACTCTATTGAGATCAGGGAAGTTTTCCTTAATTATTTCCTCAAATATATTTTCCAGGCCTCTTGCTTTTTCTTCTTCACCTTCAGGGATATCTATGATTCTTATTTTTGTCTGTTTTATATAATCCCATATTTCTCATAGACTTTCTTTGTTCCTCTTAATTCTTTATTCTTTATTTTTGACTGACTGTGTTAATTACAAAGAGCCGTCTTCAAGCTCTGAAATCCTGTCTTCTGCTTGGTCTAGTTTATTCTTAAAAGTTTCCACTGTGTTTTGTATTTCCCTAAATGAATGTTTTACTTCCAGAAGTTCTATTTGCTTTTGTTTGATATATCTATCTCTTTAGTAAATTTTTCACTCATATTCTGAATTATTTTTCTGGTTTCTTTGAATTGGTTTTCCATTTTCTCTTGAATCTCATTGAACTTCCTGGTAATTCATATTTGGAATTCTTTATCTGTCATTTCAGTATTTTCATTTTGATTGGGATCTATTGCTAGAGAATGGTGTACTCCTGTGGGGAAGTACTTTTACTCTGATTTTTCATACTTCCAGAGTTCTTGCACTGATTCCTTCTCATCTGGAGCAGCTGTTGCTTCTTGTTTTTGAATTTTCCTTTGTTTAGATGGTACTTTTTCCCCCCCCTCACTCTTAAGGGCATGCCTTTAGTGTATGTTGGGTAAGGACCTTTTGCTTTGCTTGTGGATACTTTGATGTGGGTCTAGGTTCTGGATAGATAACTTGGTTATGGATATCGTTAGTGTGGTGGTTTTCTCAATTGCTAGGCTATAGTGGTGGGGTACTATGTGCATGGGCAGATTCCCTGTCTCTCTTTGGTGAGGGGGGATGAAGGTCTTTGAAATCCTTTCTTTTTTTCCCAGCCCTGTGGTCTTCTAAACAGTGTGAATTATATTGGGATAACCAATTTAATCTCTAAGACAGTAGGTGGTGCTTGTGGGTAAGAGTCAGCCACGCTCCTTTCCATGGGGCTCCAAATTTCTCAGGGACTGAGCTCTGTTGAAATTTTGCTCCTTCTTGCTCTGCTCTGTAACTTCTTCCTGTGGAACCTCCAGTAGGTTTTGGCACTTTTCCCTCAGAATTACACCTGAGCAGCCTTTTTTCATCTAAAATTTTTCCTTCTTTCTGAGACAATTTGGTGACTGATATCTCTAGTCAGCCATTTGCCCTGTCCCTGTTGATTACTTCCTTAAAGTGAGGAGAACTTTTTTCTATTATATTTCTTCTTTTCAAAATATGGACTTTTATTACTCAATTTCTATAAAATCAAACTATTAATTATTCACCTATCCCTGACCCACTGAACTTCAACCATGGATAGAGAAAAGAAAGCAGTAAGAAATGAATTTTATGAAAGTGTTTTCGTGCTCATGCCAGACTCTTGTTTTTTTTCTTAGAGCACAACACTCAAATAGCAGACTTTTCTAAAGGACATGCTCTGTCTGAAGGAATTGACTGAGGACCCAATCATGCAAATGAGTTCAGGAGTGTATTTACAGTGATTTATCTAATTTGATTTTTTGAAAGCTAAAGTCCTGACCTTTTATCCCCCATTGTGAACAGCCACAATAATGTAGGAGTGAAGAGAACATGGAATTTCACAAAGTTAGAAGGTTCCTTTGATTCCTTTGCATTGACTAGAACTCAGCCACGTGGTGTTCCAAGCTAAGGAAGGTCAGGTGTCTTTGTGGGACTGGTGGAGATGTGTGCTTGTGAGTAGCAGGGTCACAGATTTAGGAGAAGCCTCTTCATAATTTGTATAGCTATTTTATTTTTAAAATAACATTTATCATTTTCAGTTATAAAAGTAATTTCTAATATTATAGAAAACTTATTTGGAGACTTTGATTATCCATAATGCAACTGCAGCTTGCTCTAAAAAATAAAAGAAGGCTATTATACAACAGAAAGTATGGCCCAAATTTCTTTTTATTAAATCTCATTCCATTCTTAAAGAAGCCCTTGCTCAGAACCATTTACTCTTAAATACTAAAATGGTAGACCTAAATCCAAATATATCTATAATTATAGTAAATGTAAATCATCTAAACATACCAATTCAAAGACAGATTGTCAGAATGAAAACAAAGCACAACATACTGCCCACAAGAAACTCACTCTAAATATAACAATATAGTAGGTTAAAAATGAAAGAATGGAAAAATATATACAATGAAGACACAATTCAAAAGAAAGCTGAGTGGCTAGATTAATATAAAACAAAGTAGACTTCAGAGAGAGGAAAATTCCTGGGGATAATGAAGGGCATTACATAATTATAAAAGGGTTAATTTATTAAGTAGACATAACAGTCCTAAATGCATATTCAACTAACAACAAAATATATTAAGTAAAAACTGATAGAACCGGACAAATAAAAATTATAGTTGGGGACTTGAACTCAATTTTTCTTGTTCTATCAACTCAGTTCTTGACAGAGTGAGTAGAAAGAAAATTGGCAAAGATAACACCATCAACCAATTGGACCTAATTTACATTCATAAACTCTACCCAACAATAACAGAATACGCATTTTCTTCAAGTGCACCAAGGACATTAACCAACATAGACAATGTTGTGGTTTTTGTCATAAAACAAAACTCAGCAAATTAAAAAAAATGGAAACCATACAAAGTATATCCTCTGATATAATAGAATTAAACTAAAAAGAACTTGGTAATTCTAATTTTTAGCTGGTAATGGTAGAGTTTGGTAGATAAACTCATGGGCTCTGGATTCATATCAAAGTGGATTTGAATTCTGGTTCTATTACATACATGTTTTGAAACCTTGGACAATTTATTTAATTTCTGGTTGCTATGTTCTTTAATTTATAAAATGGGCTTAATAAATATCTATACTTTACAATATTGTCAAGATTAAAGTGATAATACATTTACATAAAGTGCTTAGGACAGTTTTGTCAACTGTGTGTGGTTTTTTTTTTTTTAGAGATGGGGTCTTGCTATGTTGCCCAGGCTGGACTTAAACTCCTGGGTTCAAGTGATTCTCTTGCCTCAGCTTCCTGACTACAGGTGCATGCCACCATGCCTGGCTCACCTGTATGTGTTTCATTAACTACAATTATGGGGAGGAAGGAGCCTTTGCTTGAAGCATGATTATTGATAACAAGGGGTGGCAATAGCTGTTTGGTTTTAAAATAATGACAGGTGTGATGACTTACTTGCCATTGATCTAGCATAACTTATTTTAACATTTTTCTTGAGTATCCACATTTGTCATTGTAAAAACATCTTTATTGGGGAGCCATGTTGGAGGGCTGGTGGTGGTGGCTTGAGGAGGCGCTCCTCGCTCTCTTGGTCTCGATCTTTTCCTTGCTTCCCCCAGTTCCCTTCATCCCCCACCCCATCGCCTGTGTGCCGGAGTGTGTGCAAGGAAGAGGGGGGTTGTAGGGGGATTGTGGGGGAGGCATTCCTGTCCCTAGGAGACCCATGGAGGGAGGTGGCGGAGGCTGCAAGGGACTCCGGGAAGCCATGGACATCGAGATGCTGTAGGAGGTGCTGAAAGATTTTGAGAAGAGGGGGACAAAGGAAGTTTGTCCTGTCCTGGATCAGTTTCTTTGTCATGTACCAAGACTGGAGAAACAGTGATTCAGTAGTCCCAATTTAAAGGCTATTTTATTTTCAGACTGGAGAAAGTGATGGTGATTTCAGAACTTCAACTCCTGAACCAAGAGATCCTCCTAGCCCTAATGTTGAATATATTCCCTTTGATGAAGGAAAGAATACTGAAAATTGTCACTGGATTTAACGGTATCCCTTTTACTATTCAGCGACTATGAATTACTAACAGATCCAAGGAGAAACTACACGGGAACAGACAAATTTCTCAGAGGAGTAGAAAAGAATGTGGTGGTGGTTAGCTGTGTTTATCCTTCTTCAGAGAAAAACAATTGCAATAGTTTAAATCAAATGAATGGTGTTATGTTTCCTGGAAATTCACCAAGCTATACTGAGAGGTCTAATATAAACGGGACTGGAACATCCAGGCCACTTAATTGACCAAAGGTTTCTTTGTCAGCCCCCATGGCAACAAATGGTTTGCCTGAGAGCACAGACAACAAAGAGTCAAACTTACAGCCAAATGACAAGAAAGATCACAGTGACTCTCTGACATCTGAATTAGAAGTTTCCTCAGTGAGCCCTATAAAGAATAAACATCCAAATAAAGACTCTGTGGAAGCTGACGGGCATGAGGTAAAAAGACTCAGGTTTGACAAAGAAGGTGAAGTCAGAGAAACGGCCAAACAACTGCCAGTGAAATTTCTTCAGTTATGGTAGAAGGAACAGAAGCAGCATTTTCACCTCAGGATAAAGACAAAGAAAGTAGTCGCACCAGGCAACACTATACAGAGACGATGAAGAAGAGGATAAAGAGGAAGAAGTAGGTATTTAGAGACCATCTGTAAAAGGGTGGAGTAAGGAGATCCTCAAATTCTTGTACTTCATTTTTTCCGTGAAAGAATTTAACATAATGGGACTGCTTATAGTGCTGATGTTGGGCTTTTCTCCTACCTATATGTAGCTGCAGCAGAATTTCAGGGGATATGATTTGAACTATAGAATATTAGAATTCATGAAACTTATCTGTGGAGGTATTTTGAAAATAAAATTTAACTACAACAACATTTGCTTATTTTTAGAGTCTTTTGTGACATCAAGAAAATGATCCCAGAAAGAAAAAATAAAGAAAAAGAATCTGAAGATGGCTTAACTGTGAATGAAGAGACCTCTGAAGAAAATAATCAAATGGAGAAATCTGATGTGTCTCAAGCTGAGGAAGAGTTACTACATTCTGAAGGTAGTGAAAACACAGGCCCTGTAAGTAGTGGTTATTCCAACTGCCATGAAACAGAAGAATTAATAGGATCCAATTCCAGCAAAACTGGAGAGATTCTTTCAGAATCATCCATCAAAAATGATCACGAAGCCACAGAAGTCACAGATGAACCAATGGAACAAGACTAACTATTTAGAAACATTTAGATGCAGTATTTTACATACAGTTCTGGTTTTAACACTGTATAAAACTTTTATGTAAAAGTGGACCTTTTGTTTTACAAGAGAAGCAGGTTGAAAAATAAAGAGTTGTACGTGTTAGAACTGTGAATATCAGCTCCTCTGGGTCCTGCTTACCACTGACCTTTTTTTTGGTCTGGTCAAATCAGTGGTATGTGTATAGATTTTTTTTTTTAAATTTAGAATTAGAATTCAAGTTTTTAAACTGGAAAGTAATAATTATAATTTTGAAAATTTTTTGAGATTATCACATTTAGTTTATCCATATGTAAGAAAGCTTTTTGTCTTATCTTTTTCTGACAGCTCTAGCAGTTTTCATATTTTGGTCATAGTTTCAACATTTTAACATGTGAACTATAGGGTTTCACGCTGGTTTCCAGATTTTATTGTTTGACTACGTACAATGAAACTTTAAGTCATATATATAATATTCTAAGGGGGAAAATGTTATTTTTTTGTTTCTATAAGAGATGAATACAGTGGATAATTTTTCTGTTGGTAATGATTGAGTTCACCTCTTTCCAAAGACATTTTCTTTCTCTTCTGAGTAATTCCAATAAAATCTAGCTCTTGTGAAATCCTGGAAATCTTATCTGTTTAAATACCAGGTTAAACACATTCCAAGAGATTTGTTTAAACTGAAATTCTTTTGTATACTTCTGAGGTGCCTGAGGAAAAAAGACTTCATTATTTACGAGAAAATGTGCTTTATCTTGGAAATTGTGTTCAAACATTAACTTACTATTTCATAGAATGAATGCTTATGAAGCTGACATGACACTGGGCAGAAGAACTGGGCAGGTTCCTTGACCTTTTGCTTGCATTTCTGAACATTGTGACTATTTCACATTTCTTTCTAAATTATTCAGGTATGCAAATGTCAACTGGTAGCAACACACTGTAGGAAGAACTAATAATACTTTAGAATGTACGGCTAAAGACTGAACTTTGGGGTAGCAAGAAGCCACATGAGTTTAAAATTTTTAAGTGAGTCTATACATCAATGTTAATTTCTTCTATGCACAAAGACAATGTTACTTTAACACAACACAATATTTTAAATCAAATTTTCATAACCCTTCAAATTACTGGCTGCAACTTAAAATTACTGCTCTAAGCTGTACCTTTTGTAGCTTAAATTTTAATTTTGTAAATTAAATTTTGTAAATTAATGTTTGTGCTCTATTGTGAGCTTTTGTGAAATTATTTTGTAAATTTGATGTGAACTTGATACAGGTTTCATATAACAGATTTTTAAATTAAAAAACCAAAACATAAGAACAAAACAAAAAAAACTTAATGAAAGAACTGTTATTGTGGAGGAACTGTTGCACATTCTGGGGCCTATAATCTTTTGCAATGGCTATACCATCCTTTGCAATCCCCATTGATAATCCATTAATAAAACGGCAACCTGTTGATGAGATTCATTAATAAATTGGAAACATGGATTAAGACACTTTTAGGAGCACTATGTTAGATAATGCACTAATTAGGAGCAAGATTAGTCTAAAGGTAGCAAATACAGAAAATTATTAAGTAAATAACAATATAATAAATTAAATAAGATTATTGAAATAGGTATTAATAAAGGAAATAAGTTATTGATAGTCTTCCCTTTCCAGTTGCTATCTCCATTCATCCCATCGTAAACCATTAAGCGCATGATAACATCAGAACGTTAGCTGGGCGGTGATGAGGGAAAGTGGGTAGGGAAACACCCCTCGAGATGGTAGAGTGTTGAAATGCCTACAGGCCCAAGAAGTTAGAACATCTGTTAAGCTCAAGAGATCAATCTTTCACATTAGATCACAGAGTTCAGTTCCATAATAGTATTCCTTGGTCTCTCAAGCAAAATTACCCTGCTACCAGCAATATGTTTATGAGTATTGGTTAAAGCTGACCAATGGAAAAGTGCTGAAAAGAAAAAAATTTATTGTAAAGAAAATGATTTTCTATAACTACACTCTAATGTCATATTACATTGTGGTTTCCAATAATGTATCAGGAAACAGGTGTCTTATGAAGCCATAAGAAACAGAGATAGATAGAACTCAACAGATGAAATGGGGTTGAATCACATCTCATGGTCAGCATGTTTAAAAGTGGTTTCTCAGATTAGGGAGGGCGTAAGGAGCTAGACTGGAAAAGGAATAGCAATGACTAAAATAACTGACTTTTTAACCATACTAGGGAGAAGTGTGACTTTAGTTTTGGATCCTTGGGCAAATGGCTACAGAAAGACCAGAGAGTTAAAATTAGCATGAGCATTATCATTGGCTATTCTGTCAGGCTTAGCACTTTGCTGTATGGGGCAATTAAATGCATTAAGAAGCTTGAATCGGTTTCACAAAAGGTTCCAAGTAGCAATGTGAAATTCCTTCTTTATGGTAGATCTCCAAAGCTGGAAGAGCAGTGGCCAAACCCATTAATAAGAACAATATAATTTTCCTGGGTTGGCAATACTTCATGGATTGAGTATGATTGAATAAAAAAGAATAACTGTGTGGTCTACAAAACTATTGGACATTTTTAAAAATTAGAAGATTCCCAAAAGGAGAACTTAAGACCTAACATCTGATCTTAGTTAAAATTCCACTGAACATTAGTATAACGTTTACAAAGTATGTACAGGTACATTTATTCAATGCTTATAAGAACTGGTAAGATAGGTTACAATTTCATTTTTTATAGATAATCAATCTGAAGCTCAGAGAGGTTAAATGACTTACCAATGCTCAAATTACTGGTAAGTGGCAGATTGGGAATTTCCCCCTTTCTGGATTCTTTGGCTTCATTGGAATAGGATATAATTTGGATATGTAAATAATCTCTATGAAAATATTGTTCAAAGACACAAAAATTTACCACAATTTTCAGAGATACCACTCCTATATGAATACCAGGTAATTTTGGCCTGGCGTGGTGGCTCACGCCTGCAATCCTTGCACTCTAGGAGGCCAGGGTGGGAGGATTGCTTGAGCTCAGGAGTTCAAGACCAGCCTGAGCAAGAGTGAGACCCCATCTTTACTAAAAATAGAAAAAATAGTCCCAGCTACTCGGTTGGCTGAGGCAGGAGGATGGCTTGAGTCCAGAAGTTTGAGGTTGCAGCTATGATGATGCCGCCGTACTCTATCTAGGGTGACAGAGCGAGACTCTGTCTCAAAAATAACAAAAAACAAAATACCAAGTAATTTTATGTCAAGTGTAGGTCACACCTTGAGATCTTGCTCTTTGGCTTGGTAAATTTAAACAAATGATTAGATTATTAATTACTATCAATAAATGGCATTGAAAATTATTACTTTGTTTTATTTACATAAGTAATATGATCTTATTGTAGAAAAATTTGAAAATAGAGATAAGCCAAAAGAAAGATTATCCAACCCTCAAATTTTTGGCCAGAGATAGCACTGATGAATTTTAGTGTATATCTTTCTAGTGTTTAATATAAGTGTATATACATATATAAACTAAAATAAAACACCCAAATCTATAAACATATGTATGCACATTTAAAATATATATGTGCATTTTAAATTTATATGCATATATTTATATATATACACACATAAAATAATTGAGAATATTGTATATATTCTGCTTATATATTGAATTTTCAAAACTTATCATGGACATCTCTGCATTAAATAAATATACTTCTACACTATCTTTTGTTATGACATTGTTGGATACTTCAGATTGTTATTGTGAATAATACTGTGATGTAGTTATACCTTTGCCTAAATTCTCAATTATTTCCCTAGGGCAAATTTCTAGAAGTGAGTTTTCATGGACATTGACAAATTGTCCTCCAGGAAGTGGTATTTCCACCAGCACTGTATAAGAGGTCTTGTTTCCTCACATACAACATGGAGTATTTTCAGCTTATTTGTTGGCATTTATTAAAGTTCCTATGTGCTCACAGTTCCGTCCTCCTGGGGATCTTGTGTTCTAAATGGCTGGCTGATCCTGAGATACATATGGGTAATGGAGTTACAGGCAGACCAGCTGGGTTGCAAGGTTTAAACAAGATAATACAGGTACAGCATATGGCAGAGTATCTACATGTGGTAAATGTTAAGTATATAGTAGCTATTTATTATTGTCATATTTTAGCTTGGAAAATTCCTCTTCATCTCCATCAGGAAAAGTCTTTTTTCAGAATCCAAACAAAATACAATCTCCTTTTTGATGCCTTTCTTAATTTCTCAAAGGATGATTTAGACCCTTTTTCTCTGCACTCAGCACAACTTTATATATACTTCTGTTGTATGTCATATCACACTGTAACGTAATTATTCTTTTATCTCTTTGACTCTCAGTACATTGTTAAATGCCTGTGAATAAGGACTACGTCTTATCTCTGCCCACAGCACTGGTCCTGACACTTGGTAGCAATACAATAAATGTTTGTTACATGAGTGAATTGATGAAAAAGCAAAAGAATAAAAATTTTGCTTTTCAGATGAGTGACCCAAGACTTCCTCAGCACTTTTCATCGCAGGATTTAAGGTATGGAAGAAAGTGGATAAGGACTATCTATGGTCCTAGTTCCCTTGGAAGTTGGCAATAGAATTAAGAAAGCTATGGGGAAAACTCTGATTGAGGGTGTTATTGGAAGTTTCATCACAATACTTGTGATGTGTGGGTAAGAGCTCCTTCTTTTCTGCCTGTGTAGTCAGAGCATGTCATTGAAGAGGAGAAACCTGCCAAGTTCTCTGAAGGAGGGAAAGCTATCGTATTCTCGCGGGGGTATCTACACAGACTACATTCCTTTTCCCTGATTCACGTGGGTGGCCATTTGGTACAGTCATTCCACCACTTCTTAGCCATAACTGACTGAGTGAGGGTAGACACCCGACTCAGTAGGAGCCAATCCATTCATTGTACTGAATCAATTAGATTCTGTCCCTTGGGAATTAGGATCAGCGCCTGACTGGGCTCTGTGCTTTAAATCTGAGGAGATACCCTTATATTAATTTCAAAAGTTTTCCATTTTTACTTGTTATTTGAGTGGTGTTTTTTATTTCTAATCCAAGGAATTTCGACCAAGGCAGTAGGATTATTGATTTTCCATGTATAGTAGTGCTTTGAAAAATATTATCTATCATAGTAGTGCTAAGGTTCTGTCCCAAAAGACATGTCAGAAGGTGTCCTGATGGTTGAGTGCCTTACGGGCACTTCAGCCAAGGGGTCAAGCTGGATCTCAAAAACATCCTGTCTTGACTATGATTAGGATTGGTGTTGGGGTATACCCTGGCCCCATGCTGATCCTGATGCAGCCCTGGGAATCTCAGAATTTCTGGACTAGCCTTGTATTTTAGCACATTGGTGGAGATAAGGATTAAGATCCTTTGAATTGGAAGCAGTCTGCTTATATAAGGGAAAAATCTGCAAGGCTTGCAAAATTCCTGGGAAAAATTTAAAAATATACCTGTGACTTATTATTTAGACTTTTGAGAGTGAAAGGGGAACTATTAATAGTTAGAACAGCAGTCATAAAGTGGAACTGTCTTTGGCAAAGAGGGCTATAATGTCACCACATCTCTGGGTGATTTATGGGATTTACATATATATTTAATTAATGAAGGTCATAAAAACTGGTGTTTATTTTTGTTTGGGAGCACTCACATTATTGTTGTTTTAAAAACAAATCTTTATTCATTATAGACAAAAATTATAAAATGTAGATATGCAGGAAGAAGGCAATAAAAAATAACCTGTCACCTACCTCTCAAGGCTAATGACTATTAATATTTTGGCATACATCTTTCTAGATTTTTCTATTTATTCACATAATATATTTAAATAAAAAATTAGACCAGATTATACATATTATTGTATAAATTGCTTTTTAATGTCCTTTTCATGTCAACATAAATTTTAATGATTATTTTCTAATTTGTTCATTATGTATCATAGCTCATTTAACAATCCCTATTCTGAGCCATTTAGGCTATCTCCAGTTTTTGTGCTTTAAAAGACTATTCATTCTCCTGCGATAATTTTTCTCTTGAAATAAGTGTGGGGTAGTAGAGAGGTGGTTTGTACACAGGATCGTGTTCTAACCTCTCAGGTTAGAAACCCAGTATGAACTGTATACATAAGCCTATTAAAACATTTTTAACTGGTCACCAAATCAAATGTAAGGTTTTTTTTTCCTTCTTTCCAGAAGGACAAAAGTAAGCATTTGGAAGCAGGCCTGTGCACCCCCTTGTGTCACCTAGGTGGAATGTGCTGCCAGTATTCCCTCTCTGCATAAGAACAGGCTTTCCCAAGGCTGAGGAGGAAGCAGGCTTTGCAAAGGACACTGTGATGGAAATCATAACATACAAGAAGGCAGTGTAATTTGTCTTTATATCTGTAGGTATTTTCTGTACCATGAAGTGATCTTGACTTTTCAGTACATTATTAGATAAGATTTTCTTTCTATTGTAGCCCACCTTTGGTACAATGCCATTTTGTATAATCAAAAAAAATTTTTTGACAGTAGCATATTCATTGAAAAGTATATAGCAATTATTATAATAAAAGCGATAACAATCATCAACATTTTGATGTATTTTCTTCTGGTGTTTTTTCTGCATATACATACATACACATATAGATATACAAATTATATAGTGGATAGTAGTCTATTATAAGGGTTTGCCTGTTCCTTTTTTCAACTTGACATTAAATTGTTATCATAGGAAAGTCAGATTCTGTATCTATCTTGTTCACTGATGAATCTCCAGTGCCTAACAGAATACATGGCATGTAGTAAACCCTTGATAAATTTTATTCAATTACTGAATTTTACTATATCTTATAATTTACCTAACTATTCCCCTGTTGTACCACATTTCCAGGTTGTTCACTATTGTAAATCATGTAATGATGAACTTTTTTCTGCATAAAGTTTTTTCAACCTTCCTGATTTTTTCTCTTCATGTTAGATTTCTTGAATGCAATCGTTAGATCAAAGGGAATAAAAAGTATTAATGCTCCAATTCCATGTTGCCAAGCTGCTTTCCAATTCACACAAACACCAGCAAGGCCTATGAGTAAATGGCAGAGCTACAAACCCAAGTAAGATCTCCACTCAAAAGCCTGGGTTCTTGACACTATTCTATGCTGCCTCTTCATCAATCTAGTTAAACAATTGATTGAACAATGGTAAAGTAAAGATTCTAATTAATTAATTCAGATTTATCAAACCAGTAATTCTAGCACAAAAAGAAAAGAGTGAGTATGGCAGGGATTTAACTTAATGAAGCCATTCTGACTCATGATAAGAGGGCCACCATTAGTATAAATGGCACCTTTGTGTGGCTTGGAAAAAGAACACTTCTCCAAGATATTTTGATGCCTTCTGCAGGAAAATTATCTTAACAAATATATAAATCTATGACTATAGAAGTGTGAATTGCACTTCCTAGGGCCATAAGGCACAAAACCTGGATAATTCTATTTTCTAAGCCCTTGAGAATCCTCTTTTTAATCCAGACTAGAATTGTGTAAGGATATAATGTCAAGCTAAGTAAACTATGTCTTCTGGAAGTCTCTTTTTGAAAATTATGACAACTTTCATCCTTGTTTTAATCTCTTGGCTCCTCACTGGGTCTCTTTGTTTTTAAAATGTTTCTAGTGTTTCTGTAATCTCATCTACAAATTCTGCTCTGGGATCATAAATCCTCTCAGCTTAGAAGCAATGGTGGAAAATGTCATTTTATAATAAAATGACTTCTTTTAAATACTTACAAACTATAATTTTAAAAAGGTAAAGCCCATTTCATGTTTATATTTTCATTTGAAATAATTTTAACAACATAAATTTATCAGGAAAATATTATTAATAGTTTTATTTCTATAAGATATGCATCCAGAGAATTTCTATCTGTTATCCATTTGATTATTTGGCCCTTACAAGATGAGTTTCCATCAATTTTAAAAGTGTATTTGGGTAGTATGGAAATTTTAATGATGTTGATTCTACCAATCCATGAGCATGGGATGTTTTTCCATTTGTTTGTGTCATCTATGATTTCTTTCATCAGTGTTTTGTAGTTCTCCTTATAGAGATCTTTCACCTCCTTGGTTAAGGATATCCCTGGGTATTTTATTTTCTTTGTAGCTATTGTAAGTGATATTGAGTCCTTGATTTGACTCTCAGCTTGACTGTAATTAGTATATAGACATGTTACTGATCTGTGTGCATTGATTTTGTAAGCTGAGCATTTGCTGAATTTATTTATCAATTTTTGGAGTCTTTTGGTGGAGTCTTTAGGGTTTTCTAGATACAAGAAATCATTATATCATCAGTGAACTGGTATAGTTTGACCTCCTCTTTCCTGATTTGGATACCCTTCATTTACAAATTTAATGTAATCCCATCAAAATATCAATGTCATATTTCACAGATCTAGAAAAAATAACTCTATGCTTCATTTGGAACCAAAAAAGAGACTGAAAAACCAAAGCAATCTTAAGAAAAAAGAACAAATCTGGAGGTATCACATTACCTGACTTCAAATTATACTACAAGTCTATAGTAACTAAAACAGCATGGAATGGGTATAAACGTAGACACATAGACCAGTGGAATGGAATAGAAATCCCAGAAATAAAGCCATGTAGCTACAACCAACTTATTTTTGACAAAATAGATAAAAACAAACACTGAGGAAAGGAAGCCCTATTCAATAAATGGTGCTAGAAAAATTGGATAACCACATGCAGAGGAATGAAACAGGATCCCTATCTCTCACCATACACAAAAATTAGCTCAAGATGGATTAAAGACCTAAATGTAAGATCTGAAATCATAAAAATTCTGGAAGGAACCATCAGAAAAACTCTTCTAGACATTGGCCTGGCAAAGAATTTATGACTAAGACCACAAAGGCAAATACAACAACAACAAAAATAAATAAATGGGACTTAATTAAATTAAAAAGTTTCTGCACAACAAAGGAAATAATCAACAGAGCAAACAGACAACCTACAGAAACGGGAGAAAATATTTGCAAACTATACATCTGACAAAGGGCTAATATCCAAAATCTACAAATAACTTAAACAAATCAGCAAGAAAAAACCAAACAACCCCATTAAAAAGTGGGCAAAAGACATGAATAGAAGTTTTTCAAAAGAAGATGACAAATGGCCAAAAAATGAAAAAATGCTCAACATCACTAATCATCAGGGAAATGCAAATTAAAACCACAATGAGATATTACCTTACCCCTGTCAGAATGGCCACTATTAAAAAGTCAAATAACAATAGATGCTGACATGGATGCAGAGAGAAAGGAACACTTATATATATACTGTTGGTGGGACTGCAGGTTAGTCCAGGCTTTATAAAATATAGTATGGAGATTCCTCAAAGAAATGAATGTAGATTTACCATTCAATCCAGCAATTCCACTATTAGGTATCTACTCAAGAGAAAAGAAGTCATTTTATAAAAAAGACACTTGTACTTGAATGTTTATTGCAGCACAATTCACAATTGCAAAGATGTGGAATCAAACTAAGTGCCCATCAGTTGATGAGTGGATAAAGAAAATATGGCATATATACCCCATGGAGTACTACTCAGCCATAAAAAGGAATGAAATAATGTCTTTTGCAGCAACTTGGATGGAACTGGAGGCCATTATCCTAAGTGAAGTATCTCAGAAATGGAAAAACAAACCCCACATGTACTCTCTAACAATTGGGAGATAAACAATGGGCACGCATGGGCACAAAGAGATGTAAAGGACATTGGAAACCAAGAAGCAGGGAGGGCAGGACAGGGTGAAGAGTAGAAAACTTACCTATCTGGTACAATGAACACTTCTGCTGACAGACACACTAAAAGCCCTGCCTTAAGCCTTATACAAGGTGTCTATGTAACAGAAACATTTGTACCCTTTTAATATTTTGAAATAAAAAAATAAAAATGAAAGAATAGAAGTTGGATGTGCTGACTCATGCCTGTAATTCTAGTACTTTGGGAAGCCAGGGCTGGAGGATCACTTGAGGTCAGGAGTTCGAGACCAGCCTGAGCAAGAGCGAGACTCCATCTCTACAAAAAATGGAAAAATAAGCAAGGTGTGGTGGCATAATGCCTGTAGTCTCAGCTACTTGTGAGGCTCAGGCAGGAAGATCCCTTGAGCCCAGGAGTTAGAGACTGCAGTGAGCTATGATGATACTGCACTCTAGCCAGGGTGACAGAACAGAACCCTGTCTCAAGGGGGAAAAAAGTAGAGAATTGGAGGTGAAGAAGTGAGGACAGTAAGACAGTAAGTCTCTCTAGGAGTTTACTTGTAAAGGGATACAGAAAAATGGAGTATTATGTGGAGGGGCAATTGGGATAAAAATATACAATTTTTATTTGTCAATTAATACAATTAATTAAGAAAAAAAGTATATTTGTTTAGCTGGCTGTGGTGGTGCATATCTGTAGTCCCAGCTACTTGGGAGGCTGAGGCAGGAGGATTGCTTGAGCCCAGGAGTTTGAGGCTGCAGTGAGCTATGATTGCATCACTGTACCCCAGCCTGGGTGGTAAGAGACCCCCTTGTCAAAATAAAATAAAATAAAATAAAACAAAACAAAAAAAGAAGTATATTTGATATTCAACCTTGACAACTCTGCTTCCAAATGTAAATTTGTGACTATAAGCAGTGAGTCTTTACAGAGACATTGTTATAAAAATTTTTTTCTATGAATATTTCATTATCACTGGTCTGACAAGTTGAACAATTATAAAGACATCTGTACATTGATTTTTAATCACTGAAATATAGATGAAGTATTTCTATGCTGAAAGAAAAAATTTTAAGGGGGTATTTTTAAAATAATAACATCCTGAGATGTTTTTTACACAGCAGATAGGGAACACATTTCATTGAGAACAGATTTTTCTCCTCTGTTTTGTTCTGCTGGTGCCATCTAGAGTAAAAGTGAAGCAAAGGACGCAGACCCCAACCAGGCCTTGCAGATTCCACATTCAATCAGAAACAGAGAATAGCTTTTTAAAAGGAATTTTATTTTTAATTTGCAAACAATAATTGTATATATTTATGGGGTACCATGTGATGTTTTAATGCATGTAAACATTGTGAAGTGAGCAAATTAGGCTAATTTACGTATCTATCACCTCACATATTTGTCATTTCTTTGTGGTAAGAACATTTAAAATCCACTCTTTTAGCAATTTTGAAACATACAATACGTTATTATTAACTATAGTCATCCTGCTGCACAATAGATCACCAGAACTTATTCCTCCTGTCTAACTGAAAATTTGTACCTTTTTTACCTTTTGACCAACATTTCCCCTTTTCCCACCCATCCTCCCCACCCCCTCACCCTCTGGTAACTACCATTCTACTCTTTTTTTTGTTTAAAGAGACAGGGTCTCCCTCTGTCATTCAGGCTGGAGTGTAGTGGCATGATCATAGCTCACTGTCAATTCCAAATCCTGGGCTCAAGTGATCCTTCTTCCTCAGCCTCCTGAGTAGCTGGGAGTATAGGCACATGCCAACATGCCCAGTTAATTTTTGTTGTTGTTGTTGGAGATGGGGGTCTCACTATGTTGCCCAGGCTGGTCTTGAACCCCTGGCCTGAAGAGATCCTCCCACCTTAGTCTCTCAAAGTGCTGGGATTACAGGTGTGAGCCACTGTGCCTGGCCTCTATTTTCTTCTTTATGAGTTCAATTTCTTTAGATTCCACATATAAGTGAGATCATGTCATATTTGTGTTTCTGTGCTGGGCTTATTTCATTTAGCACAATGTTCTCCAGATTCACCCATGTTACAAATGACAGAATTTTTTGGGTTTTCTTAAAGCTGAATTGTATTCCATTGTGTGTGTGTGTGTGTGTGTGTGTGTACACACCACATTTTCTTTATCCATTCATTTGTTGATGGGCACTTAGGTTGATTCCATATCTTGCTACTGTGAATAGTGCTGCAACAAACTTGGGAGTGTAGATATCTCATAGGCATACTGATTTCAATTCCTTTGGATATATACCCAGTAGTGGTATTGCTGGACCATATAGTAATTCTATTTTTAGTTTTTAGAAGAACCTCCATACAGCTTTCCATAATGGCTATACTAATTTACATTCCCTCCAACAGTGTACAAGGTTTACCTTTTCTCTGCATCCTTGCCAACACTCATCTATCATCTTTTTTATAATAGCCATTCTAACAGGTATGAGGTGATATCTCATTGTGGTTTTAATTTGTATTTCCCTGATGATTAGAGATGTTGAGCATTTTTTCACATACCTGTTGGAGATTTGTATATCTTCTTTTGAGAAATGTCTATTCAGGTCCTTTGCCTATTTTTTAATTGGATTATATGTTTTCTTACTATTGGGTAGTTTGAGTTCCTTATATTAATATATCTTGGATATTAACCTCTTATCTGATGTATGATTTGCAAATATTTTCTCCCAAACTGTGGGTTGTCTCTTCACTCTATTAATTATTTCCTTTGCTGTGCAGAAGCTTTATTGAGATAATCACATGGTTTTTGTCCTTCATTCTGTTAATGAGATGTATCACATATACATATTGCATATGTTGAGCCATCCTTGCATCCAGGGATAAATCCCACTTGATCATGGCGAATGATCCTTTTACAGTGCAGCTGAATTCAGTTTGCTAGTATTTTGTTGATGATTTTTGCATCTGTGTTCTTCAGGGATATTGGCCTACAGTTTTCTTTTCTTGTAGTGTCCTTGTCTGGCTTTGGTACCAGGGTAATGCTAGCCTTATAAAATGAATGGAAGTATTCCTGCCTGTTCAATTTTTTGGAAGAGTTTGAGAAGGATCAGTACTAGTTCTTTAAATGTTTGGTAAAATTCAGCTATGAAGTAATCTGGTCCTGGGCTTTTCCTTGATGAGAGACTTAGTACTTATTCAATTTCCTTACTCGTTCTTAGTCTGTTTGGATTTTCAATTTCTTTTTTAAAAAAATTTTAAATTTCAAAATGTTGAGGAGGTACAAATGTTTTTGTTACACAGATAACCTGTATAAGGCTAAAGTTGGGGCTTTTAGTGTGCCTGTCACCAGAATAGTGTTCATTGTACCCGACAGGTAAGTTTTTATCCCTCATCCCCTCCTAGCCTCCCCCTTCTTGGTTTCCAATGTCCTTTACATCTCTTTGTGCCCATGCGTGCCCATTGTTTATCTCCCAATTATTAGAGAGCACATGTGGGGTTTGTTTTTCTGTTTCTGAGACACTTCACTTAGGATAATGGCCTCCAATTCCATCCATGTTGCTGCAAAAGACATTATTTCATTCCTTTTCATGGCTGAGTAGTACTCCATGGGGTATATATGCCATATTTTCTTTATCCACTCATCAATTGATGGGCACTTAGTTTGATTCCACATCTTTGCAATTGTGAATTGTGCTGCAAGAAACATTCAAGTGATTGACAGAAGATGCAAACAAAAAAAAGAAAAAAAAGAAAAAGAAAAAAAAAAGAAACATTCAAGTGCAAGTGTCTTTTTTTTATAAAATGACATTTTTTCCTTTGAATAGATACACAGTAGTGGAATTGCTAGATTAAATGGTAAGTCTACATTTATGTCTTTGAGGAATCCATACTCTTTTTTACAGAGGCTGGATTAACTTGCAGTCCCACCAGCAGAGTATAAACATTCCTATATCTCTGCATCCACACCAATATCTACTGTTTTTTGACTTTTTAATTATGGCCATTCTCTCTTTTTTCTTAGTCTAGCTAAGTATTTTTCACTTTTGTTTAGCTTTTCAAGAAACCAACTCTTAGTTTCATTGATCTTTTCTATTGTTTTTCTAACCTCTATTTTATTTATTGCTGCTCTGATCTTTATTTCCTTCCTCCTGCTAACTTTGGGTTTAGTTTGTTCTTCTCTTTCTAGTTCTTCAGGTATAATGTTAAGTTGTTTATTTGAGATCTTTCTTGTAGGCATTTAATGCTATAAACTTCCCTTTTAGAACTGCTTTGGCTGTGCCTCATAAGTTTTAGTACATTGTTTTTCCATTTTTGTTTATTTCTAGATATCTTTTAATTTCTCCTGTAATTTCTTCTTTGACTCAATGGTTGTTTAGGAGCATATTGTTTAATTTCCACATATTTGTGATTTTTCCATGATTCTTCCTATTATTAATTTCTAATTTAATACCATAGTGGTCAGAAACAGAGAATAGTGAGAGACCTTTTCAGAGATCGTACTAGTACAAGTAGTATTCTCCTATGTGTTTGTGAATCTGGCAATACATTCATAACCTGTTTCAGGCCCTGTTGTGAAAAGTCAGTGTTTGCCTTGAGTATTTTCTGCATTCTCCTTCCCCCCCCACACACACACTTTTCTCTTACTTGGCAGCATCTTTTCAGGGTTCCTGGGCCTGAAGATGCTTTCTTTTCCTTCTCATCAAGATGTGCTCTCTTGACAGGATCTGACAAGCACATTCCTACTCAGGTGTAAAGGATGATCAAACCAGATGTTTGAACTGTTTCAGGGATATTTCAGCCTTGGTGCGCCTATAAACAGCCACCTCATCTGTTCCTATGTAGGGACAGTTCATGTTGAATACATTTAGATCCAAGTGGCAGTAGAATTATAAACTCTTGAGGGCTTACCTAGTTTAGTTCCTCCACATTTGGCTTTCTGGAAGAGCTTATCTATAACTCCATCAATGATAACATCATGTAGGACCTCAATATTAATATGCAAAAAGACTTGCTACAGAGGCCCTCTCTGATGACTTGCATGTACTCCCTTTGCATCCAGAATTTTCCCTAAAGGAACATTTTCTCACTTTATCATAATCGTTTAATTGTCTGTCTACCCCATTAGATTATAAGCCTTCTGAGGGCAGGAACTTTTTGTTGTAGCCCTTGTGCTGAGTAGACAACCCATAAATATTTGTTAAAGAATGAATAAAAATATTATATTCAAAAATTTACATGAGTTTATCTTTATTTTCAAAAGAATTTAATGTGGAATATTGTTGTAATGGCATTAAAAGTCAGACAAATAGAGCAATGTACAGTTCAAACTACGACATAGTTATAAGACTTGAATTTGCTACTACTATAGTCATCGACATCATTTAAACCATACCTATTTTTAGATGGCATGTTCTAACAAACCATAATACACTTCTGAAGTGCAAGCATGCCACCAGTATTAAAGCTGTAATATCCTTATTCTCAATTTGGAGTAGTTAAATATATATATCTAGTTAGATGATAACTGAATAACTAAATAATCACTCTAAGTGGCGCAAAAAATAGAACAACAATAATGAAGAAAAGGAAATTAAAAAGGCTGGCCAAATCAGGTCAAGTCCAAACCTTAAGAAAAGCACCTTTGATATTTATGACTGATAAATAACAGTGTCAGATAGACCATGTTGCCTTAGTAAACAGCCTGGAATCAAAGGAACAGTAGCTACACACCATGGGAGTCCTACAGATCAGCTAAATGACAATAAAGTTTATGTGGCCAAAATTTCCATACTTACTGATCACAAATATACACAGTGATGCCAATGTTCATCAGTAACATAATCTTTGACTATGAAGTACCATTAGGAAAAAGAGATCAAACTGATCTAAGTTCAATAACAGCTTGAAAATCTTCTCATTAATTAGACTTCTTCAAAGAGCTATTAATGACACCAATTTAAATGTTATGCCACCACAAATTCTTTTTCTTTCCTTCCTTCCTCCCTTCCTTTTTTTTTCTTTCTTTCAAGTGGCTATGAGGATGGTGTGAATTATTATTTCTTTACAGGATTATTGCACTGTTATGCTATCACCCATCTTTAAAAAACACCCTACAACTTTCTAGCAATAGCCTGTACACCTTGCCTCCACTTCCTCACCTCCCATTCTCTTCTTAACCTATGTCAATAAAGATTTTTAATCTCACCATTCCAATTTGTCCTCACCACCATTATTTTTAAAGATGATCAGTTACATACATCTTGCCAATGCCTATTGTCTGTTCTTTATTCTCATCTCACTAGACTTCTCATCAGTATTTGAAACTGTTAGTCATTCTCATATTTTTGAAAAAAAAAACTTCTGTAGTTTCCTGCTACACACATTCATCTAGTTTTCCTACTCACTCAGTGGCTAGTCCTTCTTCATTAGACTTCCAAATATTAGAGTGTTCCAGGGCTCTGACCACAGCCCTCTTTTCCTCTTATCTTGAATATCTCCTTAAGTAATTCCATCCAGTCCAATGGTTTTAAATACTATCAATACTCTGACAACTCTCAGATTTTATACCTCTAGCCAGGACTTCTCTGCTGTGCTTTAGACTCATATATCTAACACATTTACTCTTGGATGTTAATAAGGCTCTGTGGTTTTATGATATATATATACACATATAGGTTTTCATCCATGGTTCCTGGCTCATAACTTCCATAGTCCTTGTTATAATGGGGTGTTTTAGGCCTCAGGAACAGGTCTCCAGTAACAGAATCTCTCTCTGAGCTTCTCTTGTCCTCCTTTCACCAACCCAAGGCAGGACTCTAATCTGATTGTGGGTTAAAAGACCCTTATTCCAGAGAGAGTCCTCCCCCACACCCTGGAGAAAGGAATGCTGCTCAGAGAGGCCAGGAAGAACGTGAACAGGCAGGCCTTGCTGGGTTTAGATCATGTGCTTTTTGTCCAATCATATTTCTTCATGGTTGTCAACCATACCTATGTAAAGAAGCCTCCATAAAAAGCCCAATGACAGGGTTGGGAGAACTTCTGGACAGCTGAACACATGGAGGTTTCTGGAGGGTGGCACACCCTGGGAGGGCACGAAATCCCCATGCCCCCTCCTCCATACTTGGCCAACTGCCTTTTTTACCTGTATCCTTTGTAGTATCTTCTATAATAAATTGGTAAATGTGTTTTTTGGAGATCTTTAGCCACCCTAGCAAATTAATTGAACCCAAAGAGAGGGTCATAGGAACCCCAATTTGAAGCCAGTTGGTCAGAAGTCTGGAGGCCTGGACTTGCAACTGTTGTCTGAAGCAGCGGGTCAGTGTTGGGGACTGGACCCTCACTCTGTGGTACCTGATGCTATCTCCACATAGATAGTGTCAGAATTGAATTAAAGGACACCCAGCTGGTGTCTGCTGCTTGATATGTGGGAGAAAACCCCACATTTGGTCACAGAAATCTTCTGTTTTGATGATTATTGTGGCATGAAAGCTTAGGAAAACATGGTTTGAGGAGTTTTTCCAAAGCAGTATTTCAAATTCACTGTGTTTGAAAGAGAACTATTCACGCCACCCCACCCCACCCCAAATCTGACTTTCTCTATGGCTTTGCTATTACAATAAGCGGTCCCATCATCTGTCAATTGCTTGGGCCCAAAACTCAGGTAGTCATCCTTAATTCCTCTCTTTTATTGTTTTCCCAATAGTTAACATTACTTTTGAAATATATCTTGAATCCAACTCCTTCTCACCGTTGCCTCTGCTATAATTCTAATCCAAACAACCACTTCTTACCTGAACTAGAGATATGATAGTTGTCTCCACTCCATCTTATGCTATCCATCCTCCATATAGCAAAATGGAGTGATGTTTCTAAAGCATAAATCTGATCCTTTAACTCACTAACATAAATTTCTAATGGCTTCCATCTGCAACCAGAATAAAATCTCACCTAGCCAAAGCCTACAGTATCTGGTGCTTCCCTACACCAAGACACTATCACTCTCCATTTCCTCTTGTATTCACTGTGCTCCAGTCACACTGAGATTCTTTCTGCCTCTCCAAAATTCTAAGCTTATTGTTCTTCCCAAGACTTGTCCTCTTTATTTCTTCTGCTTAAAACATCTTGATCTTTATATGACATTTGATGTAACACAAATGTAGATTCCAAGAAAGGCCTTTTCAGATCACTGTAGATAAGGCAGTATCCTACTCCTACTTTCTATCATATTACCCAGTTTTATTTTCTTCAACACTTGAATTTTTCTTATTTATTCTTTAGCTTATATGTTTATTTTTTTGTCTTCTCCATGAGAATACATGAGCATGTGGAGGACAAAATGTTACCTATTATGTTTGCGATGGAATCCCCTATGCCTAGAACTATGACCACCATAGGCATCCAGTAAATTTTATTTATTGATGAGTCTCTTCTCCAAGATCCCATTGAATTCATCACATTTGATGTATATTTTAGTGTGGTAATTATCCTGAAAAATGAAAATGGTTTATTGTTTTCCGTATAAAATGAAACCTGCTTATTGTGACATCTAAAAAAAAACAAAACAGCATAAAGAAGAAAGTAAAGCGTTCCAAAATGGTGGCAAAGAGGCAAACTGGCTTCACTCCCCCCAATCCCTGAAAACCAAAAACAAATATACAGTGCTGAGATTGTCATCAGTAATGTTTCAGAACTCAACTATGAGGATGGGACAGTTCCTGGGATGATAGAGAAGTGAAAAAACTCAGAGAAGACAGTAAGAGAATTGGACTTCTACATCTGGGATGCCCCATCCCCATTCTGCCTGGCATCAAGTGCATGGAAAACCAATGACTGATCTTAATGAGATGGTGACATGTGAACTCTCTGACCAAGAACTCAAAATAGTAGTTTTAAGGAAACTCAGTGATCTCCAAGATAACACAGAAGAACAATTCAGAAATTTATCATAGAAATTTAATAAAGAGATTGAAACAGTAAAAAAAAAATCAAGCAGAAATCTTGGAACTGAGAAATACATTTGCTAAAATGAAAAATTCATTAGAGTCTCTCAATAACAGAATGGATCAAGCAAAGGAAAGAAGCAGTGAGTTCAAAGATAGGCTATTTGAAAATACCAATCAGAGCAGAAAAAAGAAAACAGAAAGAAAAGGAATGAAAACTACCTACAAGATGTAGAAAACTACCTCAAAAGACCAAATCTAAGAATTATTCGTGTTCAAGAGGGACTTGAGCAAGAGCAAGGGGTAGAAAGCTTATTTAAAGAAATAATAGCAGAAAACTTTCCAAAACATGAGAAAGACATAAATATACATGTATAGGAAGTTAGAGAACCCCAATCATATTTGACCCAAATAGGACTACCCCAAGGCATATAATAATCAAACTTTAAAAGCAGCAAGAAAAATGAAGCAAATAACATATAAACAAGCTTCAATTGATCTGGCAACTGACTTCTCAATGGAAACTATGCAGGCCAGGAGAGAGTGGAATGGCATTTTCAAACTAGGGAAAGAAAAAACCTCCCATCTAAGAATATTGTATTCAACAAAGTTATCCTTCCCAAAAAACAAGCTGAGAGAATTCACCACCACCAGACCTGTCTTATAACAAATACTAAAGGGAGTTCTTCAGCCTGAAAGAAAAAAGCACTGATGTGCAAAAAGAAAATGATTGAAAGTATAAAACTCATGGGTAAAATTAAGTACATGGACAAACCCAGAATACTCTAATATTGTAATCGTGGTGTACAATCCACACATAATTCTAATGTGAAGCCCAAAAGATAAACCCATCAAAACAATAATAGCTATAGCAACCTCTTAAGAGACAGATAATATAAAATATATAAATTGAGACAACTAAAAGTCAAAATGTGGGGGATGTTTCTATTTTTTTCTTTGTGATCTAAGATAAGTTGCCATCCCTTTATTTGTTATATTTATAAGATGTTTTTTGTAAGCCTTATGGTAACCACAATGCAGAAACCTATAATAGATTAACAAAAAATAAAGAGCAACAAATTAAAACATACTACCAGAGAAAATAACTTAACCACAAAGGAAGACAGTAAAAAAGGAATAAAGGAAGAAAGCAATTACAAAACAGCCAGAAAAGAAGCAATAAAATGGCAGTAGCAAGTCCTTACTTAACAATAATAACATTGAAAGTACACGGACTCGATTTTTCAATTAAAAGGCAGAGAGTGGCTGAATGGATAAAGAAACAAGACTCAACTATATACTGCCTCAAGAAACCCACTTCACCTATAAAGACACACATACACCAAAAGTGATGGAGTGGAAAAAGATATCCATGCAACTGGAAACCAAAAAGAGTAAGAGTTGCTATACTTATGTCAGATAAAATAGACTACAAATCAAAGACTATAAAAAGAGACAATGAAGGTCACTAAATAATGATAAAGGGGTCAATTCAGCAAGAGGATATAACAATTACAAATATCTATGCATCCAACAGCAGAGCTCCCAAGTATATAAAGCAAATATTAACAGATCTAAAGGGAGAGATAGATTACAATACAATAATAGTAGAGGACTTCAACACCCCACTCTTAGTAATGGACAGAAAATCAACAAAGCAACACCATAGTTAAACTACACACTAGATCTAATATGCCCAACTGACATTTACAGAACAGTTCACCCAACTGCTTCAGAGTACACATTTTTTTCACTAGCACATGGAACATTCTACAGAATAGACCATATCTTAGGCCACAAAACAAGTCTCAACAAATTCAACAAAGTAGATATCATGTCAAGTATCATTTCTGACCACAATGGAATAAAACTAGAAAACAATAACAAGAGGAACCTCAGAAACTATTAATACATGAACACATGGAAACTAAATAATGTGATTCTGAATGACCAATGGGGCAATGAAGAAATTAAGAAGGAAATAAAAACTTTTCTTGAAACAAATGAAAATAGAAATACAACATACCAAAATCTATTGAATACAACAGAAGCAATACTAAGAGGGAAGTTTATAGCAATAAATGCCTAAATCAAAAAAGTAGAAAGACTTCAAATAAGCAACCTAAAAATGCACCTCAGGGAACTAGGAAATCAAGAACAAACCAAACTCAAAATTTTGGAAGAATTTTGAGAAGAAGAAATAGAAGAAAAGAAATAATAAAGATCAGAGAAGAAATAAATAAATTTGAGACTGAAAAAAATACAGAAGATCAATGAAACAAAAAGTTGGTTTTTGAAAAGATAAATAAAATCAACAAAACTTTAGCTAGGCTAACTAAGAAAAAAAGATAGAAGACCCAAATAAATTAAACCAGAAATGAAAAATAAGACACAACAGCTGAGATCATAGAAATACAAAGAATCATTAGACACTATTATGAACAATTACATATCAACAAATTGGAACACCTAGAAAAAATGGATAAATTCATGGGCACATACAACCTACCAAGATTGAACTATGAAGGAATAGAAAATCTCAACAAACCAATAACAAGTAATGAGTTGGAGGCTGTAATAAAAAGTCTCCCATCAGAGAAAAACCTAGGACCTGATGGCTTCAAAGTTGAATTCTCCCAAACATTTAAAGAAGAACTAATACCAATTCTACTCAAAGTCTTTTAAAAAATTGAAGGGAAGGTAATACTTCCAAACTCATCCTACAAGGCCAGCTTTCCCCTAATACAAAAACCAGCCAGGGACACAACAAAAAAAGAAAACTGTAGGCCAATATCACTGATGAACGTAAATACAAAAATCCTCAACAAAATACTAGCAAACTGAATTTAAAAACACATTAAAAATATCATTCTCCATGATCATCCCAGGGAGGCAAGAAGAGTTCAAAATGGGCAAATCAATAAATGTGACACTTCACATCAACAGAACCAAGAACAAAAACCATATGATTATTTCAATAGATGCAGAAAAAGCATTTGATAAAATTCACCATCACTTTATGATAAAAACCCTCATCAAACTGGGTATAGAAGGAACATATCTCAAAATAATAAAGGTCATATATGACAAACCCATAGCTAGCATCATACTGAATGGGGAAAAATTGAAAGTCTTTCCTGTAAGATCTAGAACAAGACAAGGATGCTCACTTTCAACATTTTAATTCCACATAATATTGGATGTCCTGCCCGGAACAATTAGGCAAGAGAAAGAAATAAAGTGCGTCCAAATTGGAAATGAAGAAGTCAAATTAGCCTCGTCCACAGACAACATGATCTTATAATTAGTAAAACCTAAAAACCTGTTAGAACAGATGAATGAATTTGTTAAAGTTGAAGGATACAAAATCAACACACAAAAATTGGTAGGATTTATTCATGTCAACAGAGGACAATTAAAAGAAATCAAGCAAGCAATCACATTTAAATAGCTAAATAGAATATAAAATACCTAGGAATCAATTTAACCAAAGACATGAAAGACCATGTCATGGTACTGGCATAAAAACAGACACATAGACCAATGGAACAGAATAGAGAACTATAAATCCATGCATTTACAGCCTATTCATCTTTGACAAAGGCACCAAGCACATACAATGGGAAAAGGGCAGTCTCTTCAATAAATTGTGCTGGGAAAACTGGATAACTATATGCAGAAGGATGAAGCTAGACCCCTATCTCTCACCATACACAAAAATCAAATCAACATGGATTAAAGACTTAAATCTAAGAGTTGAAACTATGAGATTATTAGAAGAAAATATTGGGGAAATGCTCCACGACGTTGATCTGGGCAAAGATTTTTTTGTGTGTGTAATGCCTCAAAAACACAGACAACAAAAGCAAAAATAGACAAATGGGATCAAATCAAGCTAAAAACTTCTGCACAGCAAAGGAAAAGGAAACAATCAATAAAGTGAAGGGACAATTCACAGAATGGGAGAAAATATTTGCAAACTATTCATCTGACAAGGGATTAATAACCAGAATATATAAAGGAGCTCAAACAACTCAATAGCAAAAACCCAAATAATCCGATTGAAAAACGACCAAAATATCTAAATAGATGTTTCTTAAAAGAATATATACAAATGGCCAATAGGTATATGAAAAAATGCTCAAAATCCTTAGTCATCAGAGAAATGCAAATCAAAACCATAATGAGATATCAGCTCACCTCAGTTAAAATGGCTTTTATCAAAAAGACAGGGAATAACAGATGCTGGCAAAGATGCAGAGAAATGGAAACCCTCTTACACTGCTGGTGGGAAGGCAAATTACTACAGCCACCATAAAAAACAGTACAGAGGTCTCTCAAAAAACTAAAAATACAACTACCATGTGATCCAACAATTCTACTACTGGGTATATATGCAAAAGAAAGGAAAATAATATATCAAAGAGATATCTGCACTCCCGTGTTTATTGCAGCACTATTCACAATAGCCAAAATATGGAATCAACCTAAGTATCTGTCAATGGATAAATGAAAGAAAGAAAATAAAGAAAATGTGGTAAATAACACAATGGAATATTATTCAGCCATAAAAAGAATAAAATCCTGTCTTTTGCAGCAACATGGATGTAACTAGAGCTCATGAAAGTGAAATAAGCCAAGCACAGAGAGATAAATTTCACACATTCTCACTGATATGTGAAAGCTAAAAAAGTGGATATCATGAGGATAGAGAGTAGATTGGTGGTTACCTGAAGCCAGAAAGTGCGTGTGTGGAATGGATGAGGAGAGGTTGATTAACGAGTACAACTATACACCTATTAGAAGACATAAGACCTGGTGCTTCATAGATCAGTACGGTCGGTGACTATAGTCAACAATAATCTATTATACATTTCAAAATGGCTATAAGAGAATGATTCAAATTTTCCTAGCATAATGAAAAGATAAATATCTAAAGTGATGGATATCCCATTACCCTGAATTGATTATACAAATGTATCAAATTATCACATGTACCTCAAAAATACATACATCTAATATATATTAATAAAAAATATTTTTCCAGTTTGTTATTTGATGTTTTACTTTCCCTATGCTGTTTTTCGCCCATAAAGAAATTTTAAAAATTAAAAAAAATGGGTACATAATAGTTGTGTATCTTTATAGGGTACATGTGATGTTTTGATACAGGCAGATAAAGTGAATTAATCAAATCAGGGTAATTGAGGAATCCATCATCTCAGGCATTTATCATTTCTTTGTGTTAGGAACATTCCAATTCCATTCTTTTAGTTATTTTAAAGCATACTCTAACTTATTGTTGATTATAGTCACTTTGTTGTGCTATCAAATATTGCTTATTCTATCTAACTATTTATATATTTATACACCCATTAATCATCCATGCTTTATCCCCTCCTCCCCACTACCCTTCTCAGCCTCTGGTGACCATCATTCTACTCTCTGTCTCCATGAGGTCAATTGTTATTAATTTTCAGCTCCCACATATGAATGAGACTATGTGAGATTTATCTTTCTGTGTTTGACTTATTTCACTTAATGTAATGTTCTCCATTTCCACCCATGTTGTCGGAAATTACAGGATTTCATTCTTTTTTTGTGGCTATGTAATATTCCATTGTGTATATGTACCACGATTTCTTTATCCATTCATCTGTTGATGGACAAATAGGTGGATTCCAAATCTTGGCTATTGTGAATAGTGCTGCAATAAACATGGGAGTGCAGATATCTTTTAGACATACTGATTTCCTCTCCTTTGGATATATGCCCAGCAGTGGGATTCCTGGATCATATGGTAGTTCTATTTTTAGTTTTTTGGGGAACCTCCATACTGTTCTCCATAGTAGTTGCACTACTTTACATTCCCACCAACTGTGTATGAGGGTTCTCCTTTCTCCACATCCTTGCCAGCATTTGTAATTGCCTGTCTTTTTGATAAAAGCTATTTTAACTGGGGTGAGATGATACCTCATTGTAGTTTTGATTTGCATTTCTCTGATGACTAATGATGTTGAACATTTTCTTGTATACCTGTTGGTCATTTGTGTTTTTTTTTTTTCCTTTTCATACTTTTTTTTTTTAATTTTTATTTTTTTTTTCTTTTAATTTATTTTTTTAATTTCAGGATATCATGGGGGTACAACACTTTGGCCATACACATTGCCCCCGTTCTGCCTGTGTCAGAGCCACAACCGTGGTCATCCCCCAAACTGTGCTCCCCACATCCATTCAGTGAGAGTTTTTCCCATCCCTTCCACCCCCCTCCCACCCGCCCGCCTTCAGATGAATGTTATTGCCCTGTGTGATGTAAGTGTTCATCAGTTAGTACCAGTTTGATGGTGAGTACCAGTGATCTTTGTCAAAGATCAGATGACTGTATGAGGTTGGTTTTATATTTGGGTTCTCAGTCCTGTTCCATTGGTCTACGTGTCTGTTCTTGTGCCAATACCATGCAGTTTTGGTTACTATAGCCTTGTAGTATAGTTTGAAATCTGGTAGACAGATGCCTCCCAATTTGTTCTTTTTGCTTAAGATTGCTTTGGCTAGACGGGGTCTTCTCTGGTTCCACACGAAGTGTAGAATTATTTTTTCTAGATTGGCAAAAAATGATGTTGGTATTTTGATAGGGATTGCATTGATTCTGTAAATCAATTTAGGTAGCAAAGCCATTTTTACTATGTTGACTCTGCCTATCCAAGAGCATGGTAGGGCTTTCCATCTATTTATGTCCTCTGCAATTTCTTTTCTCAGTGTTTCATAATTCTCTCTATATAGGTCTTTGACCTCCTTAGTTAGATATGTTCCTAAATATTTAATTTTCTTTGTTGCTATTGCAAAAGGTATTGCATCTTTAATTTGTTTCTCGGCTTGATTGTTATTAGCATATATGAAGGCTATGGATTTGTGTGTATTAATTTTGTATCCTGAGACTTTGCTGAATTCATTTATCAATTCCAGTAATCTCTTGGTTGAATCTTTGGGGTTTTCTATGTATAATATCATATCGCCTGCGAATAGTGAAAGTTTGACCTCTTCTGCCCCCATCTGGACACCCCTAATTCCTCTGTCTTGTCTAATTGCTGTGGCCAGGACTTCCAGCACTATGTTGAAAAGAAGTGGAGATAGTGGACACCCTTGTCTGGTGCCAGTTTTAAGGGGGAATGCCTTCAATTTTTCCCCATTCAGTATGATATTGGCTGTGGGTTTATCGTATATGGCTTTAATAGTTTCTAGGAATGAGCCATCTATGCCTATATTGTTAAGACTTCTTATCATAAAAGGATGCTGGGTTTTGTCAAAAGCCTTTTCTGCATCTATTGAAAGGATCATATAATCTTTGTTCTTGCTTTTATTTATATGGTGAATTACATTTATAGATTTGCGTATGTTGAACCATCCCTGCATCTCGGGAATAAAGCCCACCTGATCATGATGGATTATTTTTTTGATGTACATTTGAATTTGGTTTGCAAGGATTTTATTGAGAATTTTTGCATCTATATTCATAAGGGATATTGGTCTGTAGTTTTCTTTTTTTGTTGTGTCCTTTCCTGGCTTTGGTATCAAGGTGATATTGGCTTCGTAGAATGAGTTTGGGAGGATTCCATCCTTCTGGATATTTTCAAATAATTTCTGCAGTATAGGCACCAGTTCTTTGTAGGCTTGGTAGAATTCAGGTGTGAACCCATCTGGTCCGGGACTTTTTTTTGTGGGTAGATTTTTTATTATTGCTTCAATTTCGGTGCTTGATATTGGTCTGTTTAGAAATTCTGTTTCTTCCTGGTTGAGCCTAGGGAGGTAGTGTGTTTCTAAGAATTTGTCCATTTCCTCCACGTTTTCGTGTTTGTGGGCATAGAGATTTTTGTAGTATTCAAAGATGATGTTTTGTATTTCCACGGTATCAGTTGTGACTTCTCCTTTTTCATTTCTAATTGAGCTTGTTAGAGTCCTTTCCTTTCTGCTTCTGGTCAACCTGGCAAGTGGCCTGTCTATTTTGTTTATCTTTTCGAAGAACCAACTTTTCATTTCATTGATCTTCTGTATTGTTCTTTTGTTCTCGATTTCATTTAATTCTGCTCTGATTTTGGTTATTTCTTTTCTTCTGCTGGCTTTAGGATTGCTTTGCTCTTCCTTTTCCATTTCCTTAAGATGATTCGTTAGTTTACTGATTTGTGACTTTTCTGTCTTTTGGATGTGGGAATTTATGGCAATAAGTTTTCCTCTCAGGACTGCTTTTGCTGTATCCCACAGATTTTGATAACTTGTGTCCCCATTATCGTTTAGTTCAAAGAATCTTTTGATTTCAATTTGAATCTCCTCCTTGACCCAATAATCTTTCAGCAATAGATTGTTTAGTTTCCACATTTTTGGAGGACGATGTGAGTTTCTGTTGGAATTGATTTCTAATTTTATTCCACTGTGCTCTGAAAAGATACATGGTATGATTTCTATTTTTTTGAATTTGTTTAGATCTGTTTTGTTGCCTAGGATGTGGTCAATTTTAGAGAAAGTTCCATGAGCTGATGAGAAGAATGTATATTCAGTGTTATTTGGGTGGAGTGTTCTGTAGATATCTGTTAGGCCCAAATGTTCTATAGTCCTGTTTAGGTCTTTTATTTCTCTATTTGTTTTTTGTTTGGAGGATCTGTCCAGTTCTGTCAGTGGGGTGTTGAAGTCCCCTGCTATTATGGCGTTGCTGCTTATTATGTTGTCTAGATCTAGCAGCATTTGCTTTATGTACCTGGGTGCTCCTGTGTTGGGTGCATAAATGTTTAGGATTGTTAAATCCTCTTGTGAGATTTTTCCCTTCACCACTATATAGTGTCCATTTTTGTCCTTCTTTACTTTTATTGCTTTAAAGTTTATGTCATCTGAAATAGGATGTATCCTGGATTTCTTTTGGTTTCCATTAGCCTGGAAAATTGTATTCCATCCTTTAACCTTGAGTCTGAATGTGTCTTTGTGTGTAAGGTGTGTTTCCTGAAGACAACAGATACTTGGTTTGTATTTTTTAATCCATTCAGCCAGCCTATGTCTCTTCAATGGGCAGTTCAAGCCATTTACATTTATTGAGAGAATTGATATTTGGGGTAAATTTCTGATTATTCTGTTGGGTGGTATCTTTTGTTTTACCTCTTGCGTCATTGTGGAATCTGGTTTCTGGGGTTTTAGCTTTCGCATAGTTTTACATAGGTGGGTGTCTGTTGCTCTGTTTAGTGTATAATGCAGGTCTAAGCATTTCTTGCAAGGCCGGTCTGGATTTCACAAATTCTATCAGTGATTGCTTATCTGGAAACGTCTTTATTTCTCCCTCATATAAAAAGCTTAGTTTGGCAGGATACAGAATTCTGGGTTGACCGTTGTTTTGTTTTAGGAGATTGATGATGTCTCCCCATTCCCTTGTGGCTTGTAACGTTTCAGCTGAGAAATCTGCAGTTAATCTGATCGGTTTCCCTTTGTAGGTTACGTGTTCTTTTCGTCTTACAGCTCTGAGGAATGCTTCTTTTGTGTTTACTTTGGTCAGTCTAATAATTATGTGGCGTGGTGAATGCCTTTTCACATTGACTCTCCCAGGAGTCCTGTGTGCTTCTTGTACTTGGATATCAAGATTTCTGGCTAAGCCATGGAAATTTTCCTCTATTATTCCTTCAAATAAATTTTCCAGCCCATGCAAATTTTCCTCCTCTCCCTCAGGGATACCTATGATCCTTATGTTTGGCCTCTTTACATAATCCCGCATTTCTTGTATGCTTTTTTCCTGCCTCTTGTTTTTGTGTTCTTTGTCTTTGGTTGATTTATTTAGCGCATAGGAGCTGTCTTCTAGCTCTGAAATTCTTTCCTCTGCATGGTCCAGCCTATTCTTAAGGCTTTCCACTGTGTTTTGTAGATCCTTGAATGCTTCTTTCATTTCTAGGATTTCTATTTGATTTTTCCATAATATTTCTATTTCTATGGAGAATTTTTCATTCATTTCTTGCATTTTTCTTGTGGTTTTGTGCTGGGATTCAATTTTCTCTTGAATTTCATTGAGCTTTCTTATAATCCATAAATGAAATTCCTCCTCTGTCATTCTACCCATTTCATTTGGATTGGTATCCATTGCTGAGGAACTGATAATTTCTTTTGGGGGTGACTTTTCACTCTGATTTTTCATGTTCCCTGAGTTCTTTCGCTGGTTTTTTCTCATCTGGCCTCTTGGTCGAGAGCTGGGGGTGTTAGAGCTAGTTTATGGCCCTGTCACCAGGCTCACAATTATTGTTCCTTGGCAAAGCCAGGGAGAGAAGTAGTGGCCTGTATTGCCTTAGGTGTATTTTAGCAAGTTTGTTGGATCTTGAGTTAACTCTGACCTGTGGTCTTCTCCTCTTCCCAGTGGAGTGTGGTGAGAATGACCTCCTAGGTTGGGCTCTGAGCTAATGAATTGTACTTGAGGATATGAGTCCTCCACTCCCTATTAGCTAGGTATTCTGTTATGCCCATGGCAGACTCTGATTCCCCAGTTGGGGTATGTGAAAGCCCCGTGCTTTGGGTGGGGCCTTGTAGCTCCTAGGGGTTACTTTGACCCTGCTCCTCCTGAGGTGCAGGTAGAAACACAATTTCTTTTGGCTGCAGTGTGAGAGCTGAGTTGGGAAAATTCTACACAGCTCAGAGGTTGCTCACCTAGCCACGTGTGTCTGCCCTTCTGATGTGCGTGGCCACGTGATACTGGTTGATAGGGGGATCTCCAATTGTGCACACCTTTTCCACCACTAGACCCCAAGGTGAGGCGGGTGGCCATCTCTATCCCCAGTAGTCTCCACCGGGGGGATGTTCCCATGGGGAGGGGCGAGTAGTGGCCGCTGGAAGCGCTCTTGGGTGGTGCAAAATTACCTATTGAAGTGGGCAGGATTATGGGGAGCTGCTCTGGTTCAGCCTGTGGCTCTTGAGGTATTTGGTTGTCATGGGAATCAGCAGTTATACCAAATGAGTCACTATAGCCAGAAACCTTCAAAATGAGCGATCTCTGGGGTACAGGAGGGCTGGGACCTGAAGGGGCGGGCACTAGGACCAGCACGTAGCAGACTTGTGGGAGTCCAGAGCCGGGGTAGCAGAACCAGATGGACGAGCTGCAAACTGTTTCCAATACCCAAAGGTCCCGCCGCTACAGTTCCGGGATCTCGTCCCACCTGGAACCCACGGATGCAGCTGTCCCTGGCCACCAAAGGCAAAGCCTGTCTCACCCCAGCAGAAGACCTCCGGGCCGGGGCGGGGCGGAGCTAGAGACGCGGCTCACAGCTCCGCGTGGGATGCTGTAAAGATGGCGGCCGCTGCCAGCCTGGCGCACAGCCGGGGTCCGATCGCGCCGGGAGCGCAGTTTTTCTCCGCCGGATGCAGCGGCAGTTGCTAGCAGCCTCTAAGGGCGTGTCCCGCTCCCCGTTAAACTCCTGGGCCCAGTCCCGCTGACTTCCAGTGATGCAGTGCCGGTCTGCGGGTTCCCGCGCACTGTCCCAGGAAGCTGAATCTCCGCCCAGCGTGATCCCCAGCCCTGCGTGGTCTCTGTAAACTGCAGCTGAGGGTTGTGTTTGGCTTTCGTGATTACTCCAACTCCACAGCGCCTGTTGTCTTGTGCAACCGCCCTGCCCCAACTCTGGGATTGTCCCTGACTGAGTGGATGGGGAGGAGCGTAACCTCTTGGGGGGCAGGTCGCGCTGCGCAGACCTGGCGAGCGCGTCCTTCCCGCGCTCTGGGCTCTATTGTGCTCCCTGCGCCCTCCGATCTTTGTGAAAATTCTGTACCTGTTTTCTTGGGCTGGGCATTCGTTGTTGTTTCTCTGTAATTTGCTATGCTGTTTTCGGAGTGAGCGGTCCGTGCTCGCAGGCAGCCGCTGGCGTTCTTCACCTCCTTCCCTGGGAGCGGTGCGGTGGTAGGACGCTATCAGATCGCCATTTTTCCGGAAGTCCCCTGTTGGTCATTTGTATATATTCTTTTGAGAAATGTCTACTCAGAGGCTTTGCCTATTTTTAATTAGATTATTTGATTTTTTTCTATTGAGGTGTTGGAGCTCATTTTATGTTCTAGTTATTAGTCCCTTGTCAGATGGGTAGTTTGCAAATATTTTCTCCCATTCTGTGGGTTGTCTCTTCCCTTTGTGGATTGTTTCCATTGCTATGCAGAAACTTTTTAGCTTGACATGATCCCATTTGTCCAATTTTGCTTTGGTTGCCTGTGCTTTGGGGCATTATTCATGAAGTCCTTGCCCAGACCAATGACCCGAAGCATTTCCCTAATGTTTTCTTTTAGTAGTTTCATAGTTTTAGGTCCTTTAAGTCTTTAATCCATCTTGATTTGATTTTTGTATATTATGAGAGATAAGGGTCTAGTTTCATTCTTCTGCATATGAATGTCCAGTTTTCCCAGCACCATTTATTGAAGAGACTATTCTTTCCCCACGGTATATTCTTGGCACCTTTGTTAAAGATAAGTTCACTATAGATATGTGGATTTATTTCTGGGTTGTCTATTCTGTGTCATATGTCTATGCATCTGGGTTTTTTTGTTTTTGTTTTTGTTTTTTGAGACAGAGTCTTGCTCTGTCACCAGGGCTAGAGTGCTGTGGCATCAGCCTAGCTCACAGCAACCTCAAACTTCTGGGCTCAAGAGATCCTCCTGCTTCAGCTTCCTGAGTAGCTGGGACTACAGGCATGAGCCACCAGGTCTGGCTAATTTTTTTCTATTTTTAGTAGAGACAGGGTCTTGCTTTCTTAGGCTGGTCTCGAACTCTTGATCTCAAGGGATCCTCCTGCGTCAGCCTCCCAGACTGCTAGGATTATGAGCATGAGCTATGGCACCTGGCCCCATGTGTCTGTTTTTATGCAAGTGTCATGCTGTTTTGGTTACTACAGCTCTATAGTATAATTGGAAGTCAGGTAATGTGGTTTCTCCAGTTTTGTTTTTTATGTTCAAGATGGCTTTGGCTATTTTGGGTCTTTTGTGGTTTCATATAAATTTTAGGACTATTTTTTCTATTTTTGTGAAGCATTTCATTCGTATTTTGATAGGAATTACTTTGAATCTATAGATTGCTTTGGATAGTATGGACATTTTAACAATATTGATTCTTCCAATCCATAAGCATGGAGTATCTTTCCATTTTTTAAATGTCCTCTTTAATATTTTCCATCAATGTTTGATAGTTTTTTACTGTAGAGATCTCTCACTTCTCTGGTTAAGTTTATTCCTAGGTATTTTATTTTATTTGTAGGTATTGTAAATGGAATTACTTTCTTGGTTACTTTTTCAGATCATTTACTGTTGGCATATAGAAATGCTACTGATTTTTGTATATTGATTTTGTATCTTTTAACTTTTCTGAATTTCTCTATCAGTTCTAATAGTTTTTTTTGGTGCATTCTTTAGGTTTTTCACATAAGATCATATTGTCTGCTAACAGGGATAATTTGACTTCTTACTTTCAAATTTGTGTGCCCTTTCTTTCTTTCTTTTGTCTGATTGTTCTAGCTAGAACTTCCAGTATTATGTTGAATAACAATGGTGAAAGTGGTATTCTTCTATTGTTCCAGATCGTAGAGGAAAGGCTTTTAGTTTTTCTCTGATCAGTATGATACCCACAGTGGGTCTGTCATATATGGCTTTTATCATGTTGAGGTAAGTCCCTTCTATACCCATTTTTTTTGAGAGTTTTGATCATGAGGGAATGTAGAATTTTATCTAATGCTTTTTTGGCATCAATTGAAAGGATCATATGGCTTTTGTTCTTTGTTCTGTCGATATGATGTATCACACTGATTGCATATGTTGAACAATTCTTTCATCCCTTGGGATGGATGCCACTTGATCAAGATGAATAATCTTTTCAATGTGTTGTTCAACTCAGTTTGCTAGTATTTTGTTCAGGATTTTTGCATCTATGTTCATTAGAGATATTGGCCTATAGTTTTCTTTTTTTGTTGGATCTTTGTCCAGTTTTGGTATCAGGGTGATAAAGGCCTCATAGAATGAGTTTGGGAGTATTCCTTCCTCCTTGATCTTTTGAAATAGTTTAAGTAGGATTGATATTAGTTCTTTGAATGCTTGATAGAATTTAGCAGTGAAGCCCTCAGCTCCTGGGCCTTTCTTTGACGGGAGATTTTTATTAACACTTCTATCTCGTTACTAGTTATTGGTTTATTCAGGTTTTGAATTTCTTCCTGGCTTATTGTTGGCAGGTTGTATGTGTCTAAGAATTTATCCATTTCATCTAGGTTTTCTAATTGATTGGCATATAGTTGCTCATAGTAGTCCCTAATGATAGTTTGGATTTCTGCAGTACTGGTAGTAATTTCTCCTTTCTCATATCAATTTTATTTATTTAGGTCTTCTCTCTTTTTTTCTTAGTCTAGCCAAAAGTGTGTCAATTTTGTTTATCTTTTCAAAAAAATTTTTCATTTCATTGATTTTTTTTTAGTTTCAATTTCTTTTACTTCTGCTCTGATGTTTATTGTTTCTTTTCTTTTACTAATTTTGGGTTTGGTTTGCTCCTGTTTTTCTAGTTCTTTGAGATGCACCATTACTTTGTTTGAAGCTTTTCTACTTTTTTGATGTAGGCATTTATTGCTGTACACTTTCCTCTTAGTAACACTTTTGCTGTATCCCATAGGTTTTTGTACATTGTGTTTTCATTTTCATTTGTTTTGAGAAATTTTTAAATTTCCTTCTTATTCTTTTCATTGACTCACTAGTCCTTCAGGAGCATATAGTTTAAGTTCCATGTGTTTATGTATTTTCCAATATTTCTCTTGTTATTGATTTCTAGTTTTATTCCATGTGACCAGAAAAAATACCTGGTATGATTTCAATTTTTTTGAATTTTTAAAAACTAGTTTTGTGGCCTAATATGTGGTCTATCCTTGAGAATGATCCATGAGCTGAAAAGAAGAATGTGTATTCTTCAGCTGTTGATGAAATGTTGTCAATATCTATTAGGTCCATGTGGTCTATAGTGCAAGTTAAGTCCAATGTTTCTTTGTTGTTTTTCTGTCTGGATGATCTGTTCAATGCTGGAAGTGGAGTGTTAAGGTCTCCAATGATTATTGTATTGGGGTCTATCTTTCTCTCTTTAGTTCTGATAATATTTGCTTTATATATCTGGGTGCTCTAGTATTGAGTGCATATATATTTAGAATTCTTATATCCTCTTGCTGAATTGACCCCTTTAGCATTATATAATGACATTCTTTGTCTCTTTTTACAGTTTTTGTCTTGAAATCTATTTTATCTGATAGAGTTATAGCTATTCCTGCTCTTTTTGGTTTCTATTTGCATGTAATATCTTTTTCATCCCTTTATTTTCAGTCTATGTGTGTCATTATAGGTGAAGTGGGTTTCTTGAAGACAATATATAGCTGGTTCATGTTTTTTTAGCCATTCAGCCACTCTATGCATTTTTATTGGAAAGTTTAGTCCATTCACATTCAATGTTACTACTGATAGGTTAGGACTTACTACTGCCATATTATTATTATTATTTTTTTTGTTTTGTTTTGTGTTCCTCTCTTTCATACTTCCTTCCTGTCTTCCTTTTAAAAGTGATTTTCTCTGGTAGTGTGTTTTAATTTCTTTCTTTTTATTTTATTTGTATCTGTTGTAGCTTTTTTGATTTGAGGTTATAATGAGTCTTGCAAAAAACATTTTATAACCAAGTATTTTAAACATATGACAACTCTGCTTACAAAAAAACAAACAAACAAAGAGAGATCTAACAGATTTTCTACCCTTTAACTCCATCACCTCCCACTTTTTAACTTTTTGTTGTTTCCATTCATATCTTTTTATACTATCTATCTTTCAAAAAGTTGTTTTATTTATTTTTGATAGGTTTGTCTTTTAGTCTTCCTACTCAAGATTGTAAGTGGTTTATGCACCACCATTATAGCAATAGAATATTCTGTATTTGTGTACTTATTGTTACCAGTTAGTTGTATACCTTCAGGTGATTTCTTATTTTTCATTAATGTCCTTTTCTGCCAGGTTGAAGAACTCCTCTTAGCGTTTCTTGTAGAACAGGTCTGGTGTTGATGAAATTCCTCAGCTTTTGTTTATCTTGGAAAATCTTTATTTTTCTTTTATGTTTGAAGGTTATTTTTGCAGGATATAATATTCTAGCGTTAAGGGTTTTTTTTCCTTCAGCACTTTTAATATATTATACCACTCTGTCCTGGCCTATAACGTTCCAACTGAGAAGTCTGCTGCCAGACCTATTGGAGTTCCTTGTCTGTAATTATTTTTTTCCTTTTTCTTGCTTCCCTGAGGACACTTTCTTTATCCATGACCTTTGGAAGCTTGGTTATTAAATGCCTTGAAGTAGTCTTGTTTGGGTTAAATCTGCTTGGTGTTCTATGACCTTCTTGTACCAGAATATTGATATCTTCTCTTGTTTTGGAAAGTTCTCTATTATTATTTCTTTGAATGAACTTTCTACCTCAAACTTTCTCTCTCTACCTCCTCTTTAAGGCCAATAACTCTTAGCTTTGCCCTTTTGAGGCTATTTTCTAGATCTTGTAGTTATGCCTCATTCTTTTTAATTCTTTTTGTCTTTTTTCTCTTCTGTGTATTTTCAAATAGCTTGTCTTCAAGCTAATTCTTTCTTCTGCTTAATCAATTCTGCTGTTGAGAGACTCTGATGCAGTTTGCAGTTTGTCAATTGAATTTTTCAGCTCCAGAATTTCTACTTGATTTTTTAAATTATTATTTCAATTTCTTTGTTAAATTTCTCTGTTAGACTTCTGAATTCCTTCTCTGTGCTGTCTTGAAGTTCATTTAGCTTCTTCAGGAGCTATTTTGAATTCTTTGTCTGAAAAGTCATATATCCCCATTGCTCCAGGATTGGTCACTAGTACCTTATTTATTAATAGTTCATTTGGTGAGGTCATATTTTCCTGGTTGTTCTTGATGCTGTGGATGTTCATCAATGTCTAGGCATTGAAGAATTACATATTTATTTTACTCTTTGCAGTCTGGGCATATTTGAACCCATCCTTGTTGAGTAGGCTTTCCAGGTATTCAAAGGGAATTGAGTGTTATGAACTAAGTCTTCAGTTATGATGAAGCTGTATCAGTAGTAGGTGGTGCCTGATGCCCAGTAATGACTCTTGTAGACTCCTAGTGGTACCACCTTGATGAACTTGGGTAAGATATGGGAGAATTCCCTGGATTACCAGGCAAAGTCACTCACTCTCTTCCCTTACTCTCTGTTCTGGGCTGCTGGAGTTGGGGGAGGAGTGACATGGGCATTCCCTCATGGTCATCAGCTCCAGGTCACACCTGACGCCAGCCCAGTCTTATCCAAAGCCCATGGTGACTATTTCCTGGCTACCTCTTATGTTTATTCAAAGCCCAAGGGCTCTTTAGTCAGTAGGTGGTGAATCCTCCTAGGACTGTGTCCTTCCCTTCAGGGCAGCATGTTTCCTTCTGGCCCAGGGTGGGCTCAGGAATGCCTTCCAGGAATTAAGGCCTGGACTCAGGGGCTTCAGGGGCCTGCTTGGTACTTTATTTTACTGTGGCTAGGCTGGTCCCCAAGTTGCAAAACAAAGTCCTCTGAACTCTTCCCTTTCCTTTCTCCAAGTGGAAGAAGTCTTCCTGAGCTGCACTGCCTGTAGTTGGGGGGAGGGTGACAAAGGCACTGGCTTGTTTGACACTGCTGGTGTCTCACCGGGCCATGTCCCCTCCAAGTCCACTGGCTCCAAGCCAGAACAGCCACAGGAATTGCCCAAGGACTGCAGCCCTTGGGACCTGACTGCCTTATGAATTTAGTGTAAGCCCCAGGCTGCTTTTTGTTGGTAAAGGTGGGGCTAGCTGGAACTTGGGTTTTGGGGTGGAGTATTTCTTGCTGGCTAAGCTGGTCTAAATGCTTGCTCTGTGGGCACTAACAGAATTCTGCCCTGTGCTATGTTCCCCTGTGCCCGGGCAGACCTGAGTTTCAGTGCAAAGCTCCACAATCACTTCACTCTCCCTACCCCGGGCACACAGATTCTTTCTCCACTTGGCGTGCTAGCTAGCGTGGCACTGCTGGGGGACAGAGGAAGTGTGGCATAGGCTATGCAAGACAGTATTTTCTGCCCTCTTCAGTGCCTCTTTCCTTGATATAATGTTAAAATCATGTAGTATGATCACTCACCTGATTTTTTTGTTCTTCTGAAGGTGCTTGCTTGTGTGGATACTTGTTGAATTTGGTGTTGGTGCAGAAGGATGATTGCTACAGGTTTCTATTCGGCCATCTTGCTCTTCCCCTCTCTTTTAGAATTTTGACATCATCAAGCTCATTAATTTTTCTTTAATAATTTCTGGGTTTTGTAAAATGTAAAAGACCTTTCTTACTCTGCAATTGTGGGGAAAAATTTTCCATGGGTTCTTATCATTCTTTAGGGCTTCATTTTTTACATTTAAATTTTTAATTCATCTGTAATTTATTTTGGATTAGGATGTGAAGAATGAATTAAGATTTGCTTTTCTCTGCCCACTATCTGCTACTCACTGCCCCCCATAGGAACTAAGGAGGCAGGAGGCTTGCTTGATCATTTTATTTTTTTATTTTTGTTTTTCATTTTTTTAGAGACATGTTCTTGCTCTGTCACCCAGGCTGGAGTGCAGTGGTGCAATCATAGGTGACTGTAATTTTGAACTCCTGGGCTTAAGCAATTCTTCTGCTTCAGCCTCCCGAGTAGCTGGGAGTACAGGTATGTGCCACCACGCCCAGCTAGTTTTTAAAATTTTTTTTTGTAGAGACAGGGATTTTGCTATGTTGCCCAGGGTGGTCTTAAACTCCTGGCCTCAAACAATCCTTCCACCGTGGCCTCCCAAAGTGCTGGATTACAAGCATGAGCCACCACACCTGGCCTTGCTTGCTCATTTTAAATCTACTGACTTAAAATGCCACTTTTATCACACACTAAATTTCTTTGTGTTTTTTAGTCTATTTCTGGACTTTCTTTTCTGTTCTACTGAGCTGTATGCTCATTCATGTATAAGTACAACATTATTTTTTTTAATACAAAATATTTGCTAAGGCCAGTCTTCCTCTTGTTCTTTTTCAAAAAAATTCCTGCTTATTCCTAATCCTGTATTTTCCCAAATGTCATTTAATTCAAAAAATATCTTTTGACGCTTTTATTGGGATTGCATTTTATTGAAAGATTAATTTTGGGAGTATTAACCATATTTTTTAATTCAGTATTCCTATTCAAGGATGTGGCATGTCAACACATTCGTTCATGCTTCCGGTTACGTTCTATTATGATATTTTAAAGTATAGATCTTATGTGTTTCTTGTTGTTTTTCCTAGTATTGTATTCTATTTTTTTTGGCAATTCCCCCCACCACCCCAGGAGTGTATTCTTTTTTGGTTGCTATTTGCAACTTGTCTTTTAACTTACTTTACATTGTTTTTTATCTGCAGGTTTCCATAATGATGTAATCATATTTATCAGCATTTACCAACATTTTCCTTTATGGTTCTGCAATTCATGTCCTATTTAATTAAGAAGGGCTCCCTAATTCCAAGCCTATATACATACAATTTTTCTTAAAATTCTGAGACAATTATATTTGACTTTATAATTAAGTGGCATTTCAATTCATATCCACAGGGCTAAACACTTTTAAATTCAATTTAATGAATTTATTTAATACTGCCTTCTTCCTTTAACTTTTTGTTTTTAACATATAGAATATATTAAAGAACATATATTATATAAAACTCTTCACTGCCAAACCAGAGAATATTACACTTGACCTCATATAGACCAGTAAGAAAATCTAAAACATTTGAAAGGTAGACAATGAAGTGCAACGAACACCCTGTGTTTCACCAATTGTTAAAATAGTATAAAATTACAAAAGCTCAATAAGAAAATATAGAGAGCAGAATAGTGTTTTAAAGCAATGCATGATATTAATTCTAAGATAAATCTACTTATTGAGATTACAGATTACAGTCATTTAATGGCAATCAATTTAACAGATAAATCATTTGAAAAGTTTGATATAGTTACATCAAGTTATTGCAAGTTTATATTGATATAGTTATTGCAGGTTTTGATACATGGTGCTGCTATTGTTCATATCAGAATAGTTTCTATTGCTACTTTGATTTCTTCTTTAACCCAAGAGTTATTAGTATAAGATTTTTATAGTTTTCAAATGGACATATGTACATTTGTCTGTCATTATGATAACCTCTAATTTTATTGTATGTGATAAATGAATTTAGTCTGTATGTGTTTGTCTACTTTTCAAATGTTTTAGATTTTCTTACTGGTCTATATGTGGTCAAGTGTAATATTTTCTGGTTTGGCAGTGAAAAGTTTTATATAAAACTATTAATGTAAATCATTAATGATATGATCCAAATCTTTTATGTCTTTATTTATTTTTCGTCAACTTAATCTGTAGCCAGCCAAAAGAGGCAAGTTAATGTCTCCTTGCATCTCCCTCCTCTCTTTTTATTATTTAATATTTCAAATATACAGAACAGCACAGACAAAAATATAACAGACATTTGAGTACCCACCATCCTTCTTTTTCAGATCTTAACATTTGTCCTGTACACTTCTCAAAGTATTGTTTTTATTTTAGTTGTTTATTATGAATTACACTTACTAAGAGAGTAGAAAGTATGGATGTACAGTTTAAATGGTAGTAGCAATTAAATAAATACCTGTGTAATGACTACTCGGCGTGAGAAATAGAAAATTACCAGTGTCTGTGCAGCTCCTTGAGTGTACTCCTCCTTGTGTGTGCTCTCTCTTTCTCCCCAGAGGCACAATTATCCTGGATTTTGCCTTTGCCATTACCTCACTTTTCTTCAAGATTAATTGCACATGTATGTATAATAAACAAGATATTGTTTAGTTTTGCCTGTTTTTGAACTTTACATAAATGGAAAGTACTTTTTGCTCTCTTCTGACTTGCTTTTTTCCTTAAACATTTTAGATATTCTGCCTTGTCCATGTGAGTAGCTGTAATTAATTCATCTTCATTGTTGTATAATATTATAGATATTAATTTACTGTGATTTATTTTTCACTTAGTTGTTGATAGACATTTGACTTTTTGTCTTTCCACTGGAGAATTTAGTTCTTTTAGATCAACTGAAATTATTGGTATATTTGATTTTTTTTTAATGAACCAAAGTATGAGTTACCAAGTATTGTCAGTTTGCTCTTCAGAATTTCTCTGCTAGTCTGCAATTTCACCAGCAATGCATATGGACTATCATTTTCTCACATTCTTAACAACATTTGGTATTATCTGATTTTCTAATACTTGCCATTATTGTGGGTATAAAGTTATATCTTGTTTTAATTTCCATTTCTAAGATAACTGAGCTGGTTGAACATCAATATTGTACTTATTTAGAAAAATATAGCTGATTTTGTGTGTATATGTGTAATTTTTTTTGAGCTATTTGACAGTAGGTTGTGTATATCATACCTCTTTACCATCTTAATACTTCAGTACATATTTACAGTGAATAATGATATTCTATTTATATGACAGCAGTGCAGCTATCAAATTAAGAGAATTTAACACTGATATAGTACTTTAATTTAATCTGTCTATATTCTAGTTTTGTCAATTTTATCCATATTGTCTTTTATAACATTTTTTTCTCTCTTCATGACAGTATCTAGTCCAGGATCACATATTGCCTTTGGTTGTTACATCTCCTTCAGTCTGAAATAGTTCCTCGTCCTATCTTTGTCTCATTTGACATTAACATTTCTGAAGAGTATGGCCTAGTTATTTATGATGGCATGCCTCAATTAGGATTTGTCTGAGGCATCCCTTCTCAACTGTGTTTCCTCCAGAGAATTAAGCCCTGCAGCAACCATTGTATAGAATGAATTAACTTCTCTCCTATGCATCGAGAATGGAGAATTGAGAAAATAGTCACTAAAGTCATTTTCTGTAAAGTTTAATTCTGTTATGGAAACTGGGTGAGAAAGGTTGGCTGTTTCCTCATGATTCAGCTGAAGTTATGCATCACAGGCCAGACTACTACATATGTGACATTGTGTCCCTCTCAAGATGTCACATCTGGAGGCACATAATATCACCTGTCCCTCATTGATGTTAATTTTGATCATGCATTCAGGGCGTTTTCTAGTTTCTCCACAATGCAGTTATTGCTTTCTTCCTTGCAACTAATAAATAAGCAGTCTTGGGAGAGACCCTTTGAGATCATGCAGTTATTCTTCTTATCATCAAATTTCCCCTCTTAGATTTAGTATTCATTGATGATATTTGCCCAAACCAATTATTACTATGATGGTTGCAAAATGGCAACATATGAAGAAATTACACAGAATGCAGCACAGAAAGACAATGATGTGGAAAATATAAAATATCTGGAGGCTAGCATGTGATCTATCACACACCCATGCAGAATCCCTGAAGAAGAGAATAGAGAGAAGGAAGGAAAGACAATACTAGGAGAGACAATGGCTGAGAATATTTCAGAACTGATGAAAGACACTTGCCTCAGATATAGGAAGTCTAAGAATCTCAAGCAAAATAAATAAATAAATGGATATCACATCCAGATACATCATGCTTAAATTACAAACCTCAAACAAAAATAGTGGATCTTAACAGTAGCCATATAGAAAAGATATGTTCCAGCGCTATTCCCTGACCTCCAGAGGATCTAGAGGTAAACGCTATCCTGCCATTTGAGATAATAAATGCCTCGCCTTTTTAAATTTATAGTATCTGTATTCATTTTTTAGGGCTGCTATAATATGTATCACAAACTGGGTGGCTTAAAACAACAGGATTTTATTCTTTCACAGTTCTGGAGGCTAGAAGTTTGAAATCAAGGTGTTGGCAGGGCCACAATCTCTCTGAAGCATCCTGGGGAGGAATCTTCTTTGCCTCTTCCAGCTTCTGGTAGCCTCAGGTGTTCCTTGGCTTGTGACAGCCTAACTCCAATCTCTGGTTTCATCTTCACATAGCTGTCTTTCCTATGTGTTTGTCTTTTCCTCCTCTTATAAGGACACCAGTCATATCAGATTAGAGTCTATCCTAATGACCTCATCTTAACTTGATTACATCTGCAAAGGCACTGTTTCCAAATAAGGTTACATTCACAGGTTCCGGGAGTTGAGATTTCAACTTATTTCTTAAGAAGACACAATTCAACCCATATCATCATCCTAAGCATTATAGTCTAGTTTTGCTTGTTTTTGAACTTTATATAAGTGGAATCATATGATATGTACTCTTTTGGACTTGCTTTATGCCAATATTAGTTTGCGTTCTCCATTCTCATGGTAATGTGGGGTCACAGTTTTATTCATTTTCATTGCTTTATAGTTTCAGTTGTATCATCATACCCCAATTAATTTATTCATCAATATTTGATAACATTTGGGTTGCTTCCAGTTTTTTGCTATTATGAACGATGTCATTAAGAATATCCACTACAACTATTTTGGTGTGCACATGCAAAAATTTCTTGTAAAAGATATATCTAGGAGAAAAACTGCTAAGGCATAGAGTTTGTATATTTTTAACTTTACTAATAATGCTAAACTGTTTTTCAAAATTTCAAAGGCAATTCTCAGACTCGTCAGCAGTGTGTAGAATTTCCTTTGTCTCACATCCTTGCCAACATTTGATATTGTCAGAATTTTTATTTTTGCCAATTGATGGGTAGCCAAAGCTATTTCATGCTGGTTTTAATTTGTATTTCCTGGATTACTATTGATAGTAAATATTTTGTCATATGTTTATTGGTCATTTGGATTTCCCATTTTATGAATTTCTAGACTTTTCCTATTATTTTTAAAATTTGTATTCTATTTTTTTCTTACTAACTTTTAGGAGTTTTTTATATTTTCTGGGTATCAATACTTTTTAGTTATATGTGTTGCAAATATCTTATCTTACTCTGTGGCTTGTATTTTCACTCTCTTATGGTGGCATTTGATGAACTGAAGTTCTTAATTTTATTTTATTATTTATTTATTTATTTATTTATTTTTAAATTTCAAAATATTAAGGGGGTACAAATGTTTTTGTTACATGGATAGCTTTTGTAATGCTTGAGTTAGGGCTATAAGTGTGCCCATCACTGGAATAGTGTTCATTGTACCTGTTAGGTAGGTTTTTGCCCCTCCCCTCCTTGAGGTTCTTAATTTTAATATGATCTAACTTATTAATACTTTTTCTTTATACTTAGTTCTTTTTGTGGCTTGGTTATGAAACCCTTCCATACTCCAAAGTTAGCAAAACATTCTCCTCATTTCTTAGAGCTTTTTGGTTTTTCCTTAATATTAGGTCTTTATTATGCCTGGAGTTGATTTTTGTGTATGATGTGATGTAGGGATACATTATTTTTTTCCTTATGGCTACTCAATGGGCTTACCACCATTTATCAAAAAACCTACCATTTCTACAATGATCTGGAGTGATGCACATCAAGTGTTCAGTTATGTGTAGGTTGTGTTTGGGCTCTATTCTGTTCATTGATCTACTTATCTGTTCCTACACCAATACTTACATGGCTTTAATTACAATCATTCTGTAATAAGTCTTGTTATTTGGTTTTTGATCCTATATATTTCTACATTAATTTTAGAATCAGCTTGTCAAGGTTCACAAAAATAAGTTGAGATTTTAATTGGCTTTTTATTGAATCTATAACTTAATTGAGAAAAATTTACATCTTTAAATATTGGGTGTTCTGCTCGATGAACATGGTATAGATATATCTTCATTTATTTAGGTCTTTTATATTCATTAATAAAGTATTATAATTTTCTCTGTAGATATCTCAAAAATTTTTGTAAGATTTGTTTTAGGTACTTGGTTTGTTTAATGCTATTATAAATAACTATTTATTTAAGGGATATGGGAATACTATAATTTATTTCTATAAATTGATTTTATTTTCAGAGATTCTGCTAAACTCTCCCAATTATTCTAAAATTTTCTGTAGATAATTTTTGGATTTTCTATGTTACAATTATATCATGTGTAAATAACAACAGTTTTGTTTCTTCCTTTCTGAACAATTAATATTTAATTCCTTTTTTTTGTGCCTTATTATGTTAGCTAGGCTCTTCATACAATGTTGAACTGAAGTATTGATAGTAGGCATATTTGTCTGGTTCCTGATTCCCAAGGGAAAACTTTCAAGGGTTTATATTATGCATAATGTTTGCAGTAGCTTATTTGTTTGTAAATGTCCTTTATTAGGTTAAAGGGATTTTTTTTCTATTCTTAGTCTGCAATGAGTTTTATCACTCCTGGATGTTGAATTTTATTAAAAGCTTTTTTTCTTCATTTAGGCAGGAGATCAAATGCTATTTTTCTTTTAATCTGCTAATATGGTAAATTACATTAATTAATTTCTTAAGTTAAAACAACCTTGTGTTTTTGGGATAAACCTAATTTAGGCATAATAAATTATCTTTTTCATATATTAATTGACTTAGCTTGTTAATATTTAGTTTAGGAATTTTACATCTATCATATGTTGTAGAATATAGGATGCCATTATTTATATGTCACTATGAAAGAACAAAAACGCTGTCAAATAAACTGTGACACAATACTTTTTTCACTTTGATTTTTTATTTTATGTTTGTTGAGATAACTTTTTTGGCTTATTTAAACATAGACTTTTTAAATATATCACTCTTGTACATAGTTAGAGAAATATGCAAACAAGGAAAATTGGTTAAGATACTCCTAAAATGTCTTCACAGTGTATCACATTAAATTTAAAACTATACCTTAGTCAGTGGCAACTACTGTATTTCAACAAATTGAAGACTCCATCAATTGCCTGGGGTGAAGATATATCCCTCCAAAGCAGATTGCTTTGCTTCTGTCATTGTGAGGACTACAATTGTTTTTTCTCAAATACTTGATCTATATTTAAATCTTATTTTGAATTCTGTCTTGTTGCATCTATAAATGCTGTGTATTTGTTTTTCTAACTCTAACCTGTCTATAGTGATTGTGGGGGAGATGTGGCATGGGTTATAGAGGGAGTGGGATATTCTAGGTATGGGAGCTCTTCATACCTTCAGAGAGTTCCCATCTACACTGGACACTAACTTGCCTCTTGGACTAAGGGCTCTACAATCACTGCTGTTTTCTGGGGCCTGAGCCTTCTGCTGCTCCACAACAGAGAAATGGGGGCAGGGTAGTAAAAGTTAGACCTACCTGGCTATTCTTTCTGCGGATTCACAAATAGTCAGCTAGCTGTCTTTTCTAGGCCTCCTCCACCTCCTCATGTATGCTACCTCTGACTCGAAGTACCCTTTGAGCTGCTTCTGCACATCTTCACTTGATCTTAATCAAAAGGCCAAGAAGTGATATTCTGCACATCTTCTCCTATTCATTTTGGGCTATGATTTCCTTCTTTGCCTCCCATATTTTAGAAATTTTATATGCTTTCTAGACCAATATGACCATTCCATATTATTATCCTAGGCTGTTGTGTATTTATTAATATTATTTTTCTATTTTTAGAGATCTGGGATGGGATATGAGGTTAAAATGTATATGCACACTACAGTATTTCTACTAGCATTTTAACAGTGTTTATATCTGGGTAATTTTATATTTATATTTGATATATTTTTCAACTTTTCCACAATGTATATACATTTATCTGCTTAATAATATTTTAAACTATAAGACTAATTAAAGTATGCTTGTACTAAATCAAAAATGAAATTCTCTTTCTTCACCCCCACTTCCAATCCCACCCCTCAGAGTTCACCATTGTCTATGTCAGAATTTCACATGTTGGCATTATTGACATATAGGTCAAATAATTTTTTGTTGTGGGAAGCTTCCCTGTCCCTTGTGGGATATTTAGCATTATCCCTAGCCTCTAGTGACTAGATGCTAATAGCAACTTTCAAGTTGTGACAACCAAAAATATCTTCAGACATTGCCAAATGTCCCCAGAGGGCAATATCATCTGTGATTGGGAACTACTAGTTTAGATTTAGCTCTATGAATTTATAAATAAACATGCACACAGATACACACACATTTAAAGGAAAATAACTCATCATACTGAAATAGTAAATGATAAAACCTGCTGACTTAAAAGCCTCTACAGTCAATATTTCCCAAAGTATAGTTGTTGAATGACAGCTTGTTGCTAAGAGTGTTATATGAAAAAAACCAATGTTCTGTGGTCAAATAAATTTGAGTAACACTGAGTTAACAAAATTAAACCATTTTCTTTCCTACATGACTGCTCTGAACTTTAAGTTGCTACTATGCATTCTGAATCTCCAGTAGGGAGATATAGTTGTACTATTTCCCAAGTTTATGCAGCCACAGAATCTTTATTTTATGGAGCATCTCGTGGGACTGATGTTCTATGGAAACCCATTGGGAAAATTTACAATGATCCTTTGAGCATAAGAAAGCTCATGGCAGTTTTTAAACAATCTAATGTTGAAACTATAAACCAACAACAAAAACCAGAACTATGTATGGCAGGTTTAAAAACAAATATAAAGCTGAAACGATAAAAAACAAACACAGAACTGTTTATGTTCCCAGTATTCTCCCATCTCCCTACTCTATCTTAACCCAATACCAAGGAAAATGAAATCGTGAGGTTAGTTCAGCAGATGAATGAAATAGAAGCAAACATTTGGCAGGTACCCTTGGCACACAGATGGTATGTGACTCACTAGTGGGCTAGTTATTTATGGAATACCACAGGCTGTTGCCAAAGAGAAAAATGGATACTACTACCATTTTAGAAGTGGCTTATCTCATGAGTGGCCATCACAGTTCTTCATATTCCACTCTGCTCAAGATTCCAGGCCACTGTCTGATTCTTTGTCCTTTGGAAGAGATGGATGAAGTTACTATTTTCACTGGAATTATAATGGCACAAGTAGTATTTCTTTTTAACGCTCATTGGCTTGCTAACCGTTCACTGAGGTGCTTTGATCTTAAAACAAGAGTCTTTATTAAAGGAGGACAAATAAATAGAAAATCCTTTATAATGTTTCTGTCAGATTGATAGTCTCAGCTCATGTGTGGTGAATCTAAGGCAATTTCTTTGTTGTTGTTATACTTGTTGTTAGACAAGACTCAGACTGGACTATGGGGTTTGGGGCAGGGATGCACTGCAAACAGACGCCATTTATTCAAGTGAGGGTTGCCCGAGGTCAGTTGGGTGTTCTGTAGTACGAAAGACAGCAGGGATATAGATGAGCAATATCCATGCCATCCTGTTCTTTCCTCTCCTCATGAATGAAATAAAAAGATGAAAGTAGGCTGAAAAAAACCCAAATACGTAGAAGGTGATAACTCATGGTATCACTGCATAATTTCCAAGCTGATTATTTAATATTTGGAATTATGAGCGATAGAAACATATGGAAAAAAGAAAAATATATAAATTCACACTGACTCACTCAGTGGGATCAGGGCAGAAAGAGTGAAAACTGTTCTGTTCTTACCTAAATAGTCTCAACTTCCATTTTGCAAAGGAAAGCAGCACGATGAGAAGACTTATTTATCCTTATGCATGTTGTCCCCAGAGGGCACTAGCAAATGTTTATGAAAAGTTAAACATTTTCAAAGATAACAGAGTACAAAGCTGTAAGCAGAAATCCTGGTTAAGTCTATTAGCCACTCTGTACTTTTTATTTTTTCTTCTATAAACTGAAATATTTACAACTGACCCTAAGTGGAGGTCTTATAAACTGAAATTTTTATAACTGCTCCTTAACCAAGGACTCCATTTTCTAATCGAGACTATGTTTTAAATTCAGATGGCTTTTTGATATACCTAATTAGAACAGGTCTTAATTGTTATATAAGTCTTAATGAAAAAAAGAAGTCTTATCTTTGAGAGTCAATGGTGGCACCTGCATTAGTCCTATGTTGCCATGTGTCTGGAGCTTTCCATTTTTCCCCTCAGCTGTCAGCCTGGTGCTATATCCAGACTTCGTCAGGGTATCTCCAGAAGACTGCGTGGGTATTTGGAGAGAAAAAGGAAGAGTGGAGTGAGGCTGAGAGGGATGGGAACATAAGGCACCATTTTTGGACAATTTGAAACCTCTAAAAAAAGATTTCCCCTCTCCCAAAAGAAAAGGGGACAGGAGTAAATAGAATTGAAATGATTCCACACATACTTCAAAAGAACATACACATGGACTTCAGAATGTGACACTGTTTTGCACAAAACTAGACTTAATAAAAAATATTTATTTTGAAATATTAAAAGTATACATTGTTTAAACAGCAATTACAAGTTTACTAATAGGTTACACATTACATGTTTTATTTATTTATTTATTTATTTTTACAAATAAAGCAAGGAAAAACTTGAGAATTAAAGGCATTATCATTATTTTAGTAAAACCGAAGAAAGTATTTATGTGTTCAGGACCCAGTGTCAAGCAGATACAGAGAGGACTTTCTTTCTAGAAGTGAAGTGAATTTTGGGGAGGGGGAAGAAAAATAACCCAACTAAAATTGAAAGCAAAATTTGTTGAATGTAAACTTTCTCTTAATAGTCTCAGGTGCTGTATTGACATTCTTTGTAATTTCTACTTCAAATTCTTCATTTTTATCATCACAATAGACATTAGAAAACTATAAAGGGTTCACTAGATTGAGTAAAGCTTCTTCACGTTTATTTCTCTGATAAAATAAAGCTGGAATAAAAAGATGAAAAGCTATAGTTTTTAAACATTGTCATAATCTTCAGAGTTATACAGGGTAAAAATGCCAGGCCAGCTTCAGCAACCTTCTACCGCGAGATCTTCTCGATCCGAGACCCGGAGACAAAAGACAGATGTTGACCAACCATGTTCGTCTGCATAAGCAGACTCTGTTTTAGCTGGAGGCTGACCTCAGTGCATCCACAAGAAATCCAATTGAGCCAAGACTAGTAAAATGTTTGCTTTTTTCCTGAAGATTTATGGGGGCACAAAAAGGGGTCTCACATACAAAACCTCAGAATTTCTCCAGGAAAATCCTCGTGATCCATCTCTTCTCCCAGGAATCTCCTCCCAGTCTCTAGTCCACCAGGAAGCTCTTCTTTATCTCTTCTGTCCCTTTCCTGCCCTGATCTGCCCCTAAGAAATTCTCAGTTCTGCCTCTTCTCCACCTGCCTCCCATTTTAGTTTTCAGAGCAGCTTCTTTCTTCCCATGAAAACTGGGAGCCATCTGAGGCTTGATTCTGCCAGAAAGGGGCTATCAAAGCAATATCTCATTAGGATTGGTCTCCCTGTTTCTTTTACTAATGTAATTTTCATTCCAGCTACTCAGAAATATTATTAAATAAGTAATCCATGCTCATACAAATAAACAAAAAGAAGAAAGTCATTGTTCTTTCCCTGTGGAGTAGTGGATGAGAAAGTATAATTACTGAGAATTACTTATTATGGAGAGCACATGCCCAGATTGCTCATGGAATGTTTTCACTTACTTTTGCCACTAATGCATTGTATAGGACTGAGGCTTTTTAACTTCTGAAGTGCAGACCCCTTTCAGAAGAAAGTGTTCCTTTTTCTGAAATATGCTATAGTCTAGGTTCTTTTTTTTTTTTCTTTAGCTCAAGCAGAAATCCAAATATAGTCTAGGTTCTTAAGGATATTGATATGAGAGTGGAGCTTAGTTTTGTAGTGTATCAGTTTTCTTTTTTTAATTTAAAAAAAAATTTTTATTTAAAAAATTTTTTAGAGACAGGGTCTTGCTCTGTTACCCAGGCTGGAGTGCAGTGGCCCAATCATAGGTCACTGTAACCTCGAACACCTGGGCTCAAGCAGTCCTCTCACCTCAGCCTCTCAAGTAGCCGGGACTACAGGCACATGCACCACCATGCTCAGCTAATTTTTAAAATTTTTTTTGTAGAGTCGACATGTCAGTATGTTGCCCAGGCTGGTCTCCAGCTCCTGGCCTCAAGTATTCCTCCCGCCTTGGCCTCCCAAATGCTGGGATTACAGGCGTGAGCCACCACATCTGTTTCCTATGGCTCTAGTTTTCTAATGCTCTGTAACAAATTAAACTGATTAAGTATTGTTAAAAAACACATTTATTATGCCACAGTTTCTGTTGGTTAGGAGTCTGGGCATGGCTTAGCGAGGTCCTATGCTCAAATTCTTACAGGCTGAAATCAGTGTGTTGGCTGGGCTGTGTTCCTTCCCGGAGCTCAGAGTTCACTTCCAAGCTTACTTGTTGACAGAATTCAGTCCCTTATGGTTGTAGGCCTGAGGTCACCACTTCTTGCTGCCTGTGAGCCTAAGGCTGTCTCAGCTCCGGGCAGGGGTGGGGAACCTATGGCCTTGGGGGCACATGTGGCCTTCTGGATCCTTGAGGGTGGCCTTTTGACTGAATCCAAATTTTAAAGAACAAATCCTTAGTCTTTCATGTTCCAGACATTTTTGAAGAAAACAGACTAGTTATTTTGTATAAAGTTCCTAAAGTTTGATTTGTCTGATATTTTCTTATTATTAAATTCAGGTTATGCTTTTTGGCAAAAATACAAAAAGGTGATGTTGGCTTATTTAGTGCTTCATACCAAAAGGCACTGATATAATTTTGTCCCATTAGTTAGTAATGCTAACTCTGATCTCTTGGTTAAGGTGGTATCTGCCAGGCTTTCTTTTTCTCAGCTGTAGGCATAATATTTCCTCTTTATAATTAACAAATCTCTTAAGGGGAGATATTTTGAGATTACATCAGTCTTCTGTTTTTTACCTTGATTTTGCCTGTGAATTTCTGCATCCATTGATGATTTTTGTACAACCTTCTCTCCTTACCCCCAGCTTCCACGGACATGATTTCTTTCCCTACACTGTTGTCTTTCCAGAATGTCATATAATTGATCATAAAGTATGTAGCCTTTTGTGTCTGGCTTCCTTCAGTTAACATAATGCTTTGAAATTCATGCATGTTGCATGTGTTAGTGGTTTGTTCCTTTTTATCGGTAAGTAGTATTTCATTGTGTGGATGTACCACAATTTGTTCATCCATTTAGCAGTTGATAGACAATTTTGTTGTGTTAAGTTTTTGGCTATTATGAATAAGGCTGTTATAAACATTTTCATATAGGACTTTGTGCAGCCATACATTTCTATTTATCAAAGATAAATATTATCAAAGATAAATAGAAATGATATTGCTGAACCATATAGTATGTTTAACATTATAGATACTGCTAAACTATTTTTCAAATGGTCCATATTATTTTCCATTGCCACTAATAATGCTTGAGATACCTGGTTGCTCCACATTCTTGCCATGACTTGATATTGTCGTTCTTCTGAATTTTAGACATTCTCGTAAATGTGTAGTATCACATTGTGGTTATAATTTTCATTTTCTGAATGACTAATGATGTCAAACATCTTGTCATGTGTTTATTTGCCCTCTGTATATCTTCAGTGAAGTGTTATTCAAATGCTTACTAAATTAGGTTGTTTGTGTTCTTATTATTGAGTTGTAAGAATTTTTATATTCTGAATATTTTTCTCAATTTTTGAAAGTTCTTTTTTTTGTACATTAGGGATATCTCTTGCAATAATGTTACAAATTTTTTTTTAGTTTGTCAATTGTCTTTTGATATTCCTAATGGTGTTTCTTGCCATGAAAAAAGTTTCTGTTAAAACTTTACTCAAATTTGTCAATTTTTAAAATTGCCACTGGATTTTGAGTCATACGAAGTCTCCCTCAACAATGAGATTTAAAGAAGAATTCGTTGATGCTATCTTCTGGGAAATTCCATGTCTTCTGTATAATTCCATTTTTAAAATATTTATACTTCATAATTTGTGGAGTTTATTCTTGTATATGGGGTGAAGTCTGGATCTAATTTTATTTTTTTCTAAATGATCCCTCAGTTGACCCAGTACTATTTATTAAATCTTTGCTCCTTTATCATGTGCTTAATTTCTACATATATTTGGGTCAAATTTTGAGATTTCTATCCAATTTCTATATCAGCACCACATTTCTTTAATTATAAATGGTCTGTACTATATTTTAACATAGAATTAAATCCAGGTAGGATTACTACCCCTCACAGATATTTTTTAGTGTTTTCCTGGTTATTTTTGCTAGTTTGTTTTTTCACATTAACTTTTCCAAAATAAACTGTTTTATAGTAGTTTTAGATAAACAGAAAAATTGTCAAATTGGTGCAGAGAATTCCCAATATATTCCACACCCAGTTTCCTTTATTATTAAGGTCTTATAATAGTATAGTACATTTGTCATGATAATTGAACAAATATTAATATCTTATTATTAACTAAAGCCCATACTTTAATCTGTATTTCTTTGGTTTTTATCTAATGTCCTTTTTCTGTTCTAGGATCCCATCCCAGACACCACATTACAGTTAGTTATTATGTCTCCTTACACTCCACTTGGCTATGGCAGTTTCTCAGACTTTCCTTGTTTTTGAGACCTTGACAATTTTGAGGAGTACTGGTTAGGTATTTTGTAGAAGATCTCACAACTGGGAGTTGTCTGATGTTTTTCTCATGATTATGTTGGAGTTTTGGGTTTTTGGGAGAAAGATCACAGATGTAAAGTGACATAGTTATCACATACTGTCAACATGACTTTTCACTGTTGATGTTAACCTCAAACACTTGGCAGAGGTAGCTCTTGTCATGTTTCTCTACTGTAAAATTACCCTTTCCATACTAATCTTTAGAACAAAGTCACCATACCCAGACCACACTTGAAGAGTGGGGAGTTATGCTCCTCCCCCTTGAGGGTTGAGTATCTACAGAAGTTATTTGGAATTCTGTATTAGAGATTTATCTATTCTTTCCCAATATTTATTTATTCAATCATTTATTTATATCAGTATGGACTCATGGATATTTATTCTGTATTTTGGGTTATAACATAATACTCCTTTATTTATTTTATTGCTCAAATTGTTCCAACTTTTGCCATTGGGAACTCTTTCAGTTGGCTCTTGTGTCCAGTTGACATACCCTCATTTTATGTTTTTTGTTTGATAACTTCCTTGTATCCTATATCACACATATTTTATACGTTTTTAAATTGTTCCACAGTTCTTAGATGTTCCGCTCTTTTTCTTTTCTCTCTTTGCGTTTAAATTTGGGAATTTTTATTGACTTATCTTCAAGCTCACTGATTCTTTCCTTGACTATGTCAGGTCTACTGATGAGTCCATCCAAGATGTTCCTATTTCTGTTACAATGTTTTTGATTTTTTGATGTTTTCTTTGATTCTTAGAGTTTCCATCTCTTTGTTTAAATTACCCATCTGTTCCTGCATGTTGTCTACTTAGAGCCCTTAACATATTAATCATAGTTCTTTTAAATCTCTCTATTCACCGTACATCTGTTTATTCTATGCTGCTTATTCACTTTTTGCCTTGCGTCCTTGCCATGCTGAAGCTGACATGTTATCAATAATAGAATTGAGTAATAGGCCTTTATGTGAGGATTTATGTTAACCTGGCTAGGAGTTGGGTTGCGTTTAATGTTTGCTATAGCTATAGTTAGCAGAAGCTTCAAGTTTCTGTATGTCCCCAGTTTTTTGTCTCCCGTCTTGATTTTGGGCTTCCCTAAGTGCTTCTCAGAGAGTCTGTGTCTTACTGCTCTTTTAGCTGTAATCCAATTGTTATTACACTGGAATCTCATTGGTGTGGTGGTATAGTGATAAGATGTAGAGGAAGGGGAGCATTCCATAATATTCCAAATGAATCTCAGTGTTTTAGTGGTCCTCTCTTGGGGCTATCGCTTCATGTGTTTCTCTCCTTTCATCTCTCCTGCTCCCTGCTGCCTTCTCCAGCTATAACATTCCCAATCCACCTTCTCTAATCCCTGACACTTTTTAAGTTTTTTTTAACGCCTTTACATGAGACAGGAAGGCTAGGGGCTACTGGAATGGGAGGAATGCTGCACTTCTAGGAACCTCACTAGGTTGTCACAGATTAGACCAAGAAAGATCTCATCATAGCTCTGGCAATATCTTTTCCCAAGGATAGTAAACCTTTGTTATGAAGGAAGCTCTGGGCATGTTTCTGTATTTCATAACAATTACTCTTTCCCTCTTCCTGCCAGAGTGTCCTGTCTATTTCCACTGGCTAATACCTTCAGTACAAAGTTGAACAGTAATGGAGATATTTGGCTCCCTACCTATTCCTCTGATCTTAGTGAAAATGCCTCAAGTTTTTCCCCATTAAGTAAGATGCTTTAAGACTAAGGTGTATATATTTCAGGTAGTTAAGAACTTATCCATCAATTTTTATTCTCTGGAGTAACTTCCTCACCATAAATGAGTACAGAATTTTGTCAAAGTTTTTCTTTAGCATTTATGAAGATAACCAAATATATTTTTCCCTCAGACCTATTAAAATAGTCTATTTATTTATGGATTTCATGTGGAATATATCTTGCATTTCTGGAATAAATCCTACTTGATCATGGTGTGTTATTTTCTTACTGTGGTTTGGATGCTGTTGGCTAACTTTTTATTTAGTACTTTTGCATTGACATTCATAAGTGATACTGGTCTGTAGTTTTCATTTTTTGTACTTTTAGATATAATTATCAATGTTATACTTCCTTCTTTAAAGGAATTGAGTAGATTTACTTCATTTTTAATTCTCTAGAACAATATATGGAGCATTAGTAGTCTCTGGTCTTTGAAGGGTTGGTAAAAATTTCCTGTGAAACTCTCTTGGCCCAGTGCTTTTGGTGGGATAGTTCCTTGATAACTTTATTTCATTTGAAGAATTGTTCTATTCAAGCTTTCTCTTTCTAATGGGGTCAGTTTTGGACATCTTTATTACCCTAGAAATTATCATTTTTTCTAGATTTTCAAATTTATTTGCATAGAGGTCTGCAAATTAACATCTTATGAGTTAATTTTTTTTTTCTGTTTGATTGGTTGTTTCCTCCTTGTAATGTCTTATTTTGTATATTTGTACAAACTTTTTTCCTTCACTAAGAAAACTAGCAATTTGTCTGTTTTGTTAATTTTTTTCCCCAAGGACAGGATTTTGATGTATTAGTTAGTTCTTCTGCTTTTCTATTCTCCACCTCAATTTTTGCATACCTTCCTTATTTTCTTGCTTATAATTTCTTTTGGTTTGCTTTGTTATTTTCTCCCCCCCCCTCATTTTGTGAGTTGAGAATGTAATTTATTTATTTTCATTCTTTCATTTTTATTGATAAAAGTGTTTAGTGCTACGAATTCTCCTCTGGTCACTGTTGTAAACGTGATCAAATAGATTATGCTATGAAATGTTTTCTTTTTAATTATTTTTTAAGCACTGTAATTTCTGATTATATTTTCCCTTTCACCCAAGAGTTTCTTAATAGATGTTTCTTTTTAAAATTCTAAGTGGAAGGATCTTTCTTTTTTATGACCTAATATATAATTAATTTTGTAATGTTCCTTGGGTATTTGAGAAGAAGTTGTATTCTGTCTAACCAGTGTGCAGTTTGATAAATAGCCAGAAAACCAAGCTTACTGATTGTGTTGTTTAGGTCTCCCATATCCTTACTTACAGGACAGTGCTTGATCTGTCTTACACTGTTAATAGTGTGTTAGTCTTTAATTAGTGTTTCAGCCTATGTCTCCTTACATCTCTACAGCTTTTGTTTTATAAAGGTGGTTGCTATATTAGTTGGTGCATAGACATTCATAACTTATATCTTCTTGTGAATTTTCAATTTTAGCATGTAAACATTCCTTTCTGTATTATGTATAATGCTATTTTGGCTTGAATTCTGACATCAAAATTGCTACTACGGTTTTCTTATTGTTTCCATTTTCCTGGTACATTTATCCATTCTTTTATTTTTAGTTGTTCTGAATTACTTTGTCTTAGTGTGTCTTTTGTATGTACCATATAACTGGGTATTGCTTTGTGAGCCAAATTGAAAATATTTTTCTTTTAGTAGGTAAGTTCAGCCTATTTACTTATTGATATGACTGGTATGTTGCTCTCAATTCTGATACAATATTTACTTGTGTCAATTATTTGTTTTGTTTCTCTATGAGATATATATTCTTTGCTCTTTTATTTTTTATTTTTATTTTCAGTATTTACAAAGATATTTATTTTTGTTAGTTTCACCCAGCAGCAGTTGGTTTCAGAAGGAACTGTTGGCTCTAGTTTGCATTTTTTTCTAGAACCAGCCCTAATGCAGCTTCTCAGGGATACCAGCATCTATTGCTCAGTGTCCTCTCCTCACAAGCACATAATGGCTCTAGTGGCTCCTCATCTAGGCTCTCAAGTTTTAGTAATTGCATCCAGTTTTCTATTTACACTTTTCTGGAGGAATCCAAAGATCTATGTATTCAATCTTTTAGAGCTCAGTACCCTGGACAAGGTTACTTTTCTGCTGAATGCTTTCTGGTGAATTTTTTAAAAGAAAATTTATATTATGTTTATAAAAGGAATTTACATTCATGCCAAGATATTTTCAGAAAATGTTATGCCAATTTATAACACTTGTAATGTAGAAGAGTGCCTATCTCAAACTGGTGGAATTTTAAAAGAATAATGTTCAGATTATGTTTATACAAGGGATACATATTTATAAGAGAGAATTTAGAAAATACATTGAAGAAGAAAATTAAAATGATTTCAAATCTTACTCCTTGGATATAAGAACTATTAAGTTTTGGTGTATTTTTCATATTCTTAAGGCTGTTTTTAATCTCATTTTTTAAAAAATTGTCAAAATGATGCATGTTGTTTGTAAAAAAAATTCTAATAGTTGAAAAGTTTAAAGTAAAAGGTGATTTACCTCTTCTCCCTCTTTCCCTAATTTCTATTCCTGGACACTTTGCTTTTAAAATTAGAACTACAATATATTTTTCATGTTATTATAAACTTTAGTATAAATACCTAATACAGCTTTACATGAATATGCACTAATTTACTTACACACGGTCAGAGGTTTAGATTGTTTCCAATATTTCCCTATTATAAGTTTGCAATTAACTTCTTTGCATAAAAAGGTTTTTTCTGAATTTAAATTTTTTTCTCAGAAGTGGAATCAGTAAGTTAAAGGCCATTCACACTTTTGAGTCTCTTGACATCCAATATAAAATTGCTTTTGAGAAAAGTAATTGTCAATGTTTACTTCCAAGAACAACAGGATTTCTAATACTGGAGTTTTGAATACCATAACTGATGACAGATTTTCAACACGGGACTTTTCTACGTTACTGTGAAGTCACTTTGCAGAGGTGCCTTTTAAGTTACACTTATTTAACTACATGTCCTCCACAATCAGATTGACTCCTAATAAAAGATATTTTAGTCTTTTAAAAAAAGTGTCCATTGTAACCCAGAGAATAGCACCTACCAATTTTACACCTTTGGGATATCAGTTTGGATGACATCTCAGTGGCTGCGAAGCTTTCTTGTGCATCATAATCCCAGGGTGGGGACAGTGTCAACATGCAGAATAGGCTCTTACTCTATAGTCTGAGTCAGTAAGTATGGGGTTGGGGCCCTACAATCTGTACTTTTCACAAGGGATTCTGGTGCAATAGTCTCTCGCCATGTGAAGAAGAACTCTACTCTATGGATTAAATTACTTATTTTTTTTAGTTTTAATTTTTAATTATTGTGGCTGCATAATAGTTGTATTAATATATATTTATAAGGTACATGTGCTATTGTGATTCAGGCATACGATGTGTAATAATCAAGTCAGGGTAATTGGGGTATCCATCACCTCAAGCATTTATCATTTCTTTGTGTTAAGAACATTCCAATTTCACTCTTTTAGTATTTTAAAGTACACCATAACTTATTTTTGATGATACTCACTTTGTTATGCTATAAAATATTATTCATTCAATCTAACTATCTAACTATACTTTTGTACCCATTAACCATCCCCACTACATCACCAGCCTCCCACACTCCCCTTCCCAGCCTCTGGTAACCATCATTCTACACTCTGTCTCCATGAGATCAATTGTTTTAATATTTAGCTCCTAAATTACAGTGAGACTATGCGAGATTTATCTTTCTGTGCTTGGTTTATTTCATGTAACATAATGTTCTCCAGTTCCATACATGTTGTTGCAAATGACAGAATTTTGTTCTTTTTATGGCTGTACAATATTGCATTGTGTATATGTAGCACATTTTCTTTATCCATTCATCTGTTGACGGACACATAGGTTGATTTTAAGTTTTGGCTATTGTGAACAGTGCTGCAATAAACATGGGAGTGCAGATATCTTTTAGATATACTGATTTCCACTCCTTTGGATATATACCTAGCAGTGGAATTGCTGGGTCATATGGTAGTTCTATTTTTTGTTTTTTTGAGGAACCTCCATACTGTTCTCCATAGTGGTTGCACTAATTTACGTTCCCATCAAGAGTGTATGAGGGTTCCCCTTTCTGCATATCCTCTCCACCATTTGTTATTGCCTGTCTTTTTGATAAAAGCCATTTTGACTGGAGTGAGATGATACCTCATTGCAGGTTTGATTTGCATTTCTCTGATGACTAATGATATTGAGCAATTTTTCATGTACCTCTTGACCATTTGTATGTATGTTTTTGTTTTGAGAAATGTCTATTCAGATCTTTTGCCCATATTAAAATCAGATTATTTGATTTCTTCCAATTGAGTTGTTTGACCTCCTTATATATTCTATTATTAATCCCTTGTTAGATGTATAGTTTGTGAATGTTTTCTCCCATGCTGTGCATTGTCTCTTCCCTTTGTTGATTGTTTCCTTTGCTGTGCAGAAGCTTTTTAGCTTGATGTGATCCCATTTGCCCAATTTTGCTCTGGTTGCCTGTGCTTTTAGGGCATTATTCAAGAAATCATTGCCCAGACTAATGTCCTGGAGTGTTTCCCCAATGTTTTCTTTTAGTAGTTCAATCGTTTCAGGTCTTAGATTTAAGTCTTTAATCTATTTTGATTTAATTTTTGTACATGGTGAGAGATAAGGATCTAGTTTTATTCTTCTGCATATGGCTATCCATTTTTCCAGCACCATTTATTGAAGAGACTGTTCTTTGTCCACTGTATGTTCTTGGCACACTTATTTTCAACAAATATTAGGATTTTTTTCTATTTCTGTGAAGAATGTCATTGGTGTTTTGATGGGGATTGCATTGAATATGTGGATTGCTTTGGTCAGTATGGACATTTTAACAATATTGATTCTTCTAATCCATGAGCATGGAATATCTTTCCATTTTTTTGTGTCTTCTTCAATTTCTTTCAGCAATGTTTTGTAGTTTTCATTATAGAGATCTACTTCTTCAGTTAAATTTATTTCTAGGTATATTATAATATTTTATTTGTAGCTATTGTAAATGGGATTACTTTCTTTGTTTCTTTTTCAAATTGTTCACTCTTGGTATATAGAAATGCTACTTATTTTTATTTGTTAATTTTGTATCCTGCAACTTTACTGGATTTATTTATCAGTTCTAATAGTTTTTTGGTGTAGTCTTTAGGTAAATTACTGATTCTTGACCTTTGTTTTGTGATGAATAGTGGTTGATTGCAAAAAAGGAGCCATATAGTAAAAATAAATGTGGGAAATGTTAACTTAAACATACTAAACAGGTTTAAATATTTTTTTTTAGAATTTTTAATATAGTAAGATGCTTTGTGACTTTTCCAGGAGGACTTTTTTTGGTAGGATAGTCCAAATTTATGTAACTCACCAAATTCATTTTATAGCTTTTTTATTTAGTTTGTTTTGTTTTGGGGTGGTCCAACTATTAACATCTGGTGTTCCTAGGAACAAAGTTTGGAAATCCTGGATTAAGTGATTTTTTTATGACAATATTTCACATTATTCCCTTAGTACCTTGAAAAATTTAATGAACTTCTCCAGGCACATGGCTTTTACTATATAGTTTAGGCAAAGTATAATCTTTGCATTTTGCAAATCTGAATTTTCAGGGCTGGATTAAATGACTTCCTAGCAAACATGCATTAACTTTTTTTCTTTATATTCAAATGTCTTTTTTGTTCATTCTCTTAATAAAAAATGTACCAAAGAAACCTGTTTTGAAGCCCTCCATTTCTTATTAGTGCCTATTAACTAAAGTAAGATGTGATCTCGAAGAACTTCATATAATAGAAGTAAAACCCATGTGACCAAAAATTTAACACTCATCCAACAACAACTGCTTTAGAAATGGCAGGGTCTTTATTGTTTAGAATACCTGATGTTGGGGTTTATTCAAAGGGTTATAAAAAAGGTCTTTTGAAACACTCCTGTAGCAAATTATTTTGGCTGAATTATAAATCCTCAAAAGTGGAGCTTTATTATAATGGAAACAGAGTCAGAATAAACTCTAACTGTATTTATAGGCAGTACTCTGTAATGAGGGTTGAGTGCATTGCTATATTATGACTAGAAGCATATCTTTTCACTATCTCAGTAAAGCACTCCTAGCTTTTATACACGGTGTTATTGGTCAAGTGTTCTGTGAGCTTCCTTGTTTCTTTTCATCTGATTGTTTAACACATCTTCTGCATTTGAAGCACCACCATCCCGAATGACCCTGTCAGGTTTAAATTATTAGCCCTGGATTATTCTCCTGTTAGAAATGTTGTACATATTTATTTGTAGAAGTAAATAACAGCTTCAACTTAACATGTCAACAACTCTATAGAACATTCTAGCAACTTGGATGAGTCCTCTCTTGTTAATAACACTATCTGAAATTTGGTTGGCTCATAAGATTAGGGAGGACAGTAAAGGTTAACTCACTAACCGTGTATTTGTGCTTTATAATTCGCAAAGCATTTAATATACATGATTAAATTAAAGAAACCTTGAAATGCTCCTGTGAGGCAGACATTCTTATAACCTCCAATTACAAAGGTGGGGAAACTGAGACTTAACTAAATTAAGTGACTCATCCAAATTTCTTACTCAGGAAATGATGCAGCTAGGACTCAGAGCCAGGTAATTTGATGTGAAAATCTGTATTCTTTCTACCACATAAATTCCATTTCTCCAAGTTGCCTTCCATTTAGATTGTATAAACTCCAAGAGAATTTTGTTGTTTAAATCCATCCTCCCTTTAAAGATCACCAAAGAACCCACCAACTTTCCGGTAACAAACCTTTTGCACATAGCTTTCATGAAGTCCATGGGTATAGAGAAGTAAGTGAGTCACAAAGATCTGGGTTTGAGTACCTGCTTTGTTCACTTACTAGTCAGGTGACCTTGGGCATGTTACCTCCCATAAGCCTGGTTCCTATTTGTGGAAATGGGGATGATAACTCTTACTTTATGTGGTTGTTATAAAAACAAATGAATGTTATGCAAGTGATGAAAATATTTATGGAATATGCCCAGGACAGTACTAAGGGTACCTAGTAGCTTCTCAAGAAATGGAATGGCAGCCATACTTAACCTCTTATGCAGAATTTAACAATGTTGAATTTCACCTGAGTCTTCTGATCCTGAAAAATAGAGAAGGTGAAGAAATCCCCCCACCTTTTGTGTTCTAAAAAATGACATATGAAGACTCATAGATGCCTTCCTTGTTTACCTATAACAATGCCAGACTCAGATCTTCAAAATTTCCTTTCTTTGCTTCATAAATCATCAGCTGAACTGCTTGTCCTCTTTGGTCAATCAGAACAAAATGCTTTTTATCTAAACTTTGCTTAAGTTTCTACCCTTCCTCCAGGACCCTGTACTTTGGCCCATCCTCAGCCTAAGCCACTATACAACCCTTCCTGAGAATTCGATGGCCTCAGGGTCACACATTTTTTGATACATGAGGGACTTACAAAAAGCTTGAGGAAAAATAAAATTAAAGGTAAAAATAAATAGTATAAACTTTATTTCTCAACATAAGCTCCATCGAGTTCAAAACACTTTTGTAAGTGATAATACTGGCCATTTAGTCCACTTTAGAGAACTGAAATCTTGAAATGTCTAAACCACATCAAGCAGTCTTTTTTTATATTATTAACTGAAGAAAATGGATACCCTTTAAAGATTTAAGATTGGAAAAGCAAAAGAAGTCAGAAGGAGCCAAATCAGGACTGTAAGGTGGATGCCTAATGATTTCCCATCGAAACGCTCATAAAATAGGCCTCGTTTGATGAGAGGAATGAGCAGGAGCAATGTTGTGGTGGAGAAGCACTCCCTGGTGGAGTTTTCCTGGGCATTTTTCTGCAAAAGCTTTGGCTAACTTTCTCAAAACACTCTCTTAATAGGCAGGTGTTATCATTCTTTAGCCCTCCAGAGAGTCAACAAGCAAAATGCTTTGAGCATCCCAAAAAGCTATTGCTGTGACTGTTGCTCTTGACCAGTCCACTTTGCTTTGACGGGACCACTTCCACCTCTTGGTAGCAATTGCTTTGATTGTGCTTCCTCTTTATGATCATACCAGTAAAGCCAGGTTCCACCTCCTATTACATTTCTTCAAAGAAATGCTTCAGGATCTCGATCCCACTTGTTTAAAATTTCCACTGAATGTTCTGCTCTTATTTACAGCTGATCTGGGCACAAGAGTTTTGGCACCCATTAAGTAGAAACTTTGCTCAACTTTAGTTTTCAGTCAGAATTGGGTAGCTGAACCCATAAACCATGTTTATGGTGTCAGCTGTTGTTTCTGCTGTTAATCATCATTCCTCTTTGAGGAAGGCACCAACAATATTAATTTTTTCCTTGCAAATTGATGTGGATGATCTGCTGCTTCAGGCTTCATCTTCAACATCATCTCATCCCTTCTTAAAATGAGTTATCCATTTATAAACTGCTGATTTCTTTAGGGCATTGTCCTGATAAACTTTTCATGAAGCATCAGTGATTTTACCATTCTTCCACCCAAGCTTCACCATAAATTAGATGTGTTATCTTACTTCAATTTTGGCAGAATTCATGTTGCTCTGATAGGGATTCTTTTCTTCCTTAGTGCCTCAAACTAGATCCTGTTCAGGCATGTTATAACAAGTTAGTACAAGTTTATTTTCATGCAAAAAAAAATGAAATCCATGCATAGTTTTTTCATAGTACATATTTTCCATGAACTTTTTCAAATCCCCTCATACTGTCTGATCACATCATTCTCTCATCCCACTTTCCCACACCTGGTTCTTTCTAGCTTTGTTTATTCCTTGCTATAAAAGAAAACACCTTTTTTGCCTAACTCTTGAGATGCTTGCAAACCTTATAGTCACAGAGTTCTCCTTGTTTCAATAGTCCCTTTTTCCCCTTGCAATAATCCTTTTGAATAAAGTCTTTTCTTAATAAGTCCTGATTTGTTTGTTTGTTTGTTTTTTTAGAGATGAAGCCTTGCTCTATTACCCAGGCTGGAGTGCAGTGGCCCAGTCATAGCTCACTGTAACCTGGAACTCCTGGTCTCAAACAATCCTCCTGCCTCCAGCCTCCTGGGTAGCTGAGACCACAGGTGCATGCCACCAAGCCTGGCTAATTTTGTTTTATTGTTTTTTGTAAAGATGGAGTCTCAATATGTCACCCAGGCTGGTCTTGAACTCCTGGCCTCAAACAATCCTCCTGCCACAGCCTCCCCAAGTTCTGGGATTACAGGTGTGAGCCACTGGGCCCAGCCATAATGAACAGAAATTTATTGACTCATGGTTCTGGAGGCTGGGAAGTCCAAGATCCAGAGGCCGGGATCTGGTGAGGACCTTCTTGCTGCATCACCTCATGGTGGGAAAGCAAAAAGGGTGAGAGAGAGCAAAAGATTGAATTTGTAGCCTCAAGCCCTTTTATAACTGGCATTAATCCATTCATGAGCATGAACCTCATTTCCTAAACACCTTCCATTAGGTCTCATCTCCCAACATTGTTGCATTTGGAGATTATGTTTCTGACCTTTGCTTTTTGGGGGACACATTCAAGTCATAGCACCATCCTATATACTCTGTATCTATAAAGAATAATTTAAGCTATTAAGAGGGTGGAAAGTTGTTATAATGTATTTTTTAAAAAACAAATTTTAAAACAATATGTAGACTATGGTCTGATGGTGGTAAAAATATGTTTGCATGCACAAAGGAAAGCTCTGAAGATTCTGTACCTGCTAACAGTGGCTGTTCCTAGGGGTAGTGAAATTTGGGATAAGATTTTTCATTTATTTTTCAAAACTGTCTACGATGGACAAGAATTACTTTTTATAAATTAGTTTTCTTTCTTTTTTTTATTTCAAAGAAAACACACTGTCTTAGTCTGCTCTGGCTGCTATAGCAAAAGCCCATAGACTGGGTGGTTTAAACAATAGAAATTTATTTTTTCACAATTCTGGAAGCTGGAAAGTCCAAGGTCAAGGTGCTGTCAAGGCTCAGTTTCTGGTGACGTCTCTCTTCCTGGCTTGCCAATGGCTGCCTTCTCTCTGTGTCCTCATAGGGCCTTTCTTTGGTACATGTACAAGGAGATGTTGAGTTCTCTGGTGTCTCTTCTTATAAGGATACTAATCCTATCAAAGCAGAGCCCCACCCTTATGACCTCATTTAAACTTAATTATTTTCTTACTCCAAATACAACTACACCAGGGTTAGGATTTCAATATATGAATTTTGTGGGGGACACATACATTCAGTTCATAACACACATACTTACTATAAAAGTTTCAATAATATTTTGCTTATGGTAGAGGCCATGAACATTTAAATAACATAAATGAGTGCATAAAGTAAATAGTGAAAGCAGTCCCCCTTCCCTTTCTATCTCCACCCCAGAAACAACCACTGCTCCAGTCTTTTTTTCTATGCTTACACAAACATATATGGGGGGAGGAATATACATACACACATGTACATCCATACACATAGTCACATAATTCTTCTTGTTTTAATGGGATCATACACTCCATATTGTTCAGAATTTTGCTTTTTCACTTTATGATCTTATAAAACTTTCCAAGTCAGTTTATACAGATCTGTTTTATATTTTTAATAGCCACTTAGATTTTTTGTTAGTACCGTCAGTTGTTGAAGGACATTTAGTTAATTCTTATTATTTTTGCCTATATTACCTTTAAAATATTTTTAAACAAAGGCAAACTTCAGTTAGAATAATATGAGCCTAGTTTTGAACAAATAAAACATTTACATTTAAAAAAAGCTAGAAGGAAACAAATCAAAATGTAAATAGTGCTTATTTCCAAATGGTGGGTATATAGATAATTTTGTTATTTTTTTAAAAAAACAATTTGCTTTATTTTCTGCCCCACACTTGGTAAGGTTGCTGAACATTTTTCCGCCCATTCTCCACACAGAGTCTTGCATTAGAACTTTGGAGAGTTCTGCTCTATATGCACAAAAAGGACAAAACTTCAACTCTTGAGTTACTTAGTTTATCTGTAAAGAGTAACCAAAATTACATTTGATTGCATCATCATCATTATTGCTTTATAATAATAAAGCGGTAGCTTCCTTCTGGAAAAATTGTGTGTCAGGGAGAATGTATATGGGATTTGTGTTGGTAGACTTTGGTTTTAAACCTTGTTGAACCATGTGACTTGAAAAAGTTGGCTTTCCTTCTCTTAACTCAGTTTCCTCAGCTGCTAAACAGAGGTTGTGAGGGTAGAGATCAAAGGAGGGAAGGGTCTATGTGTTGCATCCATAGACAACCATGCTGATACAACCATTTATTTCTCACTTATATGTGCCAGTGACGAGTGGAATCTATCATCTGTGTAATATCCTTCTGACCCTCCTTTAAATGTGTGTAAAATATAAAAGAAATACATTGGCGTTCTCTCTGTGCAACCAGTTCACACAATGGTTGAACCAGCCCTTTGACATTTCTCCCTTAACTTGTTTTTATTCTGTGCACATTGCCTTTTTTCTGTATTCAAGCATTCTAAAATTTATTTGGAAGGGAGGAATATTGCTAACTCCAGGCTGTTTTATGTTTTACAAGAAAAGGTCAAGGTAGGTTTTGTAAGCTATTAACACAAGTCAAAAATGTAAAACAACAACAACAAAACCCCCCAAAAAAACCCTAGAAAGTCTTTCATATTTGTTCCCCTCCTCACTATTAAACCAATGCGCACAGCTAGATCTATACTGTATATTTATATTTATATCTTTAACCTTATATATAGGGGCTTACACACACACAGACACACACGCACACATTCTTAACCCTATCTGGTTGTGTGTATACATTTTTTTGTGTGCCAAAAGTGTATCATACTATATATGTATAAGATAGTGTAACTGATGCTAAGGTGGCTGCACTAAAATTATAGGAACACTTTTGGCTTCCATTACTTTAAAACAGTAATTCCACACACTTAAACCTCCTTCCCTCTCTCTGTGCAGCCTTCCCTCCTAGCAGGTTGGCCTTGGAAAGCCTCACTAAGATCTCTCCCCTGAGATTTGCCAATAGTTTTATAATTGAATAAGTTTTGCCTAGAGTGTAGATAGTGCAGGAAAACTCTCATACTTTCCTAGGTATTATCTCTGTCATTTCCTTTTCTTACTTTTTCCATTCCTTGAGAGATTAATAGATGGGAGGGAACATTTTTTTAAAAAAGAAATCATTTGAGTATTTGTTTTTAATTCTTTATCCTAGTCTGTTGGTTTTATATATAATCAATCAACTTGGGGTTCAAGTTGAGAGGGGTAGCCCTTGTCGCAGCGTTAATTGAATTCTCTGCCTCCCAACCCTCTCTTTGGCCAGGCATTGTAATAACTGCAAAATATTTCTAAAACAAGTTATTTATGCCACAATTTAAGGCTTATGTCATTTTGTTCTCCGAGGATACCCAGAGCAGTTATTTGTGCTCGCAGTTCTTCTGATTAAGCCAATAATTGAAAAATAATCACATCCACATGGGTTCAGGATCTTGAGTGGTACTTATATTTGGGAGCAAACAGACATTTCTCTTCTAGGAAGCAGGTAGTTGGGAAAAACACAGCACAAATAGGTTTAGGATGCTTTTTCGCAGCAGCCATCCCCCACACCTTCCAAGATTACTTGCAGAGGAGGACCGGCAGGGAGTGCTTTAGTCCTGCAGAGTGGAACAAATGAGGGGATTCTGGCACTTTACCAAAGTGCTTGTCCTCAGGGTAACTTGCCGGGTCTTAAAAAATACATATAGTTAAGTTCTGACTTATTGCCTATTTCCAGGTTGACCCTTTATGAAATCCGTCTTTCCTAACTAGGCTTCAGTCCCTGAGGAGAAAGCTAATGGCAGCCAAGGGTGGAGTGCTTCCTCCCTTCATGATTGCTCTTCTACCTTCTTCACGGCTCATTCACTCATTGTCTTTGTATCCCAGATGAGCTGAGGTGAGCAACAGTGACGAAAACAAATCCACAACTTTGCAATTATTTTTGCACCTGAAATGGACTTTATAGAAAAGCGACAATGGATGTGTCATGCTTAATAAGCACCATAATGTTCCTCTAGTATTTTAAAGGCCTCTAAATACTTATTTAAAACAATTTTTAATTTATTGTTTGTATTTGTTTCTATGTTTTATAGCCTCCATGAGGGCAGAACGTTGTTTCCTTCACTGCTATGTCCTTAGTATCTAGAACAGTGCCCCTTGTATGACACATTGTAGGTCCTTAATACATATTTGTAAAACGACAACTGATATTGTCCCTTTACAGCTTTCAAGGGTCTCAATAAGAAAGAAATTTTAATATTATGTGTAGTAACTGCTAGGATCTTTTAAAAATGACCAAGAAAGATCCTTAGTTCAAATTCCTTGAAAGTAAAAACATTTTTCCTGTCTCTTTTATGCACTACCCTGAAGCACCCAAGAAAGGAGCTCTCCATGGGTCCTCAGTGCAGAGTGCTGACTATAGACTTCTTCCTAATGACACTTGGTTGAGGGACCATTCAAACTTGTAATTAGAGATGGCTAATAACAGCACCAATTAGTAGCCACTTATTCACAGGCAACCAGGAAACACAAACTTTGGTTTAGCCATTTTCTTAAATTGGTATCAAATGAAATCATCTCTAACTATTCACCTGCACTGTAGTCAAAGCACCACACACATGAACAACCAATATACAAACTGCCCCATTGTGACTGCCTCTATTTGTTGCTTTGTACATTTTCTGCTTTGTACCAGAAAGGTCCTCTGAATGCCTGTCTGTGCCACTGTGGCATTTTTGTAACAAGATGCAGAAGATTAAGAACGGGAAACTGGAATAGGAAAATAGATGCAAAACAGGAGCTGGAATAGGAATTATTGTTGTTTTAGGAAATATCGTGCATAAAGTGTTGGTTATATGAAAACTATGGTATGAAAAGTTAAGGAATGCAATTGACCTAATAAAATTCAGCCAAAAATAAATGAATGAATAAGTGAGTAAATAGACAAATAAACAGTTAATATAAAATCTGTGTACCTAGTACAGTTACTAGATTTCAGGAATCATGCTCCTGTTCTTATTTCTATTTTGGTATCCCATGTAAACCACATGTTTACATGTTTTAAAATGCTGTGTGCTTTGTTTGTCTTCCTATATTACCATGCATCTTACAATATTTCCATTGGAAGAATGGTCCATGTTTCCTAAATTTCACTGAAAAAGAACTGAGGAAAATTTGATTTGCAAAAATTGTTTCCTCCAGTTCATTCATTCATTTGCTCATCTCTGTCTTTTTTTTTTTTTTTTTAGTCAATTATTCATTTATCCCATCACCATGAATGGTGCCAGGCTCTGGGAATACACTGGGGCAGAAAGTGCAATTTTTGACCTGAAGATACAATGGGGTTTTTGCTACAAAGAACTTTATTAAAATAATGCCTTAATCATGAGAAATTTGGGGATTCTGATTTCAAAGTCCAGTTAATTGCTAGAAAGGGAAAATCGTGTCGTTCTACTTAGCAGGCTCCTACTTGACCAAGGCTACTAAAGCTGATGTATGCAAACACTATATCCAGAAAGCCAAATGGATTCTGCTAAGGTGTTGCTGGTAAGGCAATATGTCCAAGAGCACCTAGTTCAGAGTAAATCCCCGTTTTCTTCTCTTTTTCCTTCAATAACTGCTTGACTTATTTAAATACAATCTGTGGTTTTTCTTGGAAACTACCATTTCCTACGATCAAAAACCGAAATAGACTTCTGAGAGCAAATTTAATCTACTTTTGAGAAATATCTAAAAGATTGCTTAAAGAGTCTTAGATTTTATGTTTCTTTTCCTTAGTGCAATGCTTTTAATTTCTAATGTTTGTTTTTAATACAAATAAAAACTGAACTCACAGGAAAATCCATTATGACATGACTTAATCACAGGAGAAGGTGAAAACATACAGGAGATATGAGGAAAATTATATCACAAGGCAAGAAAAAACACTACCACCCAAATGCACACTGCATTTGAAACACTTCAACAATTTATTGCTTGCAAATACCTTACTCCCTATTCCTCATTACTAAAGGTCCTTGCTGTAGTTGTCCAACTGAGAAGGATTTGTTTTGCACAAATTTCTGGGGATGGCTAATTTCAATAACATTGAAAAGTATACATTTTACACATATACATTTGTACGTAATCATTTAAAATTACTCTTTTTGCTCTAGGAATGACTTTTATTGTAAACTATACCACTGAGTAGCTTGTGTTTCTATATAATGAAGTACCACTGGAGAGAACAGTCACTTGTGGCAGGTAGCAAAGAAATTTCAATAAAGTAAACTCTTAGTATTATCAAAATTATACATTTGGGGCTGTTAGCATGGCCTAGAAAAAGATGAGGACAGGCTCATCTCATTAAAAGAGAAGAAATAGTGGAATTAGCTTGAATCTAATTACAAGCCACACTATCTAATGTAAAAACATGACTGTTTTTTCACTCCCATTCATTTTGACTAGTAATTAGTTTTGGCCTCTAAAATGCCACCCTTTAATCATCCAAACACAGATGTGATTTGCCGTGCAATTTAATCTTGCTTTAATGAAGAACTAATGGACGCATCGCAAATTACTTTCCCTGTTGGAGAAAAATTCTATTTCCTGCTTTTCAAAAGATCAAGAGTATCTTGTGATAATAGCCCAAGCGGCCCTGGCAGCCTCACCGCACAGAGCAAACAAGCTCTTTTACTCAACTCCCAATTCAATGGAGAAAAAGAGGCTACAATTAGCAACAAAGCAGGGGAAACGCAGCATTACAGCCGAATCACTTTCTGTAGCTCAACCCCCAGCAACCACTGGCTTGTTAGAGCCAGGTCTAAAGTGTCAGGCGCGAACAATGCGCTGTGATAAATTACTCTCTTCAAACAGCTGCACTGCTAATTTTCAATTATACACACAAATGGCTCTCAGATTGGAAGAAAATGGAGTGCACGGGGAGAACAGTAGTAGATTTCTATGTTTGTTTGGTAGTGAGTGTGGAGGCGGGAGAATGACATCTTGAAAAGAAAGCTGTAGTGAGGAGTCAGTGTTTGAACTTCAGAAGATGAGGCATCTTGAATCTTAGGGAGACCTGTAGTTTCCTTGCTTAGCTCTGGGCTCTAAAAGGCATGAAATTACAAGTTACTTTCTTTCGTGGGTTTTTTTTTTTTTTTTTTTTGGTTTGTTTGTTTGACCTGTCACCCACTTTATACTGAAAATTCCCTACTGACCTCGCTGCTCTGTCTCGTTAAGCCCGTTGGGAATCACAAAGGCTCCGTTGCCTGGGTACCCTTGCCATCTTCGTACCAAATCCCACAGGCCCCTGCATCTCCTCTCTTACTTCCTTAATTCCCCACCAGCCTAGTAGTGCTAGAACCTCTACGTTTTCACCCCCATTCACCCCGTCAACTACTATTCCTCACGGCCAGAGTTCAATGTTTTATGCGTGGACTCTGGAGACACCTCCTCCCCCCAGATAAAAAACATTCCCCCTCTTAGACGAGAGGAAAACTTTAGAAATCTCACTTGTTTTTCTGAACCAGATTTTGCCTTAAGGAACATTAAAATTTGGTCAGTCTTCTCTGTCAAATGGGAACGGGTTTCAAGAGATATTCCTTCTGATTTGGTTTCTGATGTGGAGATGAACATTGGAAATCAGCACACGTTATTATCCTCGGTTTCTTTACCTATGTGTTATCCTTTTACACTCAGTGCCAGCGTGTTCTTGGGTTGATTTTAAAATTAGAGTTCAGGGAAGTACGTGCTGCCGGACCATCCCTGATGCTTTCAGGAAAGCTGCGTGGTGTCCTGTGCCCAAACCTGCGCTACCCAGACCGGCGGCACCTTCGTGGAACATATGCTCCTCGGCTTCCTATTTTTCACTTGTGGCTATTTCCCAAAAAACAAACAAAAAGGGTTTGCTTTCATAAAAAGACATTTGCAAAAAATCTGAATGGCGGCATGAATTAATTTTCTTACAGAAAACATGAAACCAGTTCTGGTTGAAACTGTTTCTGTCTTATTCTAAGCAGGAGACTATAGCCACAAGTGTGTGACACAGAGTTGATCCTTTAGCTCACTTTCTTGGAAATCAGTTTGTGACCAGAGTACTTGCTCTTTTGTCTCGTAGCAGGGATGGTGTTGATGTTACTGCATTTTTCATCTTGAAGATGCCGCAAATCTCCTGCTTTCATTAGTGTCTGTTTATTGTGTTCGCTGACAAAGACACATTCATCTTTTGGGGAGCAGTTTTGGTAGACAGTCCCCCCCCCTTTTTTTTTATTACCATGCTGATTCAAGCTAGGAGCTTCCTTTGACTTCAACAGCCAGGAAGAAGACAGTAAGTGGGCCTCATCTGCTTAAGGGCCACACATTAACAAGACACAATCATTTGGCCAGATGAGGATAATGGCCATTAAAATGTTCTGATTTCCAACCATTTTCTAGAAGATTGAATATAATGTAAATTAATGTTCAAAAAAGGGGCTTCTACTATGGAATTTGTTTTAAAAAGAGCAATCATTTTAGAAGGATGAGGTGGGGGAACCTCTTTTAGAGCAGTCTTCCTCCTCCAAGGAAAAACTGTGAGCATTATATATTTGAATTAGGAATATTACCATTCAGAAAAGACTATATGGAAAATTTAAAACTCCAGTCCATTAAAAGTTACTTTTCTTGATGCAGTGGGGGAAGGCCACTGGGAGGTGGGGGATGGTTGAGCTATTGAGTGAAAATGTGGTATTTTTATTTTTTTTTGCTGAAGTGGGATTTTACTCCTTTTACTTTATAATCGTTACAGAAATTTAAACCTCAAACCATTTCAGCCTAAGCTTATACTAAGCTTGTTAGTGGTTTCTGATGCTGTGGACGATAATGCTGCAGCATTACCATAAATCAGCAGAATTAACTATGATCTTCAGAAGCATGCTTGAAAGTGGGTGACAGAAGTCTGCAATTTGGTGCTCTGAATATTATGATAACATTCTATATTAAATGTTCATAATCTACTTAAAGCTGAGCTTCAAGTATATTTTGTATTTGTGCTTTGCCCAACATTAAAAGCCAGTAACAATTATTACAACCCATGTGAGGCTTTATTGTTTGCAAATGCAAAATGTAAAAATATGTGGTCATGTATGTACCACATGGTTTTTTAGTTAATTTTTTAAGAGTGTTTTTTTTCATTTAAATGTGCTGATTGCTTTGGCCATTTAAGAATCAGCTTAAAATTGTATTTGTATCACATTGCCATTTATAAGGAAAATAATCTATAGATTCAAATGCATTTCAGATGCTATATTTCAAACATATAAAATATGTATTATTCACTCTGCCTTCTACATCTGATGTCAGTTTTCATATAATATTATAACTAGAAAGTAAATGATCCATATTGGATGTTAAGACCCAGAAAGTAATACTTTACTTTTAAATATACAATAATTAATGCCATAACATGTCTTTTGCATACTCTCCTGGCCCCACAAACGCATATTCTCTGACATGGTCCCAGAGTGACCCAGTTATAAGCAAACTAAGGTTTATTTCTTTATTGCCCTTGTTATCCTATGCTAAATTACACACATACCAGAGCACATTGATCAATGCTGTAGAGGTACAAAGAAAATATCTAGGCAAGTCATTCTTAGCAAATGGATAGAAAGTGAATTTTTTTCTATAATGTTTAAAAAATACAATTGTTCATTGCTTGAACTGCAACCACCGTCTCTGTTTAAGCTTATCCCTAAAAATGGTACCTGCTATAAAGGTTGCATAGCACAATCAATTGGCTAATTTAGCAGGTAAGCAAGTTAGACACACTGAGGATTTTTAATACGTAATTTATTGGACTAAAATGAAGATCAAATAAATGATGCAAAATGTAAATGCAACTTTATTTCCCACTGATTTTGTGCAAATGTAAGGAAAATAGAATTTTGATAGTACTTTTCATTCATAATGGTTATATAGAAAAGAAAAGCTCATCTAAACCAGATCCTAAATGGGATTAAATATGATCTATTTTAAGTGGATAATCTTATAAAAACCTCATAAATTTGTAGCACTCAAATGCTCTCAAAGAAGCTCTGCCTCTCAGATCTTGACTGGGGATGCAGGAGGAATCTGAGTCCTTGAGATTCCTCAGTTACGTACTGTCTCAACCTCACCCTCGCTTCCTTCAACAGCAATGAATGATTGCCAGCAGCCCTCTCTCTTAGTGTCCCTATGCCCATATTTCATCCATAAAAGGAACATTAAAAAGATCCATAAAAGCACTTTGAAAAGAGGAAACTGCTATATGCATGCAAAATATACAACAGAAAAACAGAATAACAATAACAATCACAATTTATTAGGTACCTACTAAGTGCTGCAATGTGTAAACACTTTACATATAATATCTTTAATCCTTACAAACAGCAAAATAGGCAATTTCATCTTCAGATGGATGAGGAAATCAAGTCTCCAGAGAAGTTAAGTGACTTAATATGATCTAAAATTTGAATCTAAGAGTTTGGTTCTAAAGCCTATAATTTATTTTCTTTTATTTTGTTTATTATTATTATTATTTTTTTTAGAGATGGGATCTTGCTCTGTCACCCAGGCTGGAGTGCAGTGGCACAGCCATACCTCACTGCACCCTCGAACTCCTGGGCTCAAGCGATCCTCCTGCCTCAGCCTCCAGAGCAGCTGGAACTATAGGCATGTGCCACCACTCTCATAAAGCCCATAATTTAAATCACTGGACTACTCTAGCTCTAATCATTTAAATATATCTACTATATATCATAATTATTTAAAAATAATGCTCCAAATTATATAGTTAGTGTGTTATATTATCACTTATGAAAAACCAGGATTTTTGATCAGTTTTCTTTCTTTCCAAGGGAACAAGAGTTGGGAGACATTTCTTTCTTACCATGTGATTGGGAAAAAAGGGAAAGATTCAGACAACTGGAGTTCTAGGGATCACTCAATCAGGGACATATATGACTTTAGTATAAAAATGTAGTGGTTGAATTTGCTACTTAGATAGCTTCAAATAGAGTTGTGTTTTTTTTTTCTTTTTTCATTTTTGGCATGATGTGCATTAATGATGTTTTCATCAAAAGCAGCACAATTTTTAAAAATGAATTTGGCAAAGTTCCAAGGGTAAATGGGCATGCAGGGCACATATGGGTACCTTGGCACCATTACTTGTAATAGCCAAGAAAATTTAGGAAGAGAACAATGTTTGGAGACTTGCTTTACCAGGAACAAAGCATATTAACGAAGATGTACTAGTCAAGATATACTAATATGAGGCTGGGTGTGGTAGCTCATGCCTGTAATCCTAGCACTTTGGGAGGCCAAAGCCAGAAGTTTGAGACCAGCCTGGGCAACATATCAAGACCTCACCTCTACAGAAAAATTAAAAAATTAGCTGAGAATGGTGGCAAGCGCCTGTAGTCCCAGCAACTCAGGAGGCTGAGGCAGGAGGAGGCCACTGCACTGTAGCCTGGGCTACAGAGTGAGACCTTGTCTCTAAAACAAACAAAAAAAAGATATGCTAATATGCAAAGGGGTATTCATGCAGGAATAAACCGAGTAATCAATGGGACAGAATACAAAGTCCTGAATAAGATCAGTGTATACATGGGGATGTAGTTATGATAAAGGCACATTTCAAATCAGTGGAATAGAAGTACTGTTCAATCCAATTGCTTGCCCATTTGGGGAAAAAATGCAATTACACAAAACAGTCCAGAAGGATTAATGATTTAATGTAATAAACACATAAACAAATACAAAATAATGCCAACAAGTTAACACCAGAAAAATCCTAGAAGAAAATACAGGAGAATGTTTTCACGATCTATAACCAGGGAAGAAGTTTCAGCAAAACACAAAACCACCAAGTCATAAATGAAAGAATTGACAAGTTTATATAAAAATGAAAATCTTTTCTATAGTTAAACAATGATCTATTCTAAAAAGTTAAGAGACAAAAAATAGACTGGTAGAAAATGTCTTCAGTTCACACAGGAGTATTACAAAGGAGTACTATCCACAATACGTAACGTTCTACAAATCCAATGATAAAAAGAAAAATATTCCAATGGAGAATTGAACAAAGGATATGGAGTGACAATTCATTCTTGGAAGATGAAATACAACTAGTAGTAAACACAGACACATAATCTCATTAGCATTCAAGAAAATGTAAATGAGAGCAAGTTACCTTTTTTTTTGCCTATCAAACTAATAAAAATCTAAAAGCCTGCTAATGTCTATTGTTCATGAAGATGTGGAGAAAAGGGCACACTTGTACACTTTGGTGGAATATGGATTGATACCCTTCAAAATTAAATATGCACAAACTACTCGATCCAGCAATTCATTTCCAAACACAATCCTATAAAAATACTGTGTGTGTGCCCAAAGATATAGTCATGTGCCACTTAATGATGGGGATACATTCTGAAAAATGCATCGTTAGGCAATTTTGTCATTGTGCAAACACCATAGAGCATACTTACACAAATCTAGATGGTATAGCCTACTATGCATCTAGGCTATCTGGTATAGCCTATGGCTCTTAGGCTACAAACGTGTACATCATTTTACTGTACTGAATACTATAGGGAATTGTAACACAATGGTAAGTATTTGTGTATCTAAACATAAAAAAGACACAGTAAAAATACAGTATTACAATCTTATGGGATCACCATCATATATGCAGTCTGTTGTTGACTGATACATTGTTATGTGGTGCATGGCTATACTTGTATAGAGGTGCTCTTTATAACATTTCTTGTAATAACAGAGAATTGGAAACATCCTAAGAGTTCATCAACACTCTATGTGACATATCACACGGAATGATATATTCCATGATGCCATCAATAAGAATGAGATAGATCTACGGAGAGAGGGCCCCTGATTAGTGAAAAAAAGACAAATCTCAGATTAATATGTGTAGTGTAATTCTATTTATATAAAGTCTTTCTATATATGTATATGTGAAGTACACTGAAAAGCTCTGGAATGATACACCTCCAAATTATTAATAATGGGGGTGAAGCAAAACTGAGATTGGTAAGTTGGGGAGTATGTGTGTGTGTGAAGTTTTTACTTTTTTGTTTCCCCCAGTTTTATTAAGGTATAATTGACAAACAAAAATTGTATATATTTATAGTGTACAATGTGGTGCTTTGATATAAATGATATACATTGTGAAATGATTAAATAAAGCTAATTGACATATCCATTACCTCACATACTTATTTTTTTTTTGTGGTGATAACATTTAAGTTCTACTCTTTGAGCATTTCATGTTTACAATACATTATTATTAACTATATTCACCATGCTGTACAATAGATCCCAGAACTTATTCATCTTGTCTAACTGAGATTTTGTATCCTTTGACCAACATGTTCCCATCTTCCTTCTCTCCCTGGTCCCTTGCCCTTGGAAGCCACCATTCTACTCTCTGCTTCTATGCACTCAATGGAGTTTTTACTCTTTGTACTTTTATATTGTTTGAATTTTTTCTTTTACAATAGTCTTCGTTTTTTTTTTCTCTTTTGCGGTAAAAATAAAGTGACAAGAAGTCCACTGCCTAATTCACATAAGCATTTTGTAGGGAAGATGAGGGTTCTTATTAATATTTCCTTTCATATATTTACATAAGAGCTATAGTTGCTAATCCTTCCCCACAGTTTAGCACCTAGTTAAGAGAAAGGGCTTTGGAGTCAGATGTGTGGATTAAAGTTCCAATGGCAAATTGTTGAACCTTTGGAAGCCTCAGTTTCTCCACCTAGAAAATGGATTTCTATCTTATAGCACTGTTGTGAGGATTAATGAGGTAATGTACCTAAATCACTGGGCTGCAAGTCTGGTTCAGATGAATGGTGGCTTTTATTTTTGTAGCTTCACAACAGCTCTGCAGTGTGGTAAGAGATATTTTAACTCTAATTTTTTACAGACGGAGAAATTCAGGCTCAGAGGGGTTAAATGGCTTCTATACGATCATACAGAATCTGGGGCTAGAGTCTGGATCTGATTATTATTATTATGACTTCTGGTTCTTTTTCTTAGAAGCTGAAGAAATTGAAGATTGGATAATTTTTCCTTCAGAAGTTGATAATTTTTATCTGCATTTTAGAAACTACTACTTTCACCTGTGAAATGAAAGAAAAAAATAACTTGCAATAGAAATTGTCATTGAGGGAACAACAACAACAAATACATAATTTCCTATGCAGTACCTGACCTCTAATGTAGAAATATCTGTCATTACTGGGACCCTACAGCAATGAAAGGAACGAATTCCTACTCCATTCTGATTCAAAAGATCACTTCTCCCAATGTCCCCTCTTACCCCAGATAGCCCCTGGTCCACTCTGCAGTCTCATCTTTCCCCATCAGTTGACAGAATTCTCTGGCGTCACCCTGGTATAGCTCCCTGTCCTCAGCACCGGCCTCAGAGCTTTTCTGTCTTTCACTCTTGTTGCTTTTCCCACCTTTGTGGCTCTCCTACTAGCTCAGCCCCAAGGGCAGATAATTTCTGTGGCAATTTAGAAAACAAGAATAAGTAGAGCTTTGAATACTGCCAGAGATACAAAGAAAGTATTAAAATATGAAATCTAAGGTTATTTTGAATCTAAGGTTATTTTGAATTTATTAGTGTGTCACTCTCCAAAAGTTTCCTTTTGGCACAGCTCCCTCAAACAATGACTTTGTTTTTCCAGAACCCAATACAGTGCTTACTACATATTAGATGCTGAACCCATGTTCACTGAATGAATGGATGATTATGGAGGTTCATATGCTGTTTGCTTCCAAGGAAGAAATATCTAACAATGGGACAGGTTGTCTAGAAAGGTTCAAGGACCATCTATCAAGGATGTCTGCAGTGAATACGGCGCTAGACAAGATCACATATAAAATCTTTCTGATTCTGGGATTTTAAAATAAATGTTGAGTATCTGTTTCTGTTTGTTTATTTTTGTTTTGCTTTTGTATCAGATGCTTGAAACCTGAGCTTAAGTAAAGCTAATAGCTTTTTACTTTTTCCTTCATAGAACTAAAAACTTAAGGAATCAATGTTAGGAATGGACATTGGTAGGTAGCTTAGAATCTGGCCAGGCAGGGCAGAGAGGACCTAGAAAATCTATATACCCTATGGAATGGTGCAGGCACTTGGAAAAGTCTAACTAGACCAACGACAAGCTCCAGAGAGAATGGAGACACCGATAGGTGATAGTCTGGTTAGACAGCAACATTAGGTGGTACAGCAAGAGGTAGGTGTTCTCAAAGATCAACAGAGAATCCCAGACTAGGAATTATGTGGAGATTCAGGAGGAAGTATGAGTCAAAAGTAGAAGCAGGTGGCTGGACACCAATCTCCAGGTTGGCATTCAGGAATAAGTCTCTAGGGCCTCAGATGACTGAGAAGAACCAAGCAGGGAGTGGAGGCAAGAATACAGAACAAGAGCATGAAGTCAGGACCCAGTTCAAGTGTACCAGAAACAAGATAGAAGGGAAGTTACTAGAAATGGAGTCCACGGTCAGAGAACTAAGCACTTAAAATAATGAACTGGGATTTTTAAATTGTTCCTACTTAGACCAAACACAGGATGAGTTCTAAAACAGGCTGAGCCCAATCCTGGCTTTTGCCAGGAAGCATTAAGGAACCCTGTTTCTATAGTTGGTAGTCAGGTGGGACATTATATTGAATGATAAAATAAACTAATATAGAAGACATTTTTAAAAAGTAATTGAAAGACACACATCTAGTTTATTAAAAATCCTCCAAATTTGTTTATTGGGAGGATTTTTGCAGGTGAAATTTAATTTAGTTTTACATTGAGAACATTCAGAGAAGCAGTAATATTCCTTTTGTTTGTTTTGTTTTGCAGTAATTATTTTCCAACTATGTCTTTACTATGAAACTATTTTTCATCCTAAGATTATTTGCTTAAGTTATGCTTAGACAGGTAGAGAAAAAATGGCACAATGGTTAATAGTTAACAAAATTATCACAAGCGCTATGCAGTTTTTATGAATCTTCATCTATTTTAAGCTAATATTTCTGTGATGTGGACCTGACAATCCTATTTTCACAAAAAGTCTTACTAATTAGGGTGGTCTGGTCAGTGCAGAAAATAAAATGCAGAAATTCGAGTCTTCAGGCCTTCCACACTGGCCATGGAACTAAAACTGGGTCTCAAACAAAAACATCCTGAAAGACCCAGAGACGGAATGAGCTTTCTTTTGGAGGGCCACCAAAAATCTTCAAGTACTTGCTTCCTTATGGAGACGGTTTTCTTCAAGACTCTGGTCCAGAAAGCCATCAGGGCAGCATACAAGTTTCATGAGGGATTTTGATTTCCATTAAGTTTCCTGCACACTTCTGAGCAAAAAAATGGGAGGGGGTATTTTCCATGAGGAGATCTGTTGAGTTATTGTGCCAGTTGAAAACTATGAATTAATGCTTTTCTGCTATTCCTAAAATTAAAACCCCATGAACTAACCATTTTAGGGTATTAAGCTTTGCTTCAAAATGCATTCTCCACAGATGAATCAAAGGGCCTAATGCATTTGCTGTTTGGGAATAATAAAGCATGAAATGGGGTATAGGACTTATCTATTTACATAAGAAGAAAGAGCTGGAAAAGTTTAGGAAAAACAACAACAGAGGAAAGTACTACTGTGAGACTTTCTCTGAAAATGCAGACATGCCAGCCTCTCCTCTTCAAACCACTGCCCAATTTATGGCAATTGAAGAGCACAAAGGCTTTTAGAAGCCTCAACCCTTCCTTTCCCTTGGGTTCCCTAGAACTTCCTCTAGATTTTGGCATTCCTATTGCCCTTGCTGTGTACTTCTGGAAGAAACACAGGGCAAAAACAAACAAGGGAAAGGAAAACATTTGTGTTTTCCAAGTTTTCAGTGTAGATCAGGTATCACGATTGCTATTAGTGTAACAGTGGAAGCAAGGCTTAACATAACTAGCTCCATTTTGATTCTGATGCCCTGCGGTAATACCCTTTAGGTTAAAAGTTTTTGCTTAGCTCTGTAGGTAGGCTAGAAGAAAGATGATAACCATCCCTTTCCCAAATCTAACTCCTGGAGAGAGAAGAAAAGTATACACGCAAGTAACAATGACTTTCAGTCTTCCAAAGTTAACTGACCAGGAACAAAGAAGTTTTACAACCTCCTCAGGCCCTCCCTGACACCCAGATGCCTGCTGTCCTTAGTTATCTCTTGTAATGCTCCCCCTTCTCTTAACATAAAAAGAAGTCTAAAATTCGTAGTAACTCATATTAGTCTGCCATCTTCTCGGTTTGCTGGCTTTCCAAATAAAAGTCACTTCCCTTGCCCCAACACCTTGTTTTGCGAATTATTGGCTATATCGCAGTGAGTGGTATGAGCTTGGACTCAGTTACATTAGGAAAATAACATCATTTAAAATGGAAGAGAAAAAGTCAAGATATAGAAATTTTAGGAATGTTGGTGATCTAGTTTTAACTTAAAATTGAGTCAATTTAGACTCTGAGCTCTATGCAAGAGAAAATTATCTAAACTACATATAAATGTGCACAGTCTCTTTTGCAATCTCCTGTTACCACCTTTGGCTTTCCACTAATTCCACTGAAGAATCATGGAATCATATAGCTTTGTAGCTGTGAGTTGAATTCCTTGTTAAGATAGCTAGGATCTTTTATTTTTAAACAAAAAGATCATCATTGGTAGAATTGCTTTTATTTCACTTACATCACAATAAATTCAGGACAAGAGTCCACTGTATGCAGTCCTTGAATGAATGGAGGCTGTATCAGTTAGCACAGGTTTGGCTGCATGCGATGGCAAGGCCAAAGTTATAAAACCATGAACAAGATGAAAATTTTCTTTCTTTTTCAAGTAAAATGATTTTGGAGGTAATGAGTCCAGGGTTGATGTGGTGGCTCCATGGTGACCAGGGACTCTAACCCCTTTGTTCTTGCTGCTTTGCCATTCTGAGCCTACCTCATGTCCTAAAATGACAGCTCTAGCTCCAGTCATCGTGTTTGCATTCCAGCCAACAGGAATAAGAAGGAGATGCAGAAGATGGAGGGCAAAGGAGATTCCCAGAAGCTGCAACATAGCTCTTCTAGTTGTATTTCAAAAGTCATTGCTTAATTTCATGGTTACACCCAGGTGTCAGGAAGGCTGGGATTATACTCTTCATCCTGGGCCGTAATGTGACCAGCTGAGCACTGGAGTTTTATTAGTAAGGAAGAAGTTGAGAATGAATGTCAGAGTAGATAGCCACCGTCTGTGTCTGCCTGTCAACTAGATGCCTGTTCTAATATCCATTCTTCATCTTGGTTACTTATTTCTTCACTTTTTTTTCCTTCCAAAAGCTCTTCTGGAACTTATTTCTTCACTTTTAACTTCACTAATTTTCTCCTGGATGCAAGTACAGAGCACTGACACATCAGTTACAATATATGAAGTCTAGAACAATAATAATTAATTGGGAACACAAGAGACAAAAATAGAGATGATTTCTAACTAAGGAACAAAAAACAAGGGGGAAAAGGGACTATTCAACTTTCTCTCTCCCTCTTCTCCACTCTTTCTCTTTCTCACTCACCACTATGCTGACTATCTTGTACACATTCTAGCTATTTTTTGCTTATTTCTTGGCCAGAGCATTTCACCGTTTAGTGGAAAATATTTTGTACAGTCCAGGAAAGAGAAGAGAGACAGTTACTTGGCTCTTTTGCTCCTAATGACAGACCATTTCACAGAAAGGACAAATGGTTTGTATAGGGAATTAGTGAAGAGGAAAATAGTAACATATAAAAGGCATCAGCTGGAAGGAAGAAGCAAAATCATTTTTATCACTGTTAGCTGAGGAATGTCAAAAGCCTTTTGAATTTCTTTTGTTATTTCAAACACTGCCTTTTGTTGGGTATTTTTTGTTTTCAAATCTTTGCCTACTGAGACATAAAGTTATTTTACCAAGATAACTACTAGAAGAGGTGGGTTTCACGTATAGTACCAACAAAAACAACATAAGAAGGTTTATTTGTCATCGAATTAATCTTCAGGGTATAGCAAGTTGCTTCACTCAGGGGAGCTATCTGGTAAGATTCACGGGCAATGTAGGATGGAGATTTTACTGTGCTGTCCTTGAGAGTAGAGTAATGTGAATAAGGACTAGCAGTATAATATGTTGGTTGATTAATTAGTTAAATAGTAGTAGTATAATGTGGTAAAAAATAATGTACACCCAGAACTGTGGTTCTCAAACCTTAGGGTATATAATAATCAACTGAGGAATTTGTTAAAAACACCTATTCCTAATCCAATACCCTAGGATCTAATTAGTACATCAGGGATGGGTCCCAGGAATCTAAATTTTTGACAAGCATTCCAGGGCCAGGCTTTGAGAAATACTGACCTAGAAATTCAGGTAGCAGGAGATGTTGATAGAATATGAGACTTAATGCTATAAAAGTGGATTTGGATTGTCTTCACCACTTACTACCTGTGTGATCTTGCGCAAGCTATATAACCTCTGAGTTCATTTTCCTCATTTTTAAAATGAGTAAAAATATAATTACCTAATAGTTTTGTTTTTCAGATTGACTGAAAAAAGATATGTGACAACATCTAGCATATTGCTTGGCACTTAATAAGCATGTAAAAAAAAGTTCCTTCATCATGTCATGAATTGAAGTGCTCTACAGAGACTATTTGCTCAAAAGCTCTATCACAAGTAAGCACCTGAAATTCCTATCAAAGGATCAGGCCTTTTGGTTAAAATGTTGTCTTTAGAAAATGCCTATTGCCACCCAAATTTAGTCACTTGGAACTGCTAATCCTTACCTAGAGTTTTCTGGAGTGTGTTCTGTGGAACAGGGGTCCTATGGGACATTAAGAGGTGGTATTTAAACAAAAAGGGTCCATGGTCAAATAACTTTGGGAAATACTAAATTAAACAAAATCAACAAAGTTCCTTTAGGGCAAGACTTCTCAGAGGCTTTAATATGTTAATGCTCATTTTGAGTCTACAAGAGGAGGGGTTTGTATAAACATTTTCCAAATTTAATAGGGAAATACCTTTTCATGTAGCATCTCAGGAGGTTTGGGTCTACAGAACATACCGGGAAACACAATGATATATTTCCACACGTAAAATTTTAGATTTGCTCGCAGAGAGCAGTAAGCTAAGAGAGAGACTAGAATGGTGTATTTTGGGGGAGGGAATAGGAAAAGGCGCAGGACACGGGAGTCAGCCTGGGGACGGCAAGTCCAAGTGAGAAGCTCACAGCAGCCAAGGACATCAGGAGAGAACCAGGGGCCCTGAAGGTTGAAGCCCTAAAATGAAGTTAAGAAAACTTGAAAGTCAAAATTCTCTGGTCATGATTTAGTCTAGTACTGCTTGGGGGAACAAGTTCTGTATTACCTTTCTCTGTTCTTATATTGAGCTTCACAATTTCTTATCTGCCTAATAAAGGTTACCTAGGTACTCACAAGGAAAGTTCATTCTCCCACTCCCAAAAGGGAAACTTTAATTGGATATTTAACATATGTCAGGCATTGGGGTTAGAGCTAAGAATCAAAAGATGGAGAAGCTGTTGTTTATGTCCTGGAAGACTGACAGTGTAGTAAGAGAGAAATACAGGTGAAAAGATGAATACAGTCTTGTGGCAATGTTGATGAAGTTATACATACCACTTATGGTAGATGAAGGGCAGTGTTTGTGGGATTGGAGGTGTCAGGAAGATTTCACACATAAAGTTATGGTTGAGCCAGTTCCTGAGGGTAAGGCTTGCTAGAAATACAAAGACTTAGAAGCATGAAGTAGAATAGTAGAGGACGGAACCTCAGCTAGAAGCATAGAGGACACATGATTTGATGGGAGCACATGGTCCTTTTATGAGGTAAAGGTCTAAGGGTAAATTCTCAAAATAATGACACTAAATCCTCCCTATATTGAGAAGTATTTTTTCATCCATGACACAGTGACATATATGGAAAAAGTCAGCACTAAATAAATATACCATGGATGGGAAATCTATTAATGCACTTCATGGTCACTCTGACGGATTCCCTCTCAGGTGGGTCTTCTTGGGAACCCATATAGTCACTGCTGAGTCTTGGGTGCATTGTCTATGCTCTTTGCTTAGGCTGGTTCTTGATCTGAATGCTAATCTATTTTGATCTGAAATCAACCCATGCTCCAAGGAGAAGTATGAGTCTCATGCAAACCCAATGTGAAATTTTCCCTGACTACTGTGGTCCGAAGTTCCATCTTTTTTCTGAATTTACAGTATTTATGGTCTAAAGACATTAGACTCATTCACTGGCATTGCATCTTATATGGGAATTATCCTTCAAAATTAATTAAATTGCCATTTAAATTGGTAGGATCTGAGCACACTGAAGTTCAAAAACCAAGAATTAGCTAGTTTTTTTTTCCCCTTTTTTGTCTTGTCTCTCTTCCCTGGGGCAGTGGAGATGAGGGTTTCAATTTAACTACAGATTGACAAACAGAGAAAATGAGACTTTCTCCCTACACAGGGAAACTTATATGAAATTTGAGGCCAAGGGACATGCTTAACCTCCCTGGTTTCTAGTATTATTACTGGTTTGTTGGTTACTTTGAGGAGAGAAGAATGTACATAGAATTAGAACTATGAAGCTACTTTCCTGGTCAAAAATGTGTACTCATTGTGAAGGCAGTGAGCCAGAGAAGCCACCTGTTTGCATCAGGGAAAGTGTCCCTGATAAAAAAAAAAAACTACCCCTTATTTGCAAGGCTCTACATATTTAAATATATTTAAAAAGAAAAAAAAATGGAATTAGATGAAATAAAGCCATTTTCCCTAAAATTCAATAAATAGTTTTAAAATATGTGTAGATAAAACAGAGATTAAAGTCTATAGACCTATTAATTACTTTAAGTTATGACAGGAAAGAATAAATTATGCTGTAAAAGAAATAATGGTAAGAGTCACTAATGTATATGCCTCCAGTGCTATTGGACAAAACATAAAAGAGAAAAGCAGAAGTCTGACTCCTTCCAACTGCTATGGCTTTAGGTAAAACTTTGGCCACAAGTCCTGCTGTCTTGCTTCCCTGATTTTCTTATTTTAACAATTGCACTAAATTCTGGGTAAATTAATTTTCTCTCAAAGTGAAAGGTTCTTTTAATAATTCCTTGAATGTTCACATCATTGTCATTAATGGGCTTTGTTCTGTTCACTGTAGGATAACTTCTTTATATACTTGTCTTTTCAAAAGCTTTCTTTCAATGAATAGACATCATAGTAAGTCACTTGAAAAATCTCCTGTAAATATGGATTTTTTTCAATATTATCAACCATTGTCTCATTTTTTTTTTTTATAATTCTGACTTGGAATGACAGAAACCTGGTCATGAATACCAGGTCAAATTCTACACTTGTAGCTTGCAAAAGCAGTTTGATAATAAATACAGAGCTTATTGTAGTTAAAAAATAGCAAAGCATCAATATATGGGTTAGCATTCTGAAGAACTGATTTTTTTAAGTATCTTTTGTTCTCATTCTGTACTTTGAGGTTTACACTGATGATACAAGATAAAAATATGAAGAGTTAAGAGCTCAAGGAAATGTCACTTCTGGGGACCATATTCCTGAAAAGAATTTTTTTTAATTACCAAGAAAGGGATACAGAGTACAGTGTTTAAATTTGTGGGCTCCAATGAGTGACACACCTGATAGAGTCAGTATCTTGGTTCTTTCACTTATTAGATATGGGACTTGGTTTTTCCTATCTATAAATTGGGGATAGCAGCAGCTACTTAAAGGCTTTTATGAAAGTTAAATGAAATAGCCCATATAAAGTGCTTAGCACAGTGTCTTAAATCTATCAAGACAGCTATTATATTATTGTTATTATTATTATTATTTATATTTCCCTATTATTGTGGCATAATATAGAATTTAAATCGAGGAAAACAAATAATTCTAGGAATGAGAATTTGGAAATTTTCTTTTTTATGGGGCCCCAAAAAAACATTTTCAGAGGTAATAGTTCTTTCATTTGGGAAGACCAGGTGAAAACACAACTTTTCTAGAAGAAATATGTGATTGCATATTATTTTGTGTCTTCCAAGAGGCTGGCCAGCCATGCAGAGCAGGTCAAACCCACATCCCAATTTTCAGCCTAGAAAAACAAATCACCAAATGGATTAAGAATAAATTTACAGGCCACAAACATTTTATTTTTCTACAGGCTAAATTAATGTCTGTCTCTAGCTCTCATTCCATGAGGCAGAAATTAAACTCCTCATTAGTTCATATTTGCATCTAAATCCTAGAGCATGTACATGGCACTCACTCTGTTATGGACTAAATGTTATGTGTCCCTTCCCCACCCCCCAAATTCGTATGTTGAAGCCCTAACTGCCAATATGGCTGTATTTGGAGTAAGGAAGTAATTAAAGTTAAATGAAATCATTAAGGGTGAGGCCCTAATCTGATAGGGTTAGTGTCCTTATAAGAAAAGATAACAGAGAGTTCATTTGTGCTGTCTCTCCTCTACATGAGGACACAGCAAGAAGACAGTCATCTGCTAGCCAGGAAGAGAGACCTCATTAGAAACTGAATCAGGCAGAACCTTGATCTTGGACTTCCCAGTCTCCAGGAGTGTGAGAAAATAAATTTCTGTTGTTTAAGTCACTTAGTCTATGGCATTTTGTTAAGGTAGCCCAAGCAGACTAATACACTCACCAAGGATTTCTGGGGCTTGGCTCCAAGAGTTGGGGGCAGGTCCCATTCTCCAGTCCATTTTAAATATCTATCACTATTGCTTTCTTCCCCCCCCGCCCCTTTGCTTTCCCTCGTCTGGACAACCTCTCTTTAGCCTTTGGGGTGAGATGGTGTATCTCCTCTTCTTATCTCTTTCCAATTTATTTTTAATGGATAAATTTTATGTCCTGAATCCTTAAGATTAGATTTTTGAAATGCTTTAAATTCAGATTTTGGAGGGGAAAATTATGAGGCAATTGCAGAAATGTGACTCACTAGATATTTGGAGATATTAAGGAATTATTGTTTAATGTTTAGATGTGATAAAAATATGAGTGTCTTCCAATTAATACATCTTGTACAATAAACAGATTGGTGTAGAAAGAGGGAGTCACAAGAAAGCCTCTATCTTTTGGAAATATATACTGTATATTTGTGGATGAAATGATTTGATTTCTGGGATTTGTTTCCAAAACTTGAGGGCAGAAGTGGAGCATTAAGTGTAGATAAATCAGGATTGGCCTTGAGTTAATGGTTGAAACTGGGTGGTACCCTCATAGGAACTTATTATAGTAGTCTCTCTATTTTTGTATTAGTTTTAGAATTTCCATAATAAAAACGTTTTTTAAGAAGCCATGAGTTCTAAGAGCCTTTTATTGCAATTAGAAAACAAGAACTGAATGCCTCTGTACTCTGCATTCTTTTAGGTCATTCCTCCTTCCCTGAAATAATGCATAGTTCTGACCAAGTGAGAAGAGTCACAGGGTGAAATAAGATTCTTGGAAGGGGGAATATCTCAAATTTTCATCCTATTACACAAACCAACCAGCCAATCCAGACCTTGCAAATGGATACATTTAATGATTAAAAATATGAATCATTGATACTCCTTTAATAACCTTTGGTTATTTATTCTCCATGTTAGATGTGCTAGTGATGTGGAAAGTTTGGAACTGCTAAAATATTTTGTAGGTTTGAAGAAGATTTGATTTGTTTTGTTCTTATCAACAAGTTAGCCAGCAGGTTTGGGGGTAATGGTGGGGCAAATATTTCACCACATGAAGTATTCTGTACAGATTAGCTAATGGGAAATGTTTACCAAATTATTACCTCCATTGCTGAGAGTTTGTGGTAGTTGATCTAACTATATTATGGAAAATATAATGAGATCCTGTAATAGAAAGAAGTTGGTAAGTGGAAAGCATAGACTCAAAATAAAGTAGTAATAATGTTCCTGCCAATGTTGAAAATGACAAAGGCAGCTACTATGCAGGCTTAGAGAATATTTAGCAAAAAGTGGTCAATTTCATCCTTGATTTTTTCCCTCATGGCAGAGAATTTATTCATAAAATACTTGTTGAGTACCCGTGCAGCACAAGGCTCTGGGCATGAGAACTCAAATAATACACAGACCCCAACATAGAGCCCATGGTATTGTAGGAAGCTGGGGGTACACCTTGGACTGCCTCTGATTACCGTCCCGTATTCTCACTCTTCTAGCATACATGTATTAAGATTGGGGGTAAGAAAATCCTGTAAAACTTAATTTATATTTAGTTTGAACCATTTAAATGGCCTTCTTGGACACTTTGCGGAGTTTCAGGAAAGGAAAACTTTTCCATTAACTGTGAAATTAAAAGAAAGCAAAACAAATCAAATCTTCTTCAAACCTACAAAATATTTGAGCAGTTCCAAACTTTCCACATCACTAGCACATCTAACATGGAGAATAAATAACCAAAGGGTATTAAATGATTAAACCATAAATTTAGTCTTCTTAACGACAAAGTGTAGTGAAGATGAGCTTTTATTGGATATTATAATTTAGCGCATTACTTTTCTTTGATAAATTTGAAATTCAGAGTTAGGTGTGGGGGAAAATGTGTTTTTCTTCTCAATTCATTTCTTCTCCCGCTCATTTCTTCTTTCCTTTACCTCCTATATACCTGCTAGAGTCACAGTGAGATTTATTTTAATTTCTAAAAGGCACTTCTGTGGGAGAGAAAAAAAAGTTACAGTGGAAATAAATGTTGGAAGAGGCAGAGTACCCTCTCTGAAGGACACTGAAGCAGCTAATAGTTCCCCTAAGAGATTACCAGTGGAGTGGTCCTGCATGAAAGAAAGGTGCATGAAAGATTGTTACTTCAGTTATTATTAATGGATTGCTATTCCCACAAAGATCATCTGGGGAATGGTTCTGATTGGTTGGCTGGTACCATCAAAGGTAGTTTGTTTAGCTGTGTGACTAATGACACTGTTTTCAAGGTCTGCTCGTGGTACTTCAATTAGATGGAGGCTGTGGTAGTTAGAGAAGCCTTCTTGAACTCTTTGCAGAGTTTCAGGAAAGGAAAACTTTTCCATTAACTGTGAATTTAAAAGAAAAATCCTATAATGTATTTCTTAACCAGATTAGAAACCAGAACCCTGGTAGGCTTTTGTTTAGCTATTTTGCTGAGAGTGTTCTGCTAAGGCCATGGAAAGAATGAATAATTCACATTGAAAACCTTAGCATTTTACTTAAAAGCCTTATTTTCATTTTTGGAAAATGTGACAGCAAGAATTAGTACTGGCACTTCTGTTTCAATAATGGTGGTGATGTTTAAATGACAACAAACACATAATTGGACTTACATGCACATTTATGGACACAAAAATGTCATTACCTATTTTGGTGGAACATTTTACACTTACTCCATAAACAAGAAAAATCAGCTTAAGTTGTTTTTATCTATAAGCAATGAATCAATGTGAGAAACCCTTGTGGCATTCATACTTTGAGAAAAATATCCCTTTTTCTCATTCCCTGATTTTTGAAAGGATGAAATTGTTTATTTTAAATAAGACCCTTGATGAGTTCTCCTAAAATAAATGGTAACCCATTTTCATAACATTCCTAAATGTCCTTTGAAGATCAATAATTAGACTCCTCCCCAAATTAGAGGATAGAAACAAACTGTAGCATAATATTTCTTTGCTTTCCTCCGTTTGATTGAGTTGAAATTGTCTGTAATATTACAGGGTATGAGATTTAGTATTTTATGACAAGAACATAGAAGAGGGATTAGGAAACTGAATGTTGTGGGAAGAATGAGGGAACTCACTGATACTGTCTTGGGTACCAACTGTTTTACCCGTGGAACACACAGGATAGATAAAGTAATATAAAACAATGAAGTAAAAAGAATTGCTCTTTTCTCAACTACTGCATAGATTTCCATTTTAAAAGTAAAGATAAAATAAATTCAGGTATAATAAGAAATATGGTTATGATTTCAAGGACTTGCTATGAACTTCTGATCTACTCAACCCTAACAGTGAGGCCTGAGTCTTTCCATGCCTCTCCTGAATTTTCTGAGACTGATAAGAGTTACAAATACTCTTACCATTTTTTTGTCTGCCAGTCTCCTGGCATTATAGCTCATACTTTATTTGTTAACTTGAATTAAGTTTCTATTAAAAATATGGTGCCTTACTATGGTGTTTTCCCAGATGTTGGATTAAGATCACAGATATTGCTAGCATTAAAGGTTAGACATGCATAATATTTTGGAGTGGCTGTTAAACGTTGCTAGGTTTCTCCTAGAGACCATTTTAGTCCATCTATTAGTTGGGATATATGGGCAAACTCTGTGAATTAAATACATAAAACAGCTAACAATAGATATGTTCAGATTGACTGTCCTGTCTTTAGCACCTGTAAAGTATGAATCTGTTTTTTCGCTCTTGCAGTGGTTCATTAAGAATGCCACTACTGCTGTTTGTTATACGTGTTTCCTTGTTCCTTTTTCAGCCTTAGGTAATTCTCCATCCCCATTGTTTAAACTAGGTTGTTCCACAACTCATGAGCTGTCAGAAATTCCTGCACCAAATATAACTCACACTTCTCCAAAAGATGGCTCAGTACAATTTGTGTCAATCTCGGGTTCTGACCAGGAATGCAAGCTGTCTCAAGTGCAGTTTACAAGAGACCGCTGACATTTTTGGTTCTTGATATTTGGGCTTACCTTTCCTCTCCAGGTGTATCCCCACTTAGTCATTTAATGCCCTCATGCCCTTTTTTTCCTACCAAATCTAACCCCAAGAAAGAAAATTTTAAACTCTGAATCAATTATATCATTTAAAGGGTTATATCTCTCAGGCACGTCCACATATACTAGCTGACATAAGTTTTAGATAATAAAATTATCCTTTATTGGTAGAATTGTAAGTCTCAAAAAGCATATTGGAAATGTTTTTTTGGAGGATGAGGGTGCAGTGAGTGAAAGGGTCTTGTCTATCACCTTGGAAAATACTCCCGGTCTCTTACTTTGCTTACTTATAAGATTAGTTCTGGTGAGGCATAACTGCCCTTCTCCAGACCATCTCTCTCTCTCTCTCTCCACCTTTATAGTGAAGATCAGGGAAACCTCCACTAAGAAGCTTTTCTTGATTAGTCTCACCGTGCTTTAACCAGCCTGTCTAAATTCTGGCCCACTGTTATCATGCTGTTTAAGACCTCTGAGGCCCTGGGCCCTCCCACTTTTACAGGCCCTACCCCACATCATATCACATCAAAAGGCACCAATATGCCAAATTAACTATATATTTTTTTCTATAAAAATAATTTGAAAGGATTTTAACTCTTTTACATTTAAAATTATTTGGCTATGTATAACTCATTTATTTTAAGATTGACTATAATTTTTTGGTAATTCTTGTACATTCTCAGAAATTTTTGTGATGAGAAAATATACCTTAAATTTTTTAATGTAATGAAATTTTTATGAATATTAAATTTCATAGGTTATGAAGAAGACACTAATGGGGCAGCTTGTGGAAATTTAATTGAACATGTACTAACTTATTTTCAAAAGTTTTTCTCTATTTTGTACTAAATTTTTTTTCAGATCTTAGACCTAAATTCATGGAGAGCTCATAGACATGTATTTTAGTGACTTCTACGTATCAGGCAATGTTCTGGCTGCTGGAATTATAACGCTGAAAAGACAAAGTGCCTGCCTTCAAAGAGTTCAATATATGAGGATATTTGAGTAAATAATACCAAAGCAGTGTGATAAGTGCACTAATAAAAATAGACTAAGGAACACACGGGTGACTGTGACCAGTCAAGTTCTCAGAAGAGGTGACTTTTGAGCATAGAGATGACTGACTTCGATTATACCTAGATTAAAGAGTCTCTAGCTTATGACACTGCAAGGAGGATTGTCTCATTGATTATTTTCACATTCCATTTCTTAACTAAAACAAAATTGGGTTCTTCCTATAGAAATCTGGAATATTTACCAGAATTGGTCTGAAATAATTTTCAACCCATTAGGCCATCCTCTGTTTTCAGGTGCCTCCCCGTCTACTGTAGTGATAGAATATGAACAGCAGGATCATCCAGTTGCATGTAATCTTCACAGAGAGCTATTGAGGTCAGAGTTATCATTACCCCATATTTACAGGTGAGGAAATAGAAACTCAGAGAAGGGAAGTCATTTGCCTAAAGTCAGATGGGTAGTCAAATGTCAGAGCTGGGATTCGATTTTCCATCTGTCTGACTCCACAGCCCTTAAATCTCACCACTCTATGCACTGGAACACTGAATAGCACCTTCCGAAAAGCATTCCTGTGGCTGCTGTTCTCTAGGTAACTGTGTGTGTTCATTTTTAATTGATTTCCTTTTCTGATGTTGAAGTGTAAAAGGAGGACAAAAAAATCCAACGTTCTCTATACCCAGGAAAAGGTAAAAACTTACATCAGGGAAAGATAACTCAGAAAAGGAAAAATATTGAGCATAAAATCATCCCCCAAATATGCTCAGCTTTCCCCTTAGCTTCTTTTATAAAGTGATAAGCATTTCCATCTTCACTCTGTATTTTTGCCTACTTTAGCAAAAAATATTTTGCTTGACACATAATTTTTGATAAGGGGAGATTCATCAGGATAAAAAGAACTATAATATTTTATATACTTGAATGAATTTTAGGATGGTAGTTAAACAGAACAATAGAAGTATTCATATTATAATAACCATTATTAATGATCCAATTTTAAGATTGTGTTAGAAGTTGAGAGTAGAATCCACACAAACATTGAGTGAAAGGTACTAATAGCAAAAATTCCTTAAAGCCATGAAGATTAGTCTTTGCTGTAAGTTAGGATAATATTCTGTTAGAAGAATTCTGACTTTAGTATTGTGTAAGCTGTTTTCTTAATACATATCTACCCTCTGCCTAGGTGATATTCATGAAATAAGGCATAGATAATGCATTTAGTAACACTGAGCTGAATCACGCAAGACATAATTTGTGTGCAATTTCAGGGACTATAAAATAAAAGTTGTTTTAAGTATCAGGAAAAAGCCCCCATAAAAATAAAGCATTCTAATCAGAGAAAAAAAATTTAAAAGCTTGTGTCAAAAAGGAAAACAATTTACTTGTGCCCGTACCCTTAATAAGTGCCCCAAAGCGTTCCAGTGCTGTTACATTCTCTAATGATATTACAGTATGTGGCACATCTCATCTAATCTGTTAGTAAAATCCTAAAGTCACTTATGTCAGTCTCTAATGCAAGCCAAATGAGTCTTTCCAGTAATAAGAAGCTTCGCAGAATTAGTTTTCGTTTTGCAGAAAATTGCCATTGGGGCTGGCACTTTTATCTAAAAATTTCACTCGTGCATAAGCAAAAAACTCATATATTATTTGGTTACATTCCATCAGTATGAGAAATAACATTGTGAGAATTCTATGCATGCTAATGATATATAGAAATCCACCTGCTTTCAGATAAAATGAGTTTAATTTTCTGTTGCCCACTGCCTGGTTGGCCTTTCATAAATTACTTATGCACAGCTATTATTAAAATAGAGGGAAAGCAAATTAGAAAGTCCTCCTATCTCTCCACTGGATTTAGCCAAGGCAGGGCTGTGACAGCTAGAGTCAGCGTTTTTGAAAAAATTCTGCTCTCTTGAAAAATTTTGCATCTCTATACAATTCTATACCACTGTTGTAAACGTTCTGACCTGCCTTCTTACCAAATTAACCTAAATCCTTTCTATTTTTCAACATTAATGGAATCCTCTAGAGTCCTGCTGATATATATTAAAATATATTTATTGGTTAATTTGAATTCCAGCATTTTGTACCTCATTTCCAGCCCTCCTGTTATATCTGAACAGCCTTGAGCTTTAGCATTAAAAACTTACAAATTAAGATACATACAGTACATCTTACAATTATCAGATCAAAACAACTTAACATTTATTGGAGTATAGAATGGCAAATTTAACTTTTTGATAAAATAGAAAATGAGGACTGTCTACATGAAAGAGTTAATTGGATTTCAAAGAGTGTTTTCTAGCTAATGGTGAGGGGAGAATCTTTATTGGTCAATGAACACTTGACCTCTTGGTTAAAGGACAGGGGAAAAGTTTTTATTTCCAGAGGATTTTGAAATCCAAAGTTTGTACTCACTTAAGATTAATTTCTTTTAATTATTTTACTTTGTTCAATTATGATCACAAATTTCCTAAGATATATCAGGTGACTGACTATGTCTTTGAAGGCTAAATAAATATCATTGATAAAGCTCTACCCTTTCAATGCCATGGTGTTAAAAAAGCTATCAAAACACTATCTTGAAAACCAACTTCCACAGTAGTTCCTATTGAAAAAGGTAAAGTAAAGAAAGCTTCCAAACCATTTCATAAAATTTCAATATAAACAGATCATTTTTAAAGACAATTGCATCCTGTGCCAGGGAGGAAGATTGTATTACTCAAATAGCATTTTAACCCAATTCTGGACAATAAAATATTCTCATTATTTTCTGTTAAGTTTCTTCTTCATGACTTTCTGATATAAGACTTGCCCATAATTAAATCAAGAGCATCTTGATAGTATAAATTATTAATACAAATAAAATTACAAATGAGTATTTGGGATGTGTGTAGAGGGTAAGAGTGGAAGGGTCTTAGAAATATGTGGTGGGATAGGGAAGGGAGACCCATATCTATTTTTCTCATCTCTGTTCTGAATCCAAACCAGACATTTCCCTTCCTTTTTGGGAGAAATCTTTCAAACAAAGGTAACAAATGTACTTAGAGTATTTTAAAACAGACTTTCAAAAACAATACCAAGCAAATAAAACCTAACACCACAACTCAAAAGGAATATAAATGATTCTGAAAATGATGCTGCCATAAGATAGAGCAAAATATCATTTTCATATCTGTCCATAGCAATTTTCAAATATTGCCATCTCTCTTTCTGGTAAAGTTTAATGACAAAATGTTTGTTCCTTGAGAGCACTGGATGAAAAATACTATTTATGTATCCAGTATTATTACTTATAAAATTTTCTTTGTGTAATTATATAGTTTTATGATGCTTTTGAAATAAATCTTTTCTGAAATTTGCAGGTTGAAACTTACCAGCAGTAGAGCTTTGTCAAATGTCTCAAAAAGACAGAATACAGAGTTTTGCCATCAGTCAACTGCTTGGACCATGATGTGTTAATCCTGTTCATAAAATTCTTAACTAACTGAAGCTTCTTAGATGTCTTGTTTTGACCTTGACAATGGTGATTTGAGCCAAGAAATCCCATGGAAGACAAATAATACAGTGTCATTATTCCGAGAAGTCTACATGTAGTCTAGCACCTGCATGAAAAATGAGACATCCATTCCTTTAGCTTATTTAAGGTATCAGTATGGTTGACATTGCGTAGACACAGCTTCCTATTAGTTCTAAGGGTTGTGGAATAGGAAGAAACTGAAATATAAATCAAAAATAGAAAATGAATCAAATAATTGATAATTCAGGTAAAAAGACAAAATAAACTTTTGCAAATAAACCAATCACATGCTATTCCTCAAAAACTTGATTTTTCTACCAGACTGTTTACTTTTAATTAATTCATCATTTAATTGATCAGTTGTGTCTCTGTAAATTGCCTGAGAAGCAGTATGCATGGAGTTGTGAAAAGTTATGAACTTTTGAAGCTAATGGACTTAGATTTGAAATTTATCTATGGCTTTACCTAGCTGCGCTATTCTGGCTAGATAGGTAACCTCCCTTGAGACTCAATTTCTTCATTTATAAAAATGGGATGACAATAGCTTACTCACAGTTTGTTGTGAAAATTGAATGAAATCATGAGTGAAAATAATTGACTTACAAATATGTAGGTATTCAATGAACATTAGGTACATTTAATCAACTGTAAGTATTTAAGACTATTCTTTTGTGTGTGTTTCAGATCTTATATATTTTTTGTAGTATTATTGGTGTGATTTCCATACATAACTCTTTAGTTAACTGTAGGTATGTAAAACTATTTTTTGTCATTGTACTTTAGATCTTACATGTTTTTGTAGTATATTGGTATGCTTTCCATATGTAACTCTTCAATATGTACAACCATGAGTAATACAGAGAATGATTCGTTTCTCAAAAGAGAACTGGGACTTTGAAAATGAAAAAACAAGCCCCACTGGTACTCACCATCAACTTGGTACTAACTGATCAATACTTATGTCACACAGGGCAATAATATTTATCAGGGGGCGGGCAGGCAGGAGGGGGGTGGAGGGGATGGGAAAACTCTCACTGAATGGATGCGGGAAGCACAGTTTGGGAGATGACCACGATTGTGGCTCTGACACGGGCAGTGTATGGACAATATATATAGCCAAAGTGTTGTACCCCCATAATATTCTGAAATAAAGGGGAAAAAAAGAAATATGAAGCATTTTAATACATTTTTAAACAAAAAAATCCTTGGGATGACATTGTAAAATATTTGGGAAACCTAGAACAATATAAATTAAAAAATAAAAGTCTTTTTTCCTTCCATATTTCAAAGACATTTGAATGTGTCTTCCCAGCTTATTTCTATACCCATATTTATTTCTATACCCATATACCCATATTTATTTTACAAAATTGAGGTCATATTGAGGTCATAGTGTATTTGCTAAGATATGATACATATTTCCATTTTATTTTTATTTTTTTAGAGACAGGGTCTAGCTCTGTCGCCTAGGCTGGAGTGCAGTGGCCTGATCATAGTTCACTGCTGCCTTGAACTCATAGGCTCAAAGCAATCCTCTTGCCTCAGCCTCTCAAGTAGTTGGGAATACAGGTGTGTACCACCACATGCAGCTAATTTTTAAAATTTTTTGCAGAGATAGGGCTTCACTATGTTTCTCAGTCTGGTCTCGACCTCCTGGCCTCAAGCGATCCTCCTGCCTTGGCCTCCCAAAGTGCTAGGATTACAGGTGTGAGCCACCACACCCGGCCTGCACTTCATTTAATAATATATTAGTGCTTTACTGTGACTTAAATATTTTTATTTTAAATTATATTTATATTGTTATATTACTATATTTATATAATGTTTTTATTATTAATGAATCATTTTTGATGTCTGCAAAATAGTCAATTGAGTGACCTTACAATAATTTATCAAACAATAATTTACTATTTTTGGATGCTTAAGTTGTTTCTAATTTAGGGCTACTATATACATTTATTTAATCAATGAAGTTCTTGTCTGAATTTTTTTTATCTGAAGTTAGATAGTTATCAACAAATGTGAACGTTTTTAAAAGCATTTAGGATTCAATAAGAAACTCTGGAAGAGTTGCAGCACTTTACACTCCCATAAGCAAAATGTGAGAATAGTCTTCTAAAATTCCCCTTTTGTAAGTTGACCATGTTATTTTTCAAAACTCTTCTAAACATAATAATTAATAAGTGTATGAATACCAGTTTCCTATAAACCACATCAGCACTGAATATTATAAACAAAACAAGATATTTTATTTGTTTTGACCAAATTTATTTTTAAAATGAAAGATTTTTTTTTTTACTAGAACTTTTTTTATTGCTAGTGAGTTTGAACTTTGTTCTTCTGTGTGTTTATTGAAATTGGAATATGCCTCCTTTGTTGAATCATCTTTTCTTACACTTTTTTCATTTATCTTTTGGTGTGTTTTTCTTTTTCTTATTGACTTATGAGAACTATTTATATATTAAAATATAAACCCTTTATCATTTTACACTTATTTTTGGCCTTTTATTAATATTATGATGTTTTAAAATTTATATAGTTTTATATTTTTATAGTGGAAAATAAGTCCTTTCCTTTATTTTTAATATTATAAATTTTAGTACTTTTATAAATGTTACTTCTAAATATTTCACTCCTAGAGAGCAGAAAATTATTGCTTAAACTTAATTCTAACTTTTTATAGTTAACTTTTTATGTTTTACAAAAACCATCTGAAATTTATTTTTGAATTTTGTAAGAGGAAGGATGTTGGTTTTATTTTTCTACATAGTAGGCCACTTTTTCTAACCTCTTGTATTGAATAAGTTTCATTGATTTATGATGCTTTCTGACTTATTTCTTGGCTATTTGGATTTATTTATCTTTATGTATTTTCCCCTAATATTGTGCTCTTTTATGTAATACAAACCTTAGTATTTTATTACTATTTTGGCAATAATAATAATGATTATAATACTGATAAACATGATGATGACAAGTATTATTTCAGCAAATTAACGACTTATTTGCTAGGTAATGTTGGGTAAGTTACCTCATTTGGGTAAGTAAAATGGAAAGAATCTGTAAAATGGGGAGAATATTATCTAGTGAATATTATGGTTGAATTCTCAATAGTCATTCCACCCCAACTCTTTAGTGACCAATTATGATAGTCTTATTACACTTAACAGAAGTTGGTTTAGATAAGGTTCTGTCTAAGCCAATTTGGGCCAATAAAACTTGACAAAAGTCTTGCTCAGGCCTTCTGGGGAAGAAGCTTCCTGCATCTTAAAAGATGGGTGGGAGTAGTTTTTCCTTGTATGTTTTTCTTTCTCTCTGATACACACGTGCACACATGCACACACTTTCCTTAAACATGAACAAGGAATCCTGTTGCTCTGGCTACTATTGGTCACCATCTTGAGATCACAGGGCAAGCCAGCCTGAGGACAAAGCTGACTCAAAGAGAAGAAAAAAGCTAAGAAAATAACATGAAGAGGAGCCTGGAGCCTTGATATATCTTTGCCTGAAGCTCGCATTACCTCTGGCTGGTTACTGTTATTTACAGCTGAAAACATCCTGACTGATATATATTAAGTCTTCCAAGTCTAGTGTGATAATAAAATAAGAGCATGATTCCATTGTGCTGTGGAATATTGCCAGGAACCTGGCACCATATGGTTGTTGTCATTAAGATGTCTCTAGGTACAAAAATGTTGCTGCCATTATGCATGAGTTAGTTGATCACACATCTTGATTAGTAAAAAAGTATTTGAGTATGCAGCTTCAACACATTTATTAGAAGCATTACCATACATATATAATACATAGATAAATATATGTAATGTATAATATATAATGTATTATATAATATATAATATATAATGTATTATATAATATATAATGTATACTGTATAATGTAATATATTATATAATATATAATATACATTATAAAATTCACAAAGTAGAATGGAATAGGAAGAGATAAAAATGAAATAATTAATTTAAAAATAATTTTATTTTGTTCACTTATTTGTTACAGAAACCCCTTTTTCCCCACTAACATCATCATCAGCATCATCATTAAATTTGTTTATTTTATAAAAATATTTGCTGGGTAACACCCCAATGCCAAACACTTACCATCTCAGAAAAGGTCAACAAATTCGAAACAGTTGTCTTAAAAAAAGTCACAACTCATCTTTAATCATTTTTTTAATTTCAAAGTGTTACGGGGGTACAAATATTTTTGGTTACACGGATCACTTTTATATGCTTGAGTCATGGTTATAAGTGTGCCCATCACCCAGATAGTGTAAGTACTTTTTGAAGAGACTACTAGCAAGCATCTGTAATATACCAGGATTTTCATGGTCACTTGAAATCTAACTCTAGATATCATAAAGATCCTATTCTTTAAAGTAATATCTGTATGTTCATTTAGCCTCATGCACAGACTGCAATAGATCATAATATGCTGAAAGCTTGTAGATGAATTAGGGATCTACTGTCAACCTTCTGAGATCACACACTTCCCTCAGCCAAATTGACAAAATTTTAGGACAGATTAACCTATTTTGGGTGCCAGTGTCAACTGTATATTAAATATTAATAAAATTTATTTTATTCCTTTTTAAGATAAAAATAAAAGCAAAATTTAGATTTATAATTTCTTCCCACATGTCAATGAACTGTCTTATGCTCTCTTCGCTTGTGAGCTCCCATGTTGGAATCCATTGATTAAATATCAATTGTGAGCTGCTAAAAAAAATTAACAAAGCCTATATATAAATCTAAATTTTTTTCCCAAAAATAGCCATCATGAGATAACATGTCAAAACAATTGGAAATGCAAATCCTAAATAATAAACTATTCTAGTTGATAAACTGCTATGAAAGTAGTGGGTCTTATTATTCCAGCCATAGTACTGATTACAAACCTTGCAATCACAGTCACAAGCACAAAACAAGAGTAGTTGGTGCTAATGTGGAAATTGGAGAAAAACAATGTTAAATCAATCATCACTTCTGCTAGTTAGGGGATAGAACTAGGAATTTATCATGGTGTAAGAAAACTGCATAAATTATTTTCTTAAATGCTTTCAACAGAGAGCCAATGATATTATTTATTTGTAGAAAGTTCAGCTAGTTTTAAAATTAAGGCAAAAATATAGTTACACCTGAGTACTTGGAATTCTTGGCAAGTGAGTTGTTCTAAAAAGCCAAACTGTTGCTTCCTAAGGATTAAACTCTCAGCAATCCACCCTTTAAATGTATTTTAATAATTCTAATCAATAATTTTTCTAGTATGAGTTTCAATTATTTATTTACTAGCTATGCAAACATTTCCAAGAGTCTTCAGTAAGTATAGAAGGCTCCTCTGAGCTGTTTACTCCATTTACCACATCCTTAAATGACTCCACACACCTGCCCTTTTTGAGCTCTTGCTTTACTTTTTATGTTTCTGTCTTTTCTTTTTCTTCTATGCTGTCATTTCTTGTACCAAAGTAGAAGAATATACCAAAGTCTGTTTGTAGGAAATATCCTTCTACAGCCCTTCTCTCCTTTCCTAATTTGCTGCTTCAAATCAGTTTTCACCTTGAAACAAGTTATAAATGTTGATTAAGAACTAGATTGATTTTGATTACTGGCACTCCTATGAGCAGAGCATGTTAATTTTACTGTGTGGGTGTTATTAATGTACATTTCAATTACTTATTTATTTATTTATTTTTTTTTTTTTGCCTTTGGGATTGTGAGGAGGCTAGAGACCCAAGCTTCAGAATGGATAAACTGTTACTTAGGCACGTAGTGCTTCCTGCTCTTGCTTTTGACTTCATGTCGGTGGATCCCTTTAAACTTGTCATGTCACTATATTGATTGTAAAGCCTTAACTCTTGCAGAATAATTATAACACATTTCGTGTTTTCCCAGGAAAATTTCAAATTTTTTTCTCAGATTTGGAAAAACATACAAACATCCTAAGAAATGCCAGGAAGGGATTCCACACCGAAACACTAATGGTATGCTACGGAGTTTTTGTAATTTCTTCAGTATATTTTTTTCCATTTATTTTTTATTTCTATATATTCATGGGATACAAGTGCAATTTTGCTACACTGATGTATGTAGCCATATATGTTCACCACTGCATTGTGGTGAAGTCAGGGCCTTCAGTGCCTACATCACTGGAACAACACACATGGTACCATCCAAGCAACCTCCCATCATCCACTTCCCCACTCCTCTGAGTCTAAAACCAAATATACAGAGTACTAATGGACTAAGAATTGTTTCTGTTTTACTTCTAGAAACTCAGAGTGATTGCCTAAATTTTTGGGTGAAATAAAGTAAGAGGTAAATGATTGAAATATTAAAAAATAAAATAAAATATATTTATTGTTTGTCCCACAATAACTTTCAAATTATTTGAATATTTACCAAAATTAGAGTTGACAGTGCTCACTTGGTATATGAAACACCTTTTATAATAGATTTTATTTTTTTGCAATTTAGAAATTGGGAAAATATTTCTTTGGGAAGTTATAGAAATTTATTGATCATACAGAATAAAGTCCAATAATATTACTACTTTCTGTCTGCTTAGTATTTTATAATTTCCAAAGCATTTTCTTCATGACTTAATTTATTTAATTCTTAGAACAATGCCAAGAGGTAAATGGGGGAAGTGATTATAGCTATTTTACAGATGAGAAAACTGAGCATATCAAGGCTGTGACTAAGGGACTGACTGAGTCACATAGACAGCTTGTAATTGGCAGAACTTGGTGTGAACACTGAATCTAATCCAATGCTTTTTGCCCTTCAGCATGCCATATTGGGATATAGTTCACAGAACTCCAGACATGAATATGAATATTTAATAAAACTTGATTAATTGACTGATTGATTGGAGCAAGTCTTCACTAACTGAAGCAAAGAGAGATTGCCAAAGATCTCAGAATAGGCTTGAAGAGGACCTAGCATGTGCCTGTGTATTTTTATTCTCAGCCACTCTTAGCTTCTGTTTCTACTGTCAATGAATGGGACCAGGAATGCTCCTTCCCTGCCAGTGGCAGTAGAAGTAGCTACTGTATGTGGACAAACTCTCCATTTATCTAAGATTAAGGAGGGACAGTAAGAATTGTGGCAAAGGGAGTTATCTCCCTACTAAATAGGCTGAAAAAAATGTTAAAGACTCAGGGTAGGTCTTTGGCTTCTTACCCATGTGGAAAAAGAACTCTGGACTAGACAAGGAAGTCTACCTTGCCCCTTTGACTCTTGGGAGAAGTCTTTAGGATGATATACCACATATCAATACACATGGCATTTTATAATAACCAGTCTCTTGTCCCCAGAAGCTAATTTCCTTTTTTTATTTAGCACAGGACATATCCTGGAAACTTAGTAAAGGGCATGCTACAATATTAAGAATTCTGTAATTAATGTTGGACAGGATTTGAATTTAAATCCTTTACTTTTCAGGGTCTAATTAAAGTCAGACATTATTGTGAGTGGAATGAGACATTTTCCTGACCAACCGTATATTAATGGTTTAATGTGTAAGGGTTTTATGTTAAAAGTTTAAAATATATTTGAAATAATGTTTTTCCCTTTGAAGTTAGGAAGAGTGAAAAGCTATCTAGTCTTAACATAAAAGGAAATCACCTTTGATAAAAGTGGCCTTATAAGGGCACATATTATTTTATCTCTTTACAATTCTCAGTAGCTCTAAAATACACTGCAAAACTGTAAATATAATTATAGACACTATACCAAGATAACTGTTGTAGTTTAGTGGCCTTTGGTTCTAAATTATTAATTCATTTTAGATCACGTTTTACCTATTAAATCAAACTCTTTGGGGAATGATGTTAATATCTGAAGATAACTTAACTGCAAAACTGTTGATATGACATAATTATGTACTCAAGTGCTTAATTTCAGGTTTTACTTGGACTGTGAAAGGTAGTTTAATATATATCCTAGAAAGTAAGCTATGAGAAAATAATTATCTGTTGATGTGTACAGTGGAACCTAGAAAGGAAATACTGTTCATTTTTAGTCAATCATTTTTTTCAGAATTATAAATTATATGTGTTAACAGCATTAATACTTTAAATGCCTATAACAACTTTTTCCCTAATAATTCAAGTGCTTTTACATTTATTATTTCATTGTATCTTAACACCACTGTATGTTCATTATATTTCAAACCCATAAATCAATGCTTATTAAAAATAGCACTATTAAATTGAACCTAAAAGAGAAATGTATAATCTTTGAAATCTATAAACTATAAAAATTATAAAAAAGCAAGTCTCCAAAACTACTGTTTCATAAAAGAATATTCTGCAAATTCCACAAAGAGGAAAATATTAGTTGGATTCCTTAAAATCCAACTAATATTGAATGAAATCATAAGGCATAAATAAAACAGCCAAAATACTATAAAATAAGCTTTTGATTTTTATGTAAAATAAAAGTGTGTTTTCATGCTCATGCAATCTTATAATCTTCTGCCCCACTTCTTCTCTGATCTTAGGAAGAAAGGATCAAGTTCTTTTGCTTTTTTCTCTGTTCTGTCAAAATAGAAATCACAGATCTTTGGAGAAAGGGAGCAAGGAAGTAAATCAAAGGGCAAAGCCGAGAGCCAAGAGGTATGAAAAGAAGATGGAATACATTTTCCCAAACACTAGTGTTCGCTGGAGTTGGCTCATCAACGTCTTGTGTAGTAGCTGTGTAATTGTCACTCATTTCTATACTCTTCCTGAAACTAGAGAAATGGCCTGTTAGTTTTAGGAAGTATATAATTGTCACAAAGCCCTCAGATTAAGGCCCAGGGCACTGAACGGAACGTATGAGCACTCAGAAATGCATACCTTAAGACTGAACTTTGGCAATTTGCCTTTTGATTGTCACCACCAGCAAATACTAAAGTTTGATCTCTTGAAACTTACTATGTTTGGTTTTAGCAGCACAGGGGTTAAGTTTCCTTCCAACTTGCCCTAGGCTTTTCTTAGGAACTGGGAAAGCAGTTCTCCCAAATCCCAAGTAAGTTATTCAAGACAGCAAAAGGCACAGCTAAAATCTTCTGTTGAAGAATTTATCATGACTCAAACCATAGGGAGATCTAAAGAAGGCTGCCAAACTGCTTCGGTGCTACCCTCCCCCACCAAGAAAGAGAGATAAAAATGGAAGATTTACAAAGCAAACTACACTGTATGGAATATATATAAACACACATACAATTTTTTTTTAACCCACCACTTTGTCTTATTTGCATGAGCACAAATCGCTTTCAACTTAATGCCAGAGAAAAAGGCAACATTCCCTGTGATGACTTGCTGAAAAGCTCACTGTATTTGTTTGATAATGGATTTTAGTTCATTGTCATGTACTTCACTCTTCATCAGCAGGAGCACTTCAGGGTAAAGAAGCAGGCTTTTACCACACTGGAACAAAAGCTATATAAGAGGGAAAAAAATCCTGAGCAGATGGAATATTATTTGCATTTGCACAAATAGTGCTTTTTAGCACAATTCTTATTACTCCATCGTGAGCTAAAGTAAGCCAGATGTGTCTACAGCATGCTGCAGACGCAGAATCGGCTTTTTGTTTGTCAGACTTAGAGGTCCCAACCTTATGATATCTTTGTACTTGTATATCCATTAGTTTTTATTTCAGTTACTTATCAGGAGGGAAAAGAAGAAAATGGCACTATGAAGTTAAGAGGACCATTGCATAGAGGACCAAATTAACTATTTTTTATTTTCATGAATGAAGATCAAATAGGTTTCAGGTATCTGAATGTCCACCTAGAGATCTAGATGATGATGTAAAATTAAAATGCAGAATCTAAGTGTAAAAAATTGTTTCTCCATAATTACATTAAATAATCTTTGACATATATTGTTTTTTTAAGTTTTTCTCATGCAAAGTAGATCAGCATATGATCTGACATGATTAAATAGAATTTTAGGTCTGAAAGGGATCTTTGACACTATGTAGTCCAACTTTCTTATTCTACAAATCAGGAAACTGAGGCTCTGGAACTGAAGTGACTTCTAGAGAGTGGTCTAGACATGATTGGAACCTGGTATCCTGACCCTGAATCTAATCCTCTACCCATTTACCAGCATTTTCTAAAATGTTTTACTTGGGCTCCAAGTAAAAACAGGTTTGATAATCCAGGCTGTTAGTTAAACTAACAGATTTTTCTCAGCCCTTAGTATGTGCCATTTGTATTGTACCTCTCCCAGGGTAGGAAATAATAAGCCATACTTCCCAAAGTTACATGGCCCAGATGTCCTTTTTTCACAATACATATGAAGGTCCACTTGTTTTATAAAATGTCCTTTTGGGGACTATAGTAGTGGAGTACTATACCTCCTACAATGAAAAGATAATGAAAATTAAGGAAATCACAGGGAAAGCAAAAACTGTGGATGACTTTAAATTCTGGTAAAGATAAAATAAAGATTCTCAGTTGAATTAAAAATAATGAGTGGTATTTTTAAAGATTGCTAGAAATTATTTAATTAATTAACGTTTATTTATTTCATTTCTTAAACAAGTCTCTGATTTCCAGGTTATAGAGTATGCTTTAAATAAAATAGTGTCTCATACTCCATAATGATAGTTGGAAATAGTAGATATCTTCTATCTGTGCTGATGGTGGAATAGCAGTTGTTCTCTACTTGTGCTAACCCAGGGACTAGCGAGTAAACCAAGACCCATTTTTATTTATATTTGAGATGCCTTCATTCATTTGTCCATTCAGTCATTCAATCATTCTGTCATATGTTTGAGCCCCTACTATATATCAGGTACTGTGCCAGGCATTGAGGCTACAAAAGTAAATAAGATAGGGCATTTCTCCTTAAGCAGTTTAACATAGTTAGGAATAGACCAAAAAACAACCAAACAAAGCACAAACAAGTAAATAAACATATCAAAAAAAGGTAGTTATGATAACATGCTATACGCTATACTCCATACCATATCTTATTATAGCATACTTTATGAGACCATAATTTACATTGAGTGCCTATGATAGGATGCCATGGGAGCAGGAATGGTATATTACACAGACCAGGAGGTCAAGGAAAGCTTCCTAGAGAAAGAAATATCCATGCTGAGACCTGGAGGACAACCAGATGTCACCTATTGTTAAGCACAGAGGAAAGGGGAGAGAGAAAAAGTATTGAAGACATAGGAACTCATCAAGAGGCAAGGGAGGGCATAGCATGTTCTAGGGGTTCTGGCACAAGTGTTTTCATGTCCTGGGGCATGGAATGTGACAAGGAAGTAGAAACTATAAGGCTGGAGAAATAAGTGGACCCCAAAAGATGAGGCTCTCGTGAACTGTGTTAAGGAGTTATCCACTGAAGAGTGGGTATGGGAAGTCTCTAAAGGTTTTTGCTTTGTCAGATTTTCACATCAAGATGATCACTTTGCTTGCTACCTGAACTGAAGGGGGTGAGGGCTGGGAGGGGCTGAAAGCATGCAGACAAGTCCAGGAGAAAGATGGTGGTGAACTGAACTAGTATAGTAGTGGTGGCAATGAAAAGAAGTGGACAGATTCAAGGACTATCAAGAAGGGAATACGTACAGTTCTTAGTTGTGGATGACTTGTACAGCCCAAGAAGAGAGAAGACTAAATGACACACATGGTTGGGGCACTGGTAGGTTATTTAAGTATTAGTTATATTTGGTTTAGGTTATTTCTCTAGTCATCTGACAGCAAAGGAGAAAAAGAGCCTTTTAATTTAGCAGTGCATTTAAATTTAGCAAATGTGCATAATTTGTGAAAGTAGAAAACAGAAAATAAAAATAATCTCTCATCCCTCTACTCAGAGATAAGTACTCTTACTATTTCAATATACAGGTATTTCTAACTGTTCAAATTCTTGTTATCTGAATTCAGGAACTGAAATGGGTTTGGATAGCATGGAACATTTGTATTTCCTTCCAGTCTTTTTATGTATACATTTCACAAAATTGCCTACAGACTGTGTGTGTAATTGTGCTCTGATTTTCTATTTAACATTATGTTGTATACATTTCCCTATGTCCCCATGTAATCTTTAAAAACATGATTGTACTGACTGCACAATCATCCCCTGTACTGTAATTTGTTGAACCATTTCCCTATTGAATAACATTTAGGTTATTTTTGTTTTTTTCACTATAATGAATACTGTAGCAATGAACATGTTTTAATGAAATATCAGCCTTTGATTGTTTCCTTAGGGTAAACTCCTAGAAGTGGAACTGCCAAATCAAGTTATTCACATCTTATAGTCTCTTGATAGATAATGCCAAATTGACCTTAAGGGTTCACATCAATATTTCAAGTGTTCCACGTATTCCCAGGAAACTGTGTTTGAGTATTCCCAGAAAACAGAAGCATTGCAGAAAATGTCCTTAAATCAGCAATACATACTAGGTATTTGGGAAAAGAGAAAATGTGACCATTTGCTCTGTTAGTCATTGTCAAATAGGGCAGTAGGTGTACCTGTCATAATAAGCCAGTGCTTAGTGGCTCTCCAACCAACTTTACGTATAGCACCTTCACAGCACAACAGGGTGCGGGTGGTGAAAGAGACGGCATATAAGAGGAGCTCATCATTTTGTGATACAGTTAGTAGAGAACAAATAAGACAGGACGTGATCAGGCATTCTGACTTCTTATCTACTCACGTGTTAATTCAGCACACACTTCCTGAGTGACTGTCAGATGCCAGAAACTTTGTCAGAGAACAGAGATCATGAAGACGAATGGCACAGGACCAGCATCCAAGAAGTCTGGGAGGAAGAAGCAGACTCATAAACAAATAACATCTATAGTGTTTTCTGTGTGCCACTCTCTATACCAAATACTTTACAATTATCTCCTTTATTCTCAAAACAACCTTGTGAGGGAGGTATTATTCTTCCTCCTTTTTTTTTTTTTTTTTTTTTTAACATAGGAGAAAACTGTGGCTCAAAAGAGATTAGATAATTTGCCCAAGGCCACATAACCAATGAATTGTAGAGTGGAAATTCAATCCAGATCTGTATAAAGTCTGAAGTCTGTTTTCTGGTTCCCAGTGCTATAGAATAAGAATATTACAAGAACTATAATAAGAATATTGTTGTACAAAGCCCCAGTGCCCTGGAACAAAGGTTGAAGTGTCCAATTCTACTTGAGGATGAAGAATGGACGATCCAACAAAGCCTCATGGAGATATTATGATTGTTTGGTGTCATTTTAGATGAATATACATTCATAAGGTAGACAAAGGGAAAAGAGTACTCCGGTTTGAGGGATTATCATGAACAAAGGCCTACTCTTTAAATGCTAATGTCTTAGAATATAGAGAGTCCATCTTCTGCCATCTTTTACTTCTCACTTTATGGGCTATCTATGAATAAGCTTATCTACTCCAGAGGCTATAAACACTGGTATAGATTTATTACTTTGAAGACTATATATTTATTGTGATCCTCCTAACAGCCCACTGGATGGCTCCACTGGCTATTCAACAAGCACTTCAAATAAAACATGATTTGTTCCCTTCCAGCCAGGTTTTCCTTCTATATTTACTTAAATTAACCTGATTTCAGAATCTTCTTAGAATTCTCACTGTTCCTCAACATGTAAAATCTTTTGATAAAATCACCAGGAACTATTGCCTTTCTTAAATATCTCTTGAATCTGTCTTTTCGTCCTATCCACACTGCTATTGCCTTAGTTCAGGCTTTTCTTATTTCTCACCTAGAATACTGCTTTCTAATGGTGCTGAAGCAACGTAGCATAGAGATGGTAAAGTGGAAAGGGCATAGACTTTGGAGTTGAACAAACCTTTAGAATATCATTTCCACCTTTTAGCAGTTAACTGAACTTTTGGAAGTTACTTGACTCATGGTTTTTCCCTCTGTAAAATGGGGAGTCATAATATCTACTTTTCAAGGTTATTATAAAGATTTAATATGATAATGTACACAAAATACCCAGCACCATGCCTGGTATGTAATAAGTGTTCAATAAATGGCGGGTACCTTTTTTATTAGTCAGGACTGTTTTTAGTTGTTGAATGAAAGAGATGCAGTTCAAATTAGCTTGAGCAAAAGAAGAATGATATTGACACATGTAACTGGGAATTTCAAGACACCATCAATCCAGGGCTGAAGCAATGTCAATAGAGCTCTGCCTTTCTTCTTCCTTTCACTTCTATTTTTCTCATGTGTTAGCTTCAATTTAGTAATGGCAGAATGGCTGCTGGGAACTCTCAGTCTCCGTTTTTAGAAAATGCTGTCTGAAAGAATTCAGGTGTTAAACCTCAGAGGGAACACAGATTGGCCCTGTTTGAATCATGTGCTTACTCATGAACCAATGACTGCATTCTAGGAAATGTAGCATTAACATTGGTCCAGCCTTGTGGTTGTGGGGGACACTGTGATTGACACTCCCACCAGGACCCCACAAAGTGGAGAAGTTCTTCCCAGGAATTAATGCTTTTATACAAAAACAATATTCCCACCATACCTTTCCTACCCAACTCCCTGTCTCCAGCATTTCTGTCCAGTATATACTAGATGGTATAATTAGAATTATCTTTCTGAAATATAGAATATATTGTGTGACTCTCAAAACCTTTAAAAACCTGTACCTTGCTTAGAGAACATAGTGCCAACTTCTTTATAGGGCTAAAAGATGCCCATCTATCTGACCCCAACCAACCCTCTATCCTTTCCTGCTGTGTTTCACCAAAATCATCCATTGCCTCAATACTCACTGAGCTTTCCCTTTTCTTGTCTATGCTCAAACTCTCTGTTCTGCTTGGAATGACCCTTTTCTCCATGTCAGCTTAACAGTGCCCAATCTTTCTTTCCAGACTGCAGTGGAATTCATTCTTTTGGTTTACCCAAAACCCTCCTCCTTTGAGAACCTGCTTCTCTCCCACTGCAACAAGGTGTTTCTGGAAGCCTTGCCAATCACAGTAGTGACCCAATTCTGGCCACATGATACAGACCAGACAAGTCATCATGTTTGCAGCCACAGTGATTGGTCCAAGGATAAGCAAGTAACCCAATGGGGCCAATTAGAGTCCTTCCTAGATTGAAGGTAGGCAAGAGACACTCTTTCATTCTGAGTCATCAATTTGGGATGATGTTAGTCCAAGCTGCCAGTGACCACGTTCTCCAACACAAGGAGAAAGCCCACATGCAGTAGGAGACAATGAGGCCAACATGCAAGGAGAATCAGAGAGATAAGATAAGAGAGTCAAAAAGACTGAGAGAGTCTGGGTGTTTCAGACCCTGTTCCAACCATGCCAACCCATAATCTCTGTTTTGTTTTGTTTTCTCTTCGACTACTTTGAATTAAGCTTCTGTTACCTGAAAGAAATAGTCTTCCAGATCTAGCTTAAATATTTCTTCCTGTAGGCGGCCTTTCTGGACTGTGCCCTTACAGACCTCTTTTATTATACTTATTACTGTCTGCTTTTTACGTCAGTATTTACCCATTCCACTAGGTTCCTTCATATAGTAACATTGGCCAAATGTTAGCATGTTTACGACTGTGCCAGACTGAGGGCTTGACTCCTACTCCACTTAGCACAGGGCCTGGTACATAGCAGAGTTTTGAAAAATGTTCGTTGAAGGGAATTGCCAGATGTCATTGAAAGAAGGATTTTCTCCCCATTGTGACTGATGACATGTATTTCTCTCTCCATTCCAAACTCTGCACTGATAATAGAATCACAAATGATTTAAAATATATTACTGAAAATGTAAGTTTTGCAAAAATATGTGAACAACTGGAGAACATGAGCTACATTGGAAGCGGAAAAAGGTTAGGTTTTCAAATAATGAACTCAAGCCATTTCTGTGTCTTACCTCTAAATAGCAGGTACAAATTGGTTTATTTGCATTTTCTTGGCTAATTACACATTTTGGAATGATCTTTCCATGTGGAAGTCATTGATAACAGGATCTAATTCCAGAGACCAAAGTGCCATTAGTTTCATTGAATTGAAGCATTTTCCGAGGTTGGAGTCAAAGCCTGGGAATTAGAAATCGTGGGTCTTAATTACATCTTGGTCGCAGATTGGTTGTTTTCTTGGAAGCAAAAAATCTCAAAAAATTCAAATGCCTGTAAAATGAAGATGAGAATCTCTGCTGCCTTCAACATCAGACCTTCATGGAGTTTAGTGAAATTTACCTATAAACACCTTTGAAATCCTAGGATGGTATGCATTATTTTCCTGAGCCCTTAAATACAGGGGCTATTTTAGCACTATGGACCAATAGGTAAATTGAACTGTGCTGTTATAGGCCTCTTTTGTTATACTGATTACTGTTTGCTCTGATTAAGGCCTCTGGTCCAGTGGTATGTAAAGTCTAGTTGTTTGTAAAGGAGGCGCAGGAATAGGAAAGGGAAGAAAGCTGACATGAATTGGGTGTCTACTTTATACCTGTTAGGTGTTGGGCTAGGCCCTTTACCTACCTTTAATTCTTAGAAAATTTTTATGAGATAGAGAAACATTTTACCCATAATGAAACTCAGCCTCAGGTACCTTGAGTAATTTTCTTCAGGATCATACGACCAACAACTGAATGATGGTCTGTGTGTTATTCTTTTATAGAATTAATAGTGATGTGAAAAAGGGTATGCATTTGGTTCTGGCCGACTAAGCCATTTCCTTATAACATTTAATAACAACTAGGCACCCATTATGGGTATCTTATCAAAGTAGTGCTATGCATTTTATTGTTAATTATTGTCAACTATAAAAGAAATTTTAGACTTTAGTGTGTTTTTGCTTTATCAGAGTGGCTCAAATGCTAAGAAAATTAGCCTTTGAGTTTGTCTCTAGTTGGGACTACTAGAATGCTGTGGGCAGCCATTTTCAAACTACAGATTAGGCATCATATTCACTTTTGAAGCTTGTTGAAAAACCCAACCTTGGATCCATTTCATGTAGACTCTGACTCTGAAGAGTGTGTGTGTGTGTGTGTGTGTGTGTGTTTGTATGTGTGTTTATATAGTATCTTCTCTGAGACAGGAAATTGTAATCCAAGAATGAAAGATTTCTTTAGTCTCTCCAGGGAGAAGACTAAAGCAAGTCCTGTGAAGGTGCATGAGTGTATGAAACCTAAGTTTTCTATAAGATAACCTGGATTCCAATGGCAGGTATTTTTAAATCGGCTTCAGAATTGACCTGCTCTTCATAAAACCCATTTAGCAGAGTCATCACTTGGTCCTGACACAACCTTGTCTTTCATTCTGGAGCAGGTTGGAGCAAAAACAGTTAACAGAGGCAGCACTCTGTGTGAATATGTGAAGCAGCTAAAGTAAGAATCCTTTGGCAACAAGCCAAAACCTTACCATGAAGGAGGCTGCACCCCATTCAACCACCAGATAAGACAGGATAATACCTTCATGTTTCACTTGGCCAGTTCATAATGTGCCACTCGAAAGGAAGCAAGTCTGTCAAGCTTGTGCCTGCATTATCTGATTTTCCCCACACTGCTCCTGCCATGCCCCCATTGTGTCAGAAGTGCATTACTTGTTGGAGCAGTGAGGCTCAACCAACGTGGAGAGTGGGTCTGGGAGGATTATGGTGAAGGGCAGTGAGGCTCAGCTAATGTGGGCGTGGGGAGAGGTAGAGAGAGTCTAACAACACAAGCTCTGCTTTTCCTCACACGACCTGACCCAGATGAAAACCTGATTCACATTTTGGTGTAACAACTCTATTGACAAGAGACAGCTAGAGTTTTTCCAAAGCTGTTTCTTTTGAGCTTGGAGGAAACGGTGTTAGAAAGAGGTGAATACCACTCCCTTAATTTCATTTATTGAAAAAAGGTTTGTGTGTATGTATGCACACACGTGTGTTCATTCACTATTCTTTACACTGTCATGAAAACATGGAAGAAATCTCTTTTGGAAATAGCAGTAGAGTTCTGTGGAATAAAACTATTTCATTGATATTTTTCTTGGCCATAAGACACATAATTTAATCTGATAATCCTTTCCCATGGAAACTGGCAGTAGTCAAACAATATAGCATGAGTGTCTGATGAGCACTAGGATCCACATCTTGATTTGAGACTTTATACGTAAAAGCAAACAGTCTATGGCATAGTTAAAACAATCCATATATGTAAACCATAGGTTCCAAATAGTTTCATAAAAACCATTATTTCTTTCTTAACCAAAATAGGTATACTAATCACATTGATCATGAAAACTGGCCTTAGAAAACCACAGGATCATGTAAAATATTGACAGTTTAACAAATTTAAATAGATCCGGTCATAGATGATGACCTGCTTTTCCTCATCTCCCTGCCAAAGAAAAATTTAAATTTTTCAGGTGAGAATACCAGGTAGAAAGTGCCTGGTAGTTTTTACTAGAGAACCTCACATTCATTTTTTAAAATGAACATTGAACAATTACAATCAGTATTAATAAAAATAGCTACTATTGACTAACTAAGTGCCAAACATAGTGGTGTTTTACATGTGTAATCTCAGTTAATTGTCTCAAAAGCCCTATAAGCTGATGAGGAAAATAAAGCTTATGGAGTTCAAGGTCACACAGCTAAAGTAAGTGGTGGATTTAAGAATGGAACCAAAGAGGCCACTGATGCCTGGAACCTGGCACTTAACAATTACTCTATCCTAAAATCACTAACACTGTCAACATAACCCAGAGATGTAGCAAAATGAGATAAATGGCCTGTTGTATTGATGGATCTAGAACAAGATTTTCCAAATTCATAAGTTAGGAGTTGTTCCCTACGTCACATAAAATCTGCACCAAAACAAATTGAGTAATCTTCCTTCTTGCTAGTGTGATATAAATAAGATTGACAAGGGAGATTAGATTTCCAGTTAAAGTTTGTTCCAAGCATGGATGTTCATATAAACTTATATAGTGTAAGCACCACCTCACTGTTAAGAAGACCCCAGAGATACTCCATTACAACCTCCTTAGATTACTTTTTAATTAAGAATTGCTACTTAGAAATATACTTTCATTATTTAAAAAATATGTATGTTTAGATATATTCAAGAAAAAAAATCACCCATCATCTCATCAACCAGAGGCTACTGTTTACATTTTTATTGTTCTTATATTCTTCTAGTTTGTTTTCTGTGCCATATATAAATGTCTATTTTTAAAATAAAAAGTAGATATGCCAAATATTATTTCATTTACTGTTTTTATTATCAATATATCAATATATTATATCAATATGTTATGTTATTAATACTTGCTTCCTCTATAAGAAAGTATTTATCAGTTACAGAGTACCAGATGGAGTTTTGACCATTTCTTTCCATGTTTTTGATTACACGAACAGAGCTATAATGATAACTTCTTGTGCATATACACAATTATTTCTCAAGAATTAATTCCTAACATTAAAACTACTGGATAGTGCAGTGATTACGGACATAGATTCTGCAGGCTTTTCTATAAAATAGAGATATTGCATCTATCTCATAGTGTTGTCATAAAGATTTATTTTATAATATTTGAAAAATGCTTAGAGCAGTGCCTAGCACATTGTAAATACCATAGAGATGTTTGCTAAATGAAAAAAATTAAATACTGGAGCAAAGGATATGAATTTTTTAAGGACTCTGATACGTATTATTAAGTTACCTTCCGGAAAGATGCTACCAATTTACTTCCTTACAGTAAGTAGCATGTAAGGGGCCATTTTCCTGCCCCCATGGCATAGTGGTTAAGAGTATGGGAGATTAGATCACCTTATCTCAAAATCTGGTTCTACTACCTGGTAGGTGTGTTATCTTGGGAAAGTTACTTGACCATGCTAAGCTCCAGTTTTCTTTTCTGTAAAATGGGGATGCTAATAAATATTGTATCTACCTCATTGGATTATAGAGAAGCAGAAACGAGATGATACAAATAAAGTGCTTAACACAGTGCCTAGCATAGAGTAAGGGACCCATAAATGCTGCTGGTATATGTTTGCATTCCCTTCATTTTAAAGATGAGGAAAATTAGGACCAGAAGGTGTAGCATCCATAGCTAAAGCACTAAGGTAATACATCAAAATGACACACAAAATCAAGTGAGAAAAAGGAAATATCTAGTTCCAGGTGATACTATTTTTGTGCCTGATCGACCAACATGGATTTTTAAAAATGAGCCAGGATGCCTTCCTTTGCTTAGAGCTCAGCGTATATTAATTAGTGACGGGGACAGTGGAACTGGAACTTGTCAGTGTGAGTGTGAAAGGGAGGGAACCTCATCCTGAAAGAAAGAACCAAGAAAATATGATTCTATGAGGAAAATTAATAGTTGTCTATGCATCAGAGATCTCTGAAGAGAAAAATCTGTTGCCCAAGTACCAGGTGTGGAATGAATGACTATGCTTAAACTGGCCAGCAAGAGTTGTATTAGCTGTTCTGCACAAAACAACAACAAAAACAACAAAAACCACCTGGCAGTGAACATAATTCTGTAGATAAAATTGACCTAGGATACTTGAGTAGATAGACTGAAACTAGGTAGTGTCCTGCTCTTTATAGGCACCACTGCTCAGCCTTCTATGTAAGTTAACAGGCAGGACTAGATCCCCTAATGAGAGATGGTCTTGCAGAGTACAGGACTCATCAGAAGACACCCACTATACCAATGTTTAGAAAGATAAAATGACTTGCATTATTCACTTTGAGGAATTTAAGACAGCCAATTTTGTTATTTTTTTCAAGTGTAGGCAAGACTCTTAGGAAAGTGTACAATTGTTTATTTTTACCGAAAATGGAACCATAGGAAGTGCATTTCAAGCTGCAGCATGAAAGATTTAAGTTAGAATGATTAAAAAATTTTTTATTTGCAGTATGCACTGAAAAACACTGCAAATGATTACCAAGGAAAGCTATGTAAGTTCTTCAGAAGCATTTAAAATAGGACATTTTTTGTATTGGTTTCAAGTTATTTTAGTGGGTCTTAACCAAAGGCAGGAGAATAGGCTAGGTAGACTCTCAAGGTTCCTTTTATGATTTGATGATTAAAAAAAAAAAAACTTGATCCTATAAAGATTGCTCTGGTTTCTTTTCTATTGCAGCTACCCAAGGAACAGCTGTTGCCTTGACAACAAGGGACATTCTTAGGTTCCTCATATGCTAATCGGAAAACGGCCAATTTTCTTGTTCATAAAAGAAAACTGTTGGTTAATGTGTGCATCTCTCTCTCTCTCTTTCTCTCTTTCTCTTCCTCTTTCTCTCTCTCTCCTCTCATATTACTAGCTACCCTTCAATGAACCTTAGTGAGAGGCAGAGTTAAAAGAAAATGAAAAGGGCTGGAATAATCTGTATCTTCAGAAATCCTTACTGAAACTTAGGAAACTCATTCACAAAGGAGTTTGGAGTAAGATAATGATACGGGAATAACAAGAAATCAGCATTCAATGTGGAAAGAAGAAAAACAATGGATAGCATAAAATTCTTAGTCCATGATATAGGACATGGGCAGATACACTGAACAGATTCCAAGAGGAAGGGGTCAATATACTTTCACAGATGTCTCACTATGAAATGGCATCTATAAGACAGTTTTTCAAACAACTACTTCTACTTATCTAGGTACATAGTATATAGGCATCATCCACTTTTGAATAAACTGACTAGATTGTATACAGATCTAGCTTTACACAGAATTTATGCAAATAATGCCACAGAATATAGCAGAACAGCAATTACTTCTACACACAATTCACCAAAGTAATAAGCAACAATTAGTTCCCCCAGGGCAAAAGCCATGGAATAATCCCTGCTTTCTCCTTTGCTACCTGAAATGTAGCCAAATGCAGGCTAAGAAACAGATTGACAGCCGATAAAAAGTGCTTTGAGTAAACTTACCCATATATTATGTGGAGAGCTATAGCTCACAGAATAAAAGCAAGCCACCTCTCTGCAGTGTCTCTTAAAGCCTTAACTGTAAAAAAGCCAACTGTCTTAGCCCAGTGGAGGGGTGTTTTTTTCCATATAGCAGCATGGATGTTTCAAGCTGCAACCTCATATCAGCCTTGTTTTTGTGCTGTGCTCACATGGATGGTGTGTACAGTATCATGACAAACACACTTTTCCTTGTATCTTTACCCTACATTTTTCTATATAGTAGTTACATAGTGGGTATGTTTTTTTGTTTGATGTTTTTACTATTCCTCATTACCTTTAAGGATTATTTTTTGCCATATTATCGTTGTTAAAAAAGTATTTTTTTCTAATTATAAGAGTAATTCATGTTCATTGTAAAGAATATGAAAATAGTTCAGAGAAGAGCAAAGAAGGAAATGAAGGACTGTATTAGTTTGAAGAGCAATACTGAAGGCAAAGAAAGCCATTGCCAGTATTTCTTTTTCTAACCACTAGTACAACATAAGACACAGGGTATAGACTTCCTGCCCTTTTTCTTTCCCTATTTTCTATACTGAGGCCTACACCTCCCGTGGACCCTGGAGAATCAGAACATTCTGATGATGTATACAAATATACAGGTACCCGTAGGTGTTAATATATATTAATATTTTGATGCCTTAAAGAGTATCATTGTCAGGCACATTGGAGAATATGTAGGCATTTGAAAAGCTAGGTAAAAATACATTTACACTTTACGAGGTAATCTTAAGGGGGTTTTGAAAACTTTGCTATTTGTGGCACAATATTGCTGGCAGATTTGGGGGTTGGCTTCTTCCTCCCCAAACCCACTGGTCCCCAGTATTTCCCACAGAATGAGAAGACCATCCTCTTGATTGCTGCCATTTCTAAATAGTCATAAAGTCTTACCTTCTGCCTCTTTTCTCTTCCCCTATTTCATATCTTCATTACTGATCTCTTTTTCCTTTCATCTGTCCCAGTTAAAATTATTCAGTTTATCCCTATAGTCTACAAGAAAATATTTTTGTGATCTGGTACCTTTCAACTTTTCCTGCCTCATCTCATGTCACTCTCCCAGGCAAATGCCACCCCACAGAAGTCACCCCATGACCAGCAGTGTTGAACTGGTAATTCCCTGCTAATCTCTCCTCCCCTTCCTTCCCCAGCCAAGCTCAGGATTTTCCGCATTGCCTTTTTATTTTTATTCCCTCCACTTGGAATGTACTTTCACCTCAGCTTTTCACCAGGAACCCTTGTATCCCTATCTTAAAAGTTTCAGGTAAGAGCCTTTCTTTCCTGGGTGGCTCCTCTGCCCTTGCCCACCTCCCACCCAGAGACATAGACATGCTTTCCTTGATGAGTCCTGATAGCATTGCCATAATATGTGCACTTGGTCTGCTTTGGTTAATTTAACAAAAGTTCTGGAAGGCAGCGTCCTAGTCATTTTTGCTCATGGATACATGTCTCCATCATTCACTACAGAGAGCTTGTCACACACTGGGTGCTCAATGACTATTAATACAATGAATGAATGAATGTCTACTGTGTACCTAGTGCTGGGGAGCCAGTGCTAAGTAAGCTACACACTCTCTGACTTATGTTGCTTACAGTGTAATAGGGGACCTGGAGAAATAAAAGGTTTAACAAGTGCTGTGATAGTGAAAATATGATGTTGGGGGGCACTTATAGTTAGAGAAAGTTGACATTAGGTGGGTAAATATAGGAACAGATGTGTGAAAGCTTGAAGTGAGAGAGAAATTGAAGAAAAGGAAACAAATTCAACTGGACTAGAATGAGAGTAGTATAAGGTGGGACTGTGGAGGATGCTGGGGCCAGTTCAGGAGGGCCTATGCCATGATGGGGGGCCATGGAGAGCCAAGGAAGAGTTTTCATGGGGAGGGGGACAATGTTCTCAGATTTGACGTTTGGAAAAATCACATTGGCAGAGGTGTGGGGATGGTATCAGAGAGATCAATTGTGGAGGTCAGGAGACCAGTTAGGAGGCAACTTCTGTGGTCAGTTCTGTGGTCAAGTCCACTTGCTGATAAACTGCTTGAGGGAAAGGATAATCATTTTTTCAGTGGTGTAACTTAAGGGCTTTGGTCACTGTCCTAATAAATCCAACCTTTCTTTTATAAATGAAGAACTCCATTTTTTGCCAATTATCATACCTCAAAGAAGAAAGAATTTTAAAAAGCCACTTGCTTTAAAAAGTTGTATCCCTTCTTGGCTCATCTAGTCATTGTGTCAACATTGCTACCTCTACGTAGGCTTTACACAAAGGAGACGTCACCAGCAGCTCACTCTGACCTCACCTCCCAAGAGATGCTTAAGTAGATTTATATTATTCACCTTGTCTATATTATAATTGACCATTCGACTTATATATTTTTTGTCTTTTTCATTAAGGTGACACTCCTTGGATTAAGACCAAGTGGCTATTCTATGCTGTATAACATACCTAGAAATAACCAATTCAATCCCGTTGCCTTGAGTTTGTTCAAGGACTGGTAAAAGACTTAATGAAGATATGAATGAAGGAAAGCATAAATGACAAAATAGTCATCTGAATGTTTACTTCTGACTTCCCTATATTTGTATAGAATCTAGTTCTTAAAAGGGTATAGTTCATCAAATAAAACCATTTTATTGAGCCTTTGGTCAGCAGATTGTGAATACCTGTGTTATGTACAGCATTGATTAGTGACCATAGCTTTCATTTTTGTTTTGATATAATGAAAAAAGTAAAATAATTTGCAAAGAATGTGAAAAGGCTTCATGAAATTGTGCCATAGTTAGCAAACTCAAAATTTAATACAATAAACTAATACAGTAATGAAAATGTTCTAATTTTTATATTAGTAATTGATGTCACCCTTATCCTTGATTTATAATACAATGACACTTACAGAGTATTTTTGAATATGTGAGCGGATAGCATGTTATAAACATGCAAGATAAAAGAAGGCAAAAAATGGATGACTTCTGACTTAGATTATATGTCAAGTTTAGTTGCTGTATTTAGAATAGATAAGTAACATAAATTAATTTTTTGTAAGTTGCTGGATGCAAGTTGTGGGTTATTTGTGTTGATACCTAAATATAGTCCCTGCTTTTCTAAAGCTTTCTGTCTTTAATGATTCATAAATAAACATTAACTTGTATGGTTAATCACTGATTCAACAACAAACTTCATGTTTACAAATTTTCATATACCTAAGTTTTTAAAAATATATTTTATCTTCTTAAAGCATTGATTTACATGTCGATCTATCCATTTCAATCCTAAATTTAAACTTTCATTGTTAATTATTATATATTATGGTTGCCTTACAATAATAGTAACCAGCAGTGTTTAGAATAATAACTATGATTTTGCATCTGGAGATTTTTAATGGACCAACACAGAGTTGTGTGTGAAGCCAAAGGTTTTTTCATTTTAGAGGGAGAATGAGCTGAGGAAAAAAAATGTTAATAGATTGTTAGGTTGGTACTTGGTCCACAATTATGTCTGGGATGTTTCTTCTTAAGTAGATTTTTAACACTGTACCCAGAGATTTGGTTCAGAATGTCAGAAATAATGATCTTCATTATAATAGTAGACCTTGATGAGAGTTCTGGCAAAAAAAAAAAAAAAGAAAGAAAAGAAAAGAAACAAAAAAGAAAAAGAAAAAAAGGCACTTGTGGTACTTTACATCTACAGACATGTAGCACCATCTACTGGATTAGAGTAAATGAATAAAATCAGTAAGATATTTTTCCACTAGCCAAAGTGTGAACCTCTGAATATCAAAGCTTCTTAAAGTATTGGTTAAGCAAATTCTTTTTAATTTTAGGGCTATTTTACTTATAGGTGAGAATATTTTGATATAGGGGCCTTCTTTTCTCCTCTGTCCTGAGTTCTAGAAAATAGTCACAGAAAATTGTTAGCTGTTATTCAAAGTCACCCATCTACAGCAATCAATTAGACATATATACACATGCACATGCACACACCACACTGTCCCCAACTCAATTACACAATATTTTTTACAAGGCAGTGGTTGCTATGGGCAAAATATATTTTGTGAATGTGTATTTCTCAGAAAGGGATATTAAGAAGTCTGTAATTAGATAGGTCTTTCCTCCACTGTTCCTCTGCTTTAGTGAAAATATTTTTTAAAAATATACTTACAGTCCCCTGTTATCCAGAGAAATAAGTTTATATGAATAATCCATTCCTTAATTCATTAATTTAGCAAGTATTAACCAAGAGATAATGTACCAGGAACAATGATAAAAATATTGAAAAAAGTAAAATGATTTCAGAAATATTGCATAATATTTAGCTGTGAGGTCAATATTCTTTTGTAAGGACTTATATCCATTTCTTTCATTAGCAGGTGAAGTAAACAAATTTTGAAAATGTTATAGAAACTGGTCAAGATACTCACCACTAACAACACATTTTGTATAAGTAAGAAAAATGTGAAACAGGACAACTATAGGACCCCTCTGACATTCTTCCTATGAGTCTTATTTCATTATCCAAGTCATTATTGCTTTCATTATCTATTGTAATAAAATGCATTTCCTTAGGAGGTTGTGATTACCTAATCAGTAGAAGTGATTAGCACTGCTTGCTGCTGATGTACATCTTATAGTGAGGGGCAATCTTGGAGGTTTCTTCTAATTCTGAGGAGAGGTTATATAAATGCTCTAAATCTAGTCATATGACTGGATTATATTAAGAATTAATTACATTAAAGAAGATCAGAATAAATGGAGACATTTATCATATTCCTTGGTAGGAAGACAGTATAATAAAGGTTTCAGTTCTTCTTAAATTATTCTGTATATTCAAGGAAATTTTAATGAAAATGCCTAGGGCCCTTAAAAAAAACTTGACAACTTGATTCCAAAGTTCCAAAGTTCATTTGGAAGTGTAAGTGTTTTGCCAGAGCAATCAGACAAGAGAGAGGAATCAGGAGTGTCCAAATGGGGCAGAAGAGATCATTCTTTCACTCTTCACAGGTGATATGATATTATATCCAGAAAACCCCAAAGATTTAACCAAGAGACTACTGGAATTGATAAATGAATTCAGCAAAGTCTCAGGATAAAAAACCAATGCACACAAATCAGTAGTCTTCATATACACCAATAACAGTTGAGCCGAGAAACAAATCAAAGATGCAATACCTTTCACAATAGCACCAAAGAAAATTAAATATTTAGGAACATATCTAACTAAGGAGGTGAGAGACCTATATAGACAGAACTATGAAACATTGAGAAAAGAAATTGCAGAGGATGTAAACAGATGGAAAACCCTACCATGCTCTTGGATAGGTAGAATCAATATTGTTAAAATGTCTACTACCTAGAGTGATTTACAGAATCAATGCAGTCCCTATCAAAATACCAACATCATTTTTTGCAGATCTAGAAAAAGTAATTCTATGCTTTATATGGAACCAGAGAAAACCCCGTCTAGCCAAAGCAATCTTAAGCAAAAAGAACAAATTAGGAGGCATCAATCTACGAGACTTCAAACTATACTACAAGGCCATAGTAACCAAAACAGCATGGTACTGGCACAGGAACAGAGATATAGACCAATGAAACAGGACTGAGAACTCAGATATAAAACCTTCCTCACACTGTCATCTTATCATTGACAAAGTAGACAAAAACATACACTTAGGAAAAGAATCCCTATTCAATAAATGGTGCTGGGAAAACTGGATGGCCACTTGTAGAAGACTGAAACTAGATCCACACCTCTCACCTCTCATAAAAATCAACTCACGATGGATAACAGACTTAAACCTAAGATGTGAAACCATAAGAATTCTCGAAGAAAATGTTGGAAAAACTCTTATAGACATTGGCCCAAGCAAAGAATTTATGAAGAAGACGCCCAAAACAGTCACAGCAGCAACAAGAATAAACAAATGGGACCTGATCAAATTAAAAAGCTTCTGCACAGTCAAGGAAACTATCACTAGAGTGAACAGACAACCTATAGAAGGGGAGAAAATATTTGCATGCTACACATCTGTTAAAGGGCTGATAACCAGAATCTACACAGAACTTAGGAAAATCAACAAGAAAAAATCAAACAGCCCCATTAAAAAGTGGGCAAAGGACATGAACAGAAACTTTTCAAAAGAAGACAGAATAATGGCAAGCAAACATATTAAAAATTGCTCAACCTCTCTAATCATCAGGGAAATGCAAATCAAAACCACAATGAGATATTACTTAACTCTAGTGAGATTGGCTTATACCAAAAAGTCCCAAAACAAATGTTGGCAGGGATGCAGACAGATAGGAACACTCATACACTACTGGTGGGACTGCAAATTAGTACAACCTCTTTGGAAAGTAATATGGAGATACCACAAAGAACTAAAAGTAGAGCTACCATTTGATCCTGCAATCCCACTACGGGGTATTTACCCAAAGGGAAAAAAGGCATTCTATGATAAAGACATCTGCACGTGAATGTTTATAGCAGCACAATTCACAATTGCAAAGATGTGGAAACAACCCAGGTGCCCATCAATACACGAGTGGATTAATAAAATGTGGTATATGTATACCATGGAGTATTACTCAGCAATAGAAAACAATTAACACATCTGGTATTATCCTGGATGGAGCTAGAGCCCATTCTTTGAAGCGAAGTATCACAAGAATAGAAAAAGAAGCACCACTGGTACTCATCATCACATTGGTACTAACTGATAAATACTTATGTTACACATGGCAATAATATTCATCAGGGGTCGGGAAGGTGGGAGGGGGGTGGAGGGGGTGGGAAAACTCTCACCTAATGGGTGCGGGCATACAGTTTGGGAATGTCCATAATTTAGCTCTGACTTGGGCAGTGCATGGGCAATATATATAACCAAAGTGTTGTACCCCCATAATATTCTGAAATAAAAAAATAATAATTTAAAAGCAGCAAAATAAATATGTACTTTTTAGATAATCTAAAAAAAAAAAGGAGGTGTAAGTGTTTGAGAACAGAAGAATAGTTGTGATGGTGGTGACAAATGGTACATTTGGCCCTACCATACTAAAAAGCTATGCTACTCAGAACCATGTGGCACTTTTGTTGAGATAAATAAATCATTGAAATATTAGACATCTGGAAACATATCTTTGCATATATGAGAATTCAATATAAAAAGGATGCATTTCAAACCAAAGCAGAGAGATAGACTATTTAATAAATGGTCTATTGATAGTTGATTTGAAAAAGAGTTATGAATCTACTTCCTGTCACATGCAAACATAAATTTCATGTGCATTAAAAATGTTAATGAAGAATATATAATTATAACAGTATTAGAAGAAATTATTGGAGACCTTTTTTAGAGTCTTCTGGGAAAGGCACAAATCATAAAAATCATCAAAGAAAAGACTGACAGATACAACTACATAAAAATTTAAAACTCTTGTCATTCCTGTATCTATTCTCACAACACATTTTTATTGAGCACTATCAAGTCCCAGGCATTGCTGTAGTTTCTGAATATCAGGTGAACAAAATGTATATGGTTTCTACTGTCGTGCCTCTTATAGTCTAGTGGCAAAGATAGAAAACAAATAAACTAGCAAATAAAAACATGATTACTAATTGTGTTGAGTTGTTTGAATGTAATTACTAAATGTAAAAAGGTTGCCATGAGAGAAAATAACAGGGAAAAACTGTGTTGGATTAAAAAGCAGGGAAGTCCTCTTTAAGTTTATATGTAAACTGAAGAATATGGAGCCCTAAAGAATAATATAGAACTAGCCATTAGGGAAGAACAATGTTCCAGGCAGAGGGACGAGCATATCTCAAGACCTTGAGGCTGGCAGACTCCTTGGTTTTTTGAGGCTCTGGCAAAACAATTTTAAAAAGCCAGGGGCTGAAACATAGTGAGCAGGGGAAACATGGTAGGAGATGGGGTTGGAAAAATAGGCAGGGGTCAGATCACATAGGACTTTGTAGACCAGCTGAGAAGTTTGGATTTAATTCTAACTAAACTGGGAATCCACTGAAGAGTTTTAACCTGGGAGAAATCCAATTTTAGTTTTTAAAAAAGATAACCTTTAAAATGGTACAGCTACTTTGGAAAAAGGTCTGGCATGTTTTTATAAAACTGAACATACACTTATCTTATGATCAGCAATATATACTCCTTGGTATTTATTCAAGAGAAATAAAAACGTATGTCCATGAAAACACTTGTACTGGGAGCGCAGGTTAATAATTTTGAAATGACTAAGTGTATAATGGGGCTGAACAAATAAGTAAATGGGTGATGGGTGGTGGGAGCAAGATTTCTCATTGCCGGAAGGAAAGTTATAAATAAGCAAGAAGGAAAGAATAGTATGAGGTCTATGGTACTGGGTCAGAGTCAGAGACAGCAGTATGTGCTAATGTTTAGCTTATACAGATAGAGGCAAAACAATTATAGATATGTATGAATTCATGGGTTAATACACATACATATATTATTTAGCTCTGTCTGCTGAGAGGACCCAGAAGCAATGACACTCACATAACAATAAACATGCCCAGAGCCCAGATCTTGGTTTCTAAACACCATCCTCCAATTAAAGGAACCAGGGCTTCTTGGAGAAATGGCTGATTTGGGGGCTTGGTCAGGAAAAACACAAGATGAACCTGGAAAATCTAGCAGCTCCAGAAAGTAAGAAGGTGCTCAAAAAACCATAAGGATGGAGGCATGTCAAAGACACACAGGGGCCAATGGCCAAGGCTAGAACAAATTGAACAACAAAATAAATAATGTTGTTTGGATTATAACCCAAAGTATAAAATATACATGAGTCTGTAGTGACATAAATAATGATTGAATAAATAAATAATGGAGAAGAGATAGTCTTACTTGCAGAAAAATTTCAAATAATATATATAGATACTCTCCCTTTGGGAGGTAGAACATGATCTCCCTCCTTTGAGGGCAGGCTGAACTTAGTGAATTTCTTCCAAAGAATAGAATATAGAAGAGAAAAGACAGTAACTTCACAGTGGAGAAACTTGGCAAATGTTATCTTAATGAATGACTGATGGAAAAATCACCAGTGATGACATGGGGACAGTATATACCACCGATATCATGTGATGAGAAGAGTACTTTATCTTAGTGTCATGAAAAGAAAAAAAACTGAGAATTTATCACAGCCACAGGGGATACTAAGGAGACATAACAACAAAATATAATGTGGTTTGCTGGATTTGATCCTGGAACAGAAAAAGAACACTAATGGAAAAACTGGAAAATCTAGAGTTTAGTGTATCATAATGTACCAAAGTTGGCTGCTGCTTCTTTTTTTTCTTATTTATTTATTATTAGAGACAGGGTCTTACTCTGTCACCCAGGCTGGAATGAAGTGGCCTGAACATAGCTCACTGCAGCCTCAAACTCCTGGGCTCAAGTGATCCTCCCATCTCAGCCTCTCAAGTAGCTGGTACTACAGGTACATAACACTGCAACTGGCTAATTTTCTCATTTTTTTCTTGTAGAGATGGGGTCTCACTATGTTGCTCAGGCTGGTCTTGAACTCCCGGCCTCAGGCAATCCTCTGCCTCTCAAAGCACTGGGATTACTGGTGTGAGCCATTGTGCCTTGCAGGCTTCTTCATGTTGACAAACGTACCATGGTAATGTGAAATGATAATATTGGGGAAAACTAAAACTGAGTGAGGTGTATACGAGAACTCTCTTTACTATCTTTGCAAATTTTATGGTAATCTAAAATTATTATAACATAAAAAGTGTATTAAAAAAAGTGTACAAGAGTGTTATAATAGCTTTATTTATATTGCTTCAAACTGGAAACAATCCAGCAATAAAAAGAAAGAAACTATTGATATATGCCACAATATAGATAAATATCAAAAACATTATGCAGAGCCTCTTTTGTGCTGATATCATTACAAATAAAAAATCTTTTAAAAAACATTATGCAGAGTGAAAAAAAAGCACCTTATATAAAAAAGTATACACTGTACTTGTATCAGTCTGGGTCCAGTCAGGAAAGAGAAACCACACAGTAATTTAATAGAGAAGTTTAACATAAAAAATTGCTAACTGTAACAGAGAATTGGAGTAATAATGATTGGCTGTTAAGAAGTAAATAAAACTCATAAGAATATAGAAATAGTGGGTGTAAGGAACAGCCACAATCCCTAAAGCTGAAATAGAGTACCCAAGGAAGAGGCCTCTCTGGGGCTCACCGGATAGCAGAGAAGTTGTTTTGGTGCTGTGGACCTTGCTGAAAGTCTTCTCTATGGTGCCAGGGAAATCTGTTAATGGTGAGAAGTCTTACTGGAGGCAATCTGCTATAGAACTGCCCAAGTGAGGAGTGAGGTGGGGATGCTAAGGAAAGCTGTTGGGTGCTGCTGGCTGCTGTGCACTTCAGGAGCTGGGAACTGGAGAAGACACAAGCCACAAGCACTGCAGGAGCTTGATGCTGGAGAACTTGCTCGTGATGAAGGAGCTGGATGTTGAAGAAGTTGTGTGCACTATGGGAGCCAGGAGCTGGAGAAGCTGTGCATGCTGCAGGAGGCTGCCAGTGGGCCTGAACTCATTGGAAACAGAAAGAAAGAAACATAACTGTTTTCCTACTGCAATGTCTCTCCTGTGTCCTTTACTGCTAAAGCTTGATGTTATGCCAACTGTCAAAGGAGAACTCTTTAAAGAGCTCATACTGTTTTCACAGAATAGGCAAAATAAGTAAATTTGGAGCTGAGATGCAATAGATTGTTAACTGGTACTTTTTAATTTATTTGGAATTTTTAAAATAATAAAACTAATTTATGATAGAAAAAAGCTGGAACGGTAGTTGCTTCTAGGGGTCTGGGGAGGTGACAGCAGGGATTGACTGGAAAGAGGCAAGAGGGAACACTCTGTGGTAGTAGTAATGTTCTATATCTTGAGAATAGTTTAGGTTAATCAAGTGTATGTATTTGTCAAAACTCAAGATTTGTGTTTTTGTTTGTTTGTAAATTTTACTATAGAGAAAAATGTAAACAAAAGTAAAGAATTTAGGGGGAAGTATATTGATTTTTGCAATATATTTTGAAATGCATCAAGAAATATGAATTGATGGGTGAATAGAGAGATAGACGTATGGCAACCCCAGAATATTCAAAACTTTTTTTTTCTGGTACATTTATTTTAAAAGTTTTCTCTCTTTTTGACTTCTTATTTTTATTTTTTATTTCTGTAGATTTAAGGGGTGCATGTGCAATTTTGTTGTTACACGGATATATTTTATAGTGGTGAAATCTGGGCTTTTAGTGTACCCATCACCTGAACAGTGTACATTGTTATCTATTGTATCCAATAGATAATTTTCCATCCCTCACCCCTCTTGAACCCTCCCACCTTTGGAGTCTCCAACAACTACTATTTCACTGTATGAGTACCCATAGCTTAGTTTCCGCTTATAAGTGAGAATATGTGTTTGGTTTTCAGTTCCTGAGTTACTTAACTTAGGATAATGGCCTCCAGTTTGATCCAAGTTGCTTCAAAAGACATTATTTTATTCTTTTTTATGGCTGAGTAGTATTCCATCATGTGTGTATACCACATTTTCTTTATCCATTCATTGGTTGATGCACACTTACGTTGATTCCATATCTTTGCTATTGTGAATTGTGCTGCAATAAACATATGAATGCAGGTATCTTTTTGATACAATGACTTCTTTTCCTTCAGATAGATACCCAGTAGTAGTATTGCTGGACTGGATGGTAGTTCTGTTTTTAGTTCTTTGAGAAATCTCCATACTGTATTCCATAAGGGTTGTACTAATTTGCATTTCCACCAACTGTTTATAAGCATTCACTACATCCATGACAACATCTGTTGTTTTTTGACATTTTAATAATGGCCATTCTGACTGGAGTAAGATGGCATCTCCTTGTGGTTTTAATTTGCATTTCTCTGATGATTGGTTATGTTATGCATTTTTTCATGTTTGTTGGCCACTTTTATATCTCTTTTGAAAAGTGTCTCTTCATGTCCTTTGCCTACTTTTTAATGGGGTTATTCATTTTTTTCTTGCTGAGTTGTTTGAGTTCCTTGTGGATTCTAGATATCAGTTTTTTGTTGGATGCATAGTTTGTGAATATTTTCTCCCATTCTGTAAGTTGTCTATTTACTCTGTTGATTATTTCTTTTGCTGTGCATACACTTTTTAGTTTAGTTAAGTCCCATTTGTTTATTTTTGTTGTTGTTGCATTTGCTTTTAGGTTCTTGGTCATAAATTCTTTGTGTAGGTCTTTGTCCAGAAGAGTTTTTCCTAGGTTTTCTTCTAGAATTTTTATTAGTTTAAGGTCTGACATTTAAGTCTTTAACCCATCTTGAGTTGATTTTTGTATATGGTGAGAGACAGGGATCCAGTTTCATTCTTCTGCATATGGCTATGTAATTTTCCCAGCACCAGTTATTGCATAGGGTGTCCTTTCCCCAGTGTTTGCTTTTGTCTGCTTTGTCAAAGATCAGTTGGTTTTAAATATATGACTTTATTTCTGAGTTCTCTATTCTGTTCCATTGATCTATGTGCCTATTTTCATGTTGCGAAACAGTACCATGCTGTTTTAGTTCTTATAGCCTTGTATAATTTGAAGTGAGGTAATGTAATGCCTCCAGTTTTCTTCTTTTTGCTTAGGGTTGTTTTGGCTATTTGGGCTCCTTTTTGGGTCCATATGAATTTTAGGATTGTTTTTTCGAAGGGAATTGTCAAATGTTAATGGTAGGATCTAGGTACCAGCTAGATCTAGAGGACATTGGTGCTTATGGTAAAATTATTTTAGCCTTTCTTTATGTTTTAAACATTTCAAAATTAGATGTTGGAAAGAAAAGATTACCTTAACTGCTGGGGGGAGGATGGATTTTAGGAGAACAAGAGAGGAAGTGGGCAGATTGGTGGGAAGGCAATTTTGGTAGAGCAGTGAGAGCTGATGAGACCCTAAATTGGAGTAGTGCAGTGGAGAAGCAGAGAAGTAGAATCAGTATAGCTTTGGAGGGTGAAAATGAGAGCTAATAGTGATGTATTAGACAAAGGAGGTAAGGAAGAGGAAGGAAGCAGTAATGACAGTCAGAATTTGATTTTATACAGTTAAATAGATCGTGGTACTCTCGCTATGATAGAGAAGACTGAGAGAGAAATAGATTTGACATGTGTGTGAGATGAAATCGAGAATTTTGTCTTAGACCTGAATATCAGGCTTGAGATATCCATGAGACATCTCAATGGAACTCTAGGATAAGCAGTTGGATATATTTTTGGACAGCAGAAGGGAGAGCTAGGCTAGAGAAATGTTGATGGGAGCCATTAAGAAAATACCAGCTGTTTGACCTCTCTCCCTCACTTAAATTCATGTGTTGAAGCTCTAACCCCCAATGCGACTATATTTGGAGATAGGGGCTTTAAGGAGGGAATTAAGGTTAAGTGTGGTCATAAGGGTAAGGCCCTAATCCAATATGACTGGTGTCCTCATAAGAAAAGGAAGAGACACCATGAATGCATGTACACAGAGAAAGGGCTATGTGAGGGCACAGTGAGAAGGTTGCTACTTGTAAGCCAAGGGTAAAGGCCTCACCAGAAACCATCTGTGCCAGCACCTTGATCTAGGATTTCCAGCCTTCACAACTGTGAAAGTAAGTTTTTGTTGTTTAAGCCACTTGATTTGTGGTATTCTGTTATGGCAACCATAGTAAACTAATATGCCAGTCATGGCATTTAAAGCCATGGAAATGGATATGATCACTTAGGAAGCAAGTGTAAGAAGAGAAAAGTACAGGGACTGGTCTTGGGTCTTGAGGACTATAAATATTAAGAGTCCAAACAGGCCAAGATAAAACAGCAAAGATTGAGAAGGTTAATGGGAAACTGATGGAGAAAGAGTCATAAAAGCCAAGAGAAGAAAATGTTTTAATAGGGAAGGAACAGCTGAGTTGAATGCTGCTGCTAGGTTGGGTGAATTGATGATGAAAGAGTCCATTGGAGTAGGAGGCATGCTGACGGCAACAAGGGCAGTTTCTGAGGTGTGTATGGCAAAATACACTAAAAACAAAGTTAAAAGTAAAAGCCAAAAACAGACTAGGAAAAAAACATTATTTATACATACACACACACACACACACACACACACACACGAACATACACAAGAATACTATCTAAAACATGTAAAGCACTGCTATGATTCAATAAGACAACCAGACAGGGAAAAAATGGGCAAAGCATATGATAAAGAAATTATTAGAAGAAATATGATGCTCAATCTTACTCATAATTAGGGAAATATCAATTAACAATGAGATACCATATTTTGCTCTTTAGATTGTAAAATATTTAATATTTCATAATATCTAGAGTATGTAAGGATACTCCCATAATGTTGGTGAGTATGTAAAGCCCTTTTGAAGGATAATTTAGTGTTATCTAGCCAAATAAAATTGCTTATACCTATTTTCCATTAATTTTACTTCTAAAAATATGTCCTGCAGAAACACTTACATAGATGCGGAACATTATATTTTATTTCAACAAATCTGACACCATTGATTAAAAGATGCATCCCAATTTCAGAGATATTAAAATGTGAAAAAACGTTTATGTAGAATTGATGAAATATAGTATTACAAAGAAGTTCATTGCAGCATTGTTTAAAAAGTTATAATTGATTGGTAATAGTGAATTTTAAGTTTCCATAAAAATACCAAGGTATTTCTAAATGTACTGACATGGAAACATGGCCACTATGTTTAGTGAAAGAAATGAATTTGTAGAATAATATTTATAATATGATTCTAATTCTGTAGGACAAAAATTAATGTATATATATATTTATAGTTTCATTAAAAATGCTAGTAGGGTAAACAGCAAACTGTGGTAATCTCTTGGGAATAGGATTAGCATAAAGGTGAAAAATATCTTTTTTTTTACTTTGTGCATATTCTTCTATTTTTTAAAACAAAGATAATATTATTTTTGCAAAACAAAAGATCTCTTTATATTTTAGCCTGAACAACCTGATTTGGGTGAAGTTAACTAGTAGTAAAATAAAGTAGTAAAAGGATACCACCTTCTTTAGCATTTTGGGATTAAATTGAGTATTTCAGCAACAAGGCTTGTAAAATTGTGGGTTTTGTTTCCAAATCTAGATCTGAATGAATTCAGATAGAGTTATGGTCTAGAACTTGTAGAATTATATGAATGAGAACTAGGTGTTATGGGATACTGTGGTGTTAAGGTTGAGAGGCAGGGATATCATTTTAAGGCAGAATTGTATTATAGAATTTTGAGAAAGCATGGTTGTTTCATCTAAAATTAAATATCCTATAATCACCATCCTTAAATTTAGGAAATAGAATCTGAGATAGGACATAGGACTCTTTGTGGGGCTTCAGCTGGTAGACTCTTTATGCCCATGGGTCATAAAGTAGTGCCTTCCAAAGACAGACAGTTACTCCTCTCAGTGTCAGAGTGTCCTCCTCTGACACTGAGAGGAGTAGATCAATTCATTGGCACAAGTTAAGGCAGCTGCCTCAGTATTCACATTAGGAATTGGGATGGGGAATTAGTAAGGTAATGTTTAAGATACATGGGCAATAATAACACCAATAATTTTATTTTATTTGCTTTATTAAAACTTTATTAAATGTGGCTGGTTTCCTTAGCTGTAGTGAAGGTATTTTGATAGGTGGATAGTTGTTTTAAATTGATGTTTCTGCACTGGATGATTGCTGGAGAGTCCTATTCTGCCATCTTGCTGCGCCCCTTAGACCTAACACCAATAATTTTAAAATGCAGTATTGCCACAACAATCTCAAGTATAAATAATTATGTACCATCTTAACATAAGCTGTATACTGTTTTCATCAGTAGCAGTGACTAAACTATTATAAAATAAGTGATGATCGTCTATAAGATATTTGAGCTCTAAAATTCCATTATTCTTTACAGGTCAAAATTCCCTCTACAAGCTGAGTTTTCCTCCCCAGCCACTTTGGGTATTTAAGCATTGTTGAAGTGGGAAATAAAATGCCTTGATAATTCTAGTCTTTAAGACACTATTTCTAAGTCCACAAGATTAAATTTACGGAAAACAATGTACAAAAACACTGCACAAAAAGACAAAGCTACTACAGGAGGATTTCAAAAGTATAGTAACAAACTAACCGTAAAAAGATATTTTCAGGACAATTGAAATATGAATATGAAATGGTTATTAAATGATATTGAAGAGTTAATTTTGTTAGACGTGATAATGATATTGTGCTTATGTTGGAAAACATTAACCATTCTTCTAGCAACGCATGCTCAAGTATTTAGAAATGTAATGTCATAATGTCTGTGATTTACTTTAAGTACTTCAGCAAAAGATATAGATGATGCTAATAAGACAAATATGAATGTTAAATCAAGGTCATGCGCATATGGCAGTTCTCTATACTCTGCTTTCTATTCTTATGTACATTTAAAATTGTTTATAATAAAAGTTTAACAAAGTACAGGTAAAATAAAATTCGAAAGGGCAAAAAATTACACATGATTGTTTATTGGATGTGCAAAATTAATTCATGCTCACGATGCCTACTTAAATCACTTCACCTCAGGGAGTCTCAGTTTACTTATCTAGAAAATGAAAAGATTAGATGAGTCGATTATTTTGTCCTTTCCAGTTCTGAGGTGCTATACAACACAGACAATAACTCACGTGTCTACCCGTGCCAAGTAGGTAATTGACATTAGTGAATTGGTGAAGTGCTTGCTGGTCTAATGCGGGCGCCTCTTCAGCCGAATATTGCCTCCCGTTAATGTGGGTTCTGTGGTTCTGTGACGTAGCGTTTTTCGAGAGGAGGAAAAGCAGATTTTTATGTGAAATTCCACATCTTTAAATGTTAACAAATGAAAAATGAAACTATAGGAGTGGCGCAAGAGGGACTACCAAAGTCTGCGCCGCAAGTTTACCGCCTCTGCGCGGTCCGCCACCTGCGGTCAGCTAGGACACCCGCAGTGGGGAGAACGAGCACCGAGAGGAAGGCCAGAAGATTAAAACAGACGAAGAACAGAACCTCCAGCCAGCAGCGATTCCAGAGAGTAAATTCTGTTTCAAAATACCAGTCTACCTCGGCCTACTTTCACCTACAGTAGTAGTTGAAGTCTACACAACTCAGCAAACACCACTGGAAGAGAAAACTCAGTTTTTATTATCTCTTATTATCTCTCTTCTTCCTCAGGCAATCAGAGGGCCGTGCAGCGCGGTTCCATTCCGACACCACGCGTTCTTCGGCCGGCTCCTGGGGCCACAGATTTTACACTGTCCGGGAGCGCTGGGGGAGCACTCCGGGGCCTCCCTTTTATGGAAATTTATGCTGCCGCCTGGCAACCCCCGCGAAGCTCGAGAGGGGTAAGTTGCTTGGCTTCCCTCAGCACTCAAGAAGAAAGTTCCCTCCCGCTTGAGGTAAGGAATCCTCAACCGGAAGTTTCTCCTTCCGCCCTGAGCGCTTCCTGTTTGGTAACTAAGGGCGCGAGACGGTTGCTAGGGCTCCGGTGGCGACTACCGCCGAGCTTTGCCTGTGCTTGGGTTGACTGAAGTGCCGCTCACTCGCGGTACGAGGAGGCGCGTCTTTGCTTTGCACCGTGTCTGGAGTTCCCTATCCGTTTGCAGTCATGAGTAGCGAATTCCTGGCGGAGCTGCATTGGGAGGATGGGTTCGCCATCCCGGTGGCGAACGAGGAGAACAAGATGCTGGAAGATCAGGTGAGGATAAGGTGAAGAAGGCGGTGTGGGGAGAGTGGGGGGTCGGGGAGAAGAGAGGGTCTTTTAGGGGTGTTTTCTAGTTTGCAGCACTGCCCCATCCCTTTTATTTCTCTCTTTTCTTTCCTTAATCCCGTCTTTTCTCTGTCTAACGCTCCCCCTCACCATCTCCTTCCTCCCTCACCCTGACTGCCCTTTTCGATAATCGTAAAGCATTTAAAAATTTTTTTGAAACAATCATTGATATTCAGGGCTATAAAGCCCATCGTTCCTCTCTTCCCGTCCCTTCCTCTCCGTCCCCCCTTACTCATTTCTAGGCTCCTAGGCAGGAGAGGAAAGGCTGGTTCCCGCGCCGGCTTTTTCCTTCCTCGAAATTAAGCGTTGCTTGGAAAGGGACTTCTGAGGTTTGCGTAGCAACAGTTATTTGCGCATGTTTACAAACAAAACAAAACGTGTTCTGGTGGATACTTATTTGTAAGTTTCTATGATGTTTAAAGCTGAAAGTGACTTGAGATATTTTCAGGAGGGACATTCCAGTAAGAATGTGAAATGTGCAGTTTACAGTTTTTCAAAGTGAAGATTAAGTTGTCACAAACTGACATAAAATATTTTATGTTGTAAGGACGAACTTATGCCAACTACAATTCATAGAAGTTCTTTAAAAAAAAAATCGCATCCGGCTCAGCAAACTAAAAAAAAAAAAAAAAAACCTTTAGCAGTCAGTCTAAAGTTCCATCACATGGTGATATGTTGTGTAGAAGAGGGTCCAAGAATAATAGATGATGCTTACACAACTATATAAAATAGAATAGGAAGTTATCTCATCTGTGAAAGTGAAAATGAAAACCCCTTGACTTTACCTTTCGAAAAGAATGGAACCACTTCTTAGAATAATCTGACCTTATTTACTCATGTCTAACCTAGAAGGCTGCATTTTTTTTCAAAGAAGGGCAACATTAGGAAATATAAGAGATCTAGCACTGAGTACTGAGGAATAATAATATTAAGTATCCAGCCCTGGATTCAGATCCTACTTACCAGCTCTGATCCTGTTTCTTCTTCTGTAAAACGGAGAATAAGTAAAATAATTACCTAATAGGAGTGTTATAAGGCTCTAAGGACATAATGTAGGTTAAAGTTCCATTCAGACAATTTTTAGTATTACTGCCATAGTATGTGTCTCACAGGATTTTATATACATTTTACTTAGATATTTTTGATAAAAATTACAGAACAGTAAAAAGAAGAAAAATGAGGGCCATAATTGCTTTTTCCGAATAAACTCTGACATTAAAAGCAACTCTTAATAAGTTTAAGATATTCAAACAGGGCGGCCTCAGAGGTACGTGGCGGCAGTTCAGAGCCAGCCCGGGACCCTCGCGGCCCGCCCCTAGCTCCTGGACGTCCTCTTGGGCGCCACCGGGGTTAAGGTTGTGCCCCCGCGTCCCGCCGGTCTCCAAGGCGGGAGAGCGCCCTGGCTGGGGCAGGCAGCGCAACTGCGGGTGCCTGGCTCCTTCGCATCCCCCAGGCATTTGTGCTGGGAGTCTAGGATCATTTTTGGTGCTGGGGAACATTTAGAAGGAGCAGAGGACGTCTGTGTTGCCTTCTCTCCTTGGCCTTTCCCACCACAGGGCCTTCGCACAGACTGGCTTTTGTGGCAGAAATGCTCTTCCTTGGGCGGGTCTCATGCTGGACCCTCAGCATGGCAAACATTTCCTAATATGTCTGACTTTCTGCCGCATGCTACAGTATTTCTCTCCGGCAGACCCCCTCCTCCTCCTCATCCTGTGCCCCCTGCGCGGTGCTCCCACTGACTCCCCTGCGCTTGTCCCAGAGCATGTTGACTTCTGACACCTTTGGAACATAAGCTCCTTGAGATTTGGGGCTCTACTTGGTCCTCTGTGCAGCAAGTTCAAAGCAACTGCTTTCCATGGAACAAAAATGTTTTCAGATACACAGAGTAAAAAACTCAGGGCGTCTGAAAAGGTATTTGGTGAAAATTTGAAGTGTTCCTCCCACCCGTAACCTCCAAGACCCAGTTCTCCTCCCCTGGAGCAGAGACAAACCAGTTTCTTATGGGTCAGCAAGGAGAGTCTATGCATGTACATCTACATGTGTTTTTACAAGAGGCTGGTCACTTTACTTGGGGCTTCTTTACTTACCATAGCTTGGAGAGTGTTCCGTACATTCAGATGTATAGATTGGATTCATATTTAATCAGCAATTTGTAGTACTATAATTTATTTATCTTATTTCCTGTTGGTAGAAATTTATGTTCTTTGCAATTTTTCATAACAACAAATGGTAGCAGGTTGACTGTCCTCATACAAGCATCTTTGCACCCAAGTAGGACTATTTCTGTAGCTATAAATTCCTTGGTGCAGAAGTGCTAGGTCTAAGGCAGGGGTAGGGAACCTGCAGCCTTGAGGTCACATGTAGCCTTCTCGGTCCTTAAGTGTGGCCTTTTGACTGAGTCCATATTTTATAGGACAAATACTTTTATTTTTATTAATAAATTTTTGTTTGTCTTTTACATTTTTTATTTTATTTTTAAAATGAATGTATTTACAATACCAAAGAATGAAAGAAGTTGCAACGAAATAATCTTGCCAGATTGACCAGCGCAATTAGAACATTAGTAAGCAATAAGGCTAAATTGACAGCTGCTATGCTCATGATTTAGATCTAACTTCCCCCACCTGACTGGTGCCACTACAGCATGAGGCTGGTTGGTGAGAGTTTATGGGGGTCTAGTATATGGGGGTCTAGTATATCTGTTATCAGCTTTTGGAAACGGTGCACTGTTTCTGTTTGAAGTGGAATTTGTGAATAGTTGCACAGCTCGACAGTATTTTTAAATTCTGTCTGCTAACAGCCCATCATCTCAAAGAAGACCAAGAGAACGCTGCAGGAAGAAAACAGATGTTTTAATGAGGATTGGGAATTGCAATATTATCTTGTTTCTGCTAAAGATAAGATGATTTGCTTGCTTTGTGATACTGCAATGTCAACATTAAAGAAATTCAATGCTCATCAGCATTGTAACACTCATAAGGACCACAAATAATTTAAAGTAGAGGGAGGTTGTATTGCAGAAATTAAAAGATGAAAAGCAAAAGCAAAGACAGTTCTTTCAAGCAGCAATAAGACCTGGAAATAATGCCACTGAAGCAACTTATAAAGTAGTTTATATGCTCGGGAAAAAAGGGAAGCCATTCAGTGATGTAGAAGTTGTGAAAGAACATTGTCGAAGTTGTAGGATGCTTAGACCCCCATAATGTTTCAAAGTACAAACAGCTGCCTCTTTCAAGGAGAAGCATGACTGATCACAGCGTGAATTAGCCTTAAACTTAACAACTTCATGCAGTACGTCAAGAGGAAAATATATATTATTCAATTGCATTGGATGAATCAGCTGATACTACTGACACAATGCAGGTTTTATACTTCATTCAGGTCATGATGGAAGATTTTCTTTGCTATAGTTACTCACTTTGGACACTCTTGTGAACAAAACATGGGGAATAGATATCTTCAATAACTTTCAAGATGAATGTTGCAAAGTTGGACTGAATTTGGTAAATTTAGTGAGTATATGTACAGACGGTGCACCTTCCACATGCACCTTCAGGAAAACATGCAGGGTTTATTGCACAGATAAAGAAAGTATTAACGGATCCAGATGCTCTCATTTCTTTTCATTATATCTTGCATCAGTAAAATCTCTGTGCTACAGCTACTGTTTTAAGTAACACTTTGCAACAAGTTACAAGTATTGTTAACTATGTTTGTGCAAATGCAACATGGCAGCCTCAGTTTTGAAACATGCTAAAGTTGAAGGATGAGGTATTCAGTGTGGATTTGCCATCTCATTCTAAACTGTGTTGGCTATCGCAGGGACAGGGGTTAGACAAAATTTTATCCCTGTGAGAACAGATAATTAAATTTTGTGAAGAACAGAATCAGCAATGTGAATTATTGAAAGAAGATTTCAATAGGAGTGAAGCATTTCTGTGTGATACCATGTCATATCAAAACAACTTGAATATTTCTTGGCAAGGTAAAACTAAGTCTATATATGATATGTGGCAAAAAATCCAAGCATTTCCAAAAAAAAGCTATTCTTTTTTCAAAGCATTTCCTCAAAAGGAAATTTCGGATGAACATTTTCCCCAGTTAGCAAAGGTCATTGATAAGCAGGATGATATATATGAATCATTTGAAGAAAATGCAGTTGTTATAGACCTATTAATTGGAGAACACAATGAAAGGTTCACTGACTTTGAGAATCATGACATCACATTCAAATTAGCATTTCAGCCTCGCCTAGTTGCTATCACCAAGGCACCTAAAGAACTACAGATGGAATTGATTGAGCTCGCAGTAGATGACATTTTAAAGTCATTGTTTGTTGCTAAGAAAGATCCAATTGAAATATGGAAAAATGCAGTAGAATACCCACGTCTTAGCCAACATGCCCGAAAAGTGCTTTCTTGCTTTTCAACCACTTATTGCTGTGAATCTACATTCTCCTACCTAACCCAAATCAAGATGCCCTTAAGGTCACAAATGACTGATGCCCATCTAGGGGATCAACTGAAACTGTGGATCTCTATGCTGCAACCAAATATTCAAATGCTTTCTGACAAGAAGCAGACACAACAAAGTCATCAAAAGATTAGTTAACTTTAAAATTAACAAATAGTTTTCATTTTTAAAAATTATTAAGTACATAGTAGTTAGATTTTTACAAAGTAATGTACATTTTTTAAGTATATCTAATTGAAGTTTCTTGAATATGGCCTTATTTGATTGCAGCTAAATTAATACAGCCTTCCAACATGAAAATATTCCCCACCCTGGTCTAAGGTCTTTAAATATGTCTCTAAAGGGGTGGTACCAAGTTGCCCTCCCCCACCCACATAGGAGGGTCTGGTGTCCCCCTGCCCAAGCTTGATGGGGCATAAAAGTCCTGGTAGTCATAAAATAATATTTCACTGTAGCTTTATTTATATTTCCTAAGTATAATCTAACATTTTAATGCTCTGTCAGATTTATTTTATGTTGATCCTTTTTACCACTAATAATAATCATTTTGAAATTAGAAAATATATGGTTGTTATAAACATTTATATATTTCAAAGCCATTTGTATTAAATATTCTTTGCTCATTTTCCTAAAAAAAAAGATATTCAAACAGAATAGAAGGGTATTGAATAAAAATACAAGATGTTCCCTACCAAAAGTGCCCACTCTTGACTGTAGAAGTGACTATCATGGCATTAAACAAACATTTCAGACATCTTGGTATACAGATCTACATAAAGAAGAGACAAGCAGAAGTATTATGAAAATGGAATCCTAATATATATGCTGTTTTTAACACAAAATATTAATTTTAGTATTTGAGAGAAGAAAAAGAAAGGAATTTTTGAATTTCAGGTAAATATTACTTAATCACCAGAGATATTGATTGCTAAAAAATTCCCCTCAGAAAAATACTTAAGAAAAAATTAAATGGTTAAATTATTGTTCTTAAAAACTGTTTCAATTATAGACAGTACAGATTGACTCTCTGCTTTTAAAGATGAAGAAATTAGCACTCATACACATTTTCCCACCTCTTCTTCCCCTATTGAAATAGTGGTCTTATTATTTTTATATTATCAAGGCTTGTTTCCTTTGCATTTGATTCAATATCCTTAATTTATCACAAGTGTTTAGTGTTAGTTTTATATTTAAATTGATTTAATGGTCCTTACAGCAACTGCTTTTACTCAGTTTATCTTGTCTTGAATTTTTCATTTTGATTTCCCTTTTGGTTGGTTGGATTTTATCTTCAAATGGTTGTTTCAAGAAAGGCCTATAGTATTATGCTTTTAATTCCTTGCATCCTAGATTGCCAGTCTACTTCCTTGCTTTGCCTGCTTTAAGCTTATATACCTTACATCAGAATATTAGATTTTTGGGGTACTTCTCCACTCCCTCTGTTTCCCACTCCCTTCCCTTGGAGTCCTGTGTTTTCCGATATGAACTGATTTCCCCACAGGCCTATTTCACAACTGTTAACTTTGAAATTCCCTTTATTTCTCTACTGGTTTGAGGCTCTATTTCCTTGATCACATACCTTCTTGGTTTTTTTTTTTATTTAATTTATTTTTTTATTTGAGAATATTATGGGGGTACAACACTTTGGTTATATATATTGCCCAAGCACTGCCCGTGTCAGAGCTACAATCGTGGTCATCTCCCAAACTGTGCTCCCCACATCCATTCAGTGAGAGTTTTTCCCAGCCCCTCCACCCCCCTCCCTCCTGCCCGCCCCCTGATGAATATTATTGCCCTGTGTGATGTAGGTGTTGATCAGTTAGTACCAATTTGATGGTGAGTACCAGTGGTGCTTGTTTTTCCATTCCTGTGACACTTTGCTTCGAAGAATGGGTTCTAGCTCCAACCAGGATAATACATTCTTGTTTTTTGTACCAGGCATACCTCAGAGATCTTGAGGGTTTGGTTCCAGGTCACCTCGATAAAGTGAATATTGTAATAAATTGAATTGTTTTGCTTCCCAGTGCACATAAAAATTATATTTACACTACAGTATAGTCTATTAAGTATGCAATTGCATTATGTCTAAAAAAATGTGTATTCCTTAATTAAAAAATGCTTTATTGCTGGAAAAATACTAATAATCATCTGAACCTTCAGTGAGTTATAACCTTTTTGCTGGTGGAGGGTCTTGCCTTGATGTTGATGGCTGCTGAATGATCAGGATGGCAGTTGCTGAAAATTAGGGTGGCTGTGACAATTTCTTAAAATGAGACAACAGTGAAGTTTGCCACATTGATTGACTCTTCCTTTCATGAAAGATTTTTTTGTAGCATTTGATGCTGTTTGATAGCATTTTATGCACAGTAGAACTTTTTTCAAAATTGGAGTCAATCTTCTCATACCCTGTGACTGCTTTATCAAATAAGTTTATGTAATATTTCAAATCCCTTGTTGTCATTTCCATAATGTTCACAGCCTCTTCACTAGGAGTAGGTTCCATCTCAAGAAACCACTTTTTTTTGCTCATTTATAAGAAGCAACTCCTCATCTGTTCAAGTTTGATCATAAGATTGTAGCAATTCAGTCACATCTGCAGGCCCACTTCTAATTCCAGTTTTCTTGCTATTTTAACCACATCTGCAGTTACTTCCTCCACTGAAGTCTTGAGCTCCTCACAGTAATAAGTGAGGGTTGGGTTCAACTTCTAAACTCCTGCTAATGTTAATATTTTGACCTCCTCCCATGAATCATGAATGTTCTTATGGCATCTAGAATGGTAAATCCTTTCTGGAAAGTTTTTGATTTACTTCACCCAGATCCATTAGAGGAATCACTATCTAGGTAAGGTAACTAACCTAACAAAATGTATTTCTTATAAAACTTGAAAGTCAAAAATTACTCCTTGATCTATGGGCTGCAGAATGGATGCTGTGTTAGCAGGCATGAAAACAACATTAATCTTGGACATCTCCATCAGAACTCTTGGGGGTGACCAGGTGCATTATCAATGAGCAGTAATATTTTGAAAGAAATTCCTCTTTTTGAGCAGTAGTTCTCAATAGTGGGCTTAAAAGATTCAGTAAACACGCTGTAAACAGATGTGCTGTCATCTAGGCTTCGTTGTTCCATGTATAGAGCAACAAGCAGAGTAGATTTAGTGTATTTTTGAAGGGCCTTAAGATTTTCAGAATTATAGATGAACAATGGCTTCAACTTAAAGTCACCAGCTGTATTAGTCCCTAACAAGAGAGTCAGCCTGTTCTTTGAAGCTTTGAAGTCAGGCATTGACTTCTCCTATTTAACTATAAAAGTTCTAGATGGCATCTTCTTCTAATATAAGGCTGTTTTGTCTACATTGAATATCGGTATTTGGTGTAGCACCTTCATCAATGATCTTAGCTAGATCTTTTAGATAACTTGCTGTAGCTTCTACATGAGAACTCGCTGCTTCACTTTGCACTTTTATGTTACGGAGATGGCTTCTTTCCTTCAACCTCATGAACCAGCCTCTGCTAGCTTCAAATGTTACTACTTCTGTAGCTTCCTCTCCTCTCTCAGCCTTCATAATATTGAAGAGAGTTAGGGCCTTGCTCTGGATTGGGCTTTGGCTTAAGGGAATGTTGTGGCTGGTTTAATCTTCTGTCTGGAGTACTAAAACTTTCTCCGTATCAGCAATAAGGTTGTTCTGCTTTCTTGTCATTTGAGTGTTCACTGGAGTAGTATTTTTAATTTCCTTCAAGAACATTTCCTTTGCATTCACAGCTTGACTAACTGATTGGTGCAAGAGGCCTAGTTTTTAGCCTGTCTCTGCTTTTGGCATGCCTTCCTACCTAAGTTTCATCATTTCTAGCTTTTGGTTTAAATTAAGAGACATGTGACTCTTCCTTACACTTGAACACTTAGAGGCCATTGTAGAGTTATTAATTGGCCTAATTTAAATATTATTATGTCTTTAAGGAGAGGAAAAGAGAGATGAGGGAGCAGCCAGTCAATGATGCAGTTGGAACACACACATTTATTGATTAAGTTCGCTGTCTTATATGGGCAGAGTTCGTGGCGCCCCAAAACGATTACAATGGTAACATCAAAGATCACTGATCATAGATCACCATAACGGATATAATAATAATGAAAAGTTTGGAAATATTGTGAGAAGTACCAAAATATGACATAGAGACACAAAGTGAGCACATGCTGTTGGAAAAATGGCACTGGTAGAATTGCTCAACATGGGGTTGCCACAAACTTTCAATTTGTAAAAAACACAGTATCTGGGAAGTGCAATAAAGCAAAGCACAATAAAACAAGTTATGCCTGTATTATGTCTTTATTTTGATAGGATAGTTTCTTGCATCTCCCTTAGAAGGGTATATCAGAGGTAAACATTCTGAATCTTTAAATCTCTGAATTTGTCTTTACCCTCACACTTGGTGGTAGTTTGGGCAGAAGATTCTAGGTTGAAAATAATTTTTCCTTTGAATTTGGAATGCATTGCCCTATTGTCTTCCAGCAGTGTTGCTGGTGAATAATCATATTGGTCTGATTTTCATTTTTGTGTAGGTTAACTTAAAAAAAAAATCTCTGGAAGTGTTTAGGGTTTTGTTTTATCTTTCCATTGCATGTTTTATTTTGACAACTATATTGATCAACTATATTTTCAAGTTCTTTGCTTGTTGCTTTTTTGTAGCACCATGATCTTGTTTTAGGGATACAATATATTTTCCAATCTCTCTGATTTTGTGTGTATGTATGTATGTGTGTTTATTTCTTATGTTTTGTATCCTGAATTATCTGTTTCCTCTGCGATCTTGTTTATTTTGGTATCTGGCATGTGATATAAGTTTTCAATAAATATCTGGTGATTGTTATATGTCCCTTTATATTTAATAAAGAAGCTATAAAATGTTTGGAGACTCTATAGGGAGGGGCTTGTCAACTTGTAGAGAGTTCATCATTATTCTTTCATTCAAAAATCAGAGGTTCACTCTGGGGACATTATGTGATGATAAAAGACATGATTGATGAAGCAAATATTTCATAAGTCTTAAAGCTGTATGCACCAAACAACACAATAACTACTTACATAAAACTGAGAACTATTATAAGTGCAAGTAGATCTTGACAAAAATATAATTATAGTGAGATACTTCATTAATGAGCTCCTCAGAATTAGACAATTCTAATAGACAAAAATAAGGATATAAAGAATACAAATAATACAATAAAAAACACAGAGAGCATATATTCCTTGAATAGAGGGATACAATGTCTGTCCGGAAAGTATCCAGCCATATAATAGGAAAAATAGAGACATTTATTGAAGGAGATATAAGACACAGGACAATGACACCTCAATCTCCTTTAAAGTAGGCACCTTGGGACCTCACGCAGTTCTCCCAGCATCTCTTCCATTGTTCAAAACACTCTGCAAAATCTCCTTGTTGGAATCACCATTAGCTGCCTCGTATTTTCCTGAATCTCACTGACCAGTCTGAAATCTCTTTCCTTTCAAAGGTGAGTTTAGTTTTGGGAAAAGCCAGAAGTTGCAGGGCACCAAATCTAGGCTGTAGGGAGGCTGAGTAACCTGGGTGATTTGATGTTTTGCCAAAAAACTCTGCACAAAATGTTATGCATGGGCCCCAGCATTGTGGTGATGAAGCTGCCAATCACCAGTTCCTCATAGCTGCAGCCGATTTCATTGCATTGCATCTCTCAATTGATGAAAAACATTGAGGTAGTACTCCTTATTAACTGTTTGGCCTGGAGGTACTCATGGTGGACAGCACCTTCCCAATCAAAAAACACAGCTAACGTGGTCTTGATCTTGCTGCGACTTTGCCACACCTTCTTCAGGCATGGAGAACCAGGGCAACGTCCCTTTGGATGACTGGGCCTTCGTTTCTGAATCTTAGCCGTAGACACAAGATTCATCTCTGGTTATGACCTTCTTGAATCTGGTTCATAGGTAGTGGTTTGAAGCAAGTCATTAGCAAAGGCAGCACGATGTTCCTTCTGCTCTGGTAGCAGAAGCCGTGGAACGCATTTTGCCATGACATATTTCATGCCAAGATCCTGCATCAAAATCTCAGACACAGTAGTTTTTGGAATCCCCAGATGAGCTTCTAGTTCTTGCACTGTCATGTCAGTCACTGATCTTTGCTGATTGCAGCCCGTACATGTTCAACATTCTCAGGTGTTCTACTTGTTACAGGCCTTCCAGAATGTGGATCACTTTTAACAGAGTCTCGACCATCTTTGAAGTGTTTCTGCCACACTTTTATTTGTGCTGCACTCATTGCATCGTCCCCGATAGCCTTCTGAATCATCCAAATAGTTTCTGTGGAGGAATGTTCAAGCTTAACGCAAAATTTGATGTGGATTTGTTGCTCTAGTCACTCAGTCATTTTGAATGTGAGGGCCACACAGTACACACACTCACTCAATGAGGTCTAGTGCCCCAGTGACAAGTACAGTGAAGTTATCATTGTTCACCCGTGTGCGTTACAGTCCACTCGCATTTGCTGCCAGGTTACATTGATGTCACACAAACTGTTCTCGTTATACTAACAATGGCTGGATACTTTCCGGACACACCTTGTATAACTTAAAAAATATGTTCATAAAACGTTTACAAGAGTGGAACATGTACTAGACCAAAACACAAACCTTAGTGCATTAAAAGTACATTAAACCTTGAAAGCATTATGTTAAGTGAATAAGCCAGATGGAAAAGGACAAATATTGTATGATTGCACTTATTTGAGGTCTAGAGTAGTCAAATTTGTAGAGACAGAAATTAGAATAGTGGTTGCTGGGGGCTGAGAGGAGTGAGGAATGGAGTGTTAGTGTTTTGTAGGTACGGAGTTTCAGTTAGGGAAGATGAAAAAGTTCTGGAGATGGATGGTGGTGACGGTTGCACAATTACTTAATGACACTGAACAGTACACAAATTTTATGTTGTGTATATTTTACCACAATCAAAAAAATTTTATATCCCTAAAATAATATATAAATAGAAATTTTACAGGTCACATTTTTTATCTTAAGCCAATAGAATTTATAATAAATAATTTTTAAAATGTTTTAAAAATTATTTTAAAAATTATTTATTAAATAATTTAAAAATTATCCTTCATCTTAAATACTTAGGCATGTTTCTCAGAAATAAATTCCTGGGTGGCCATTCTATCAAAGAGAAATTGAAGAGGAAAAAATTGCCTTTTAGATAATAATAAAAGGAGACTGCTTCATGCCCAGATCCATGGGAAACAGCAAAACTCTCACTTAGAGAAAAATTATAGCCTTAAATGCCTTCTTTTAAATTATTTTTTAGAAACAGGGTCTCACTCTGTCACCTAGGTTGGAGTACAGTGGCATGATAATAGCTCACTGTAACTTCCAACTCCTGGGCTCAAGCAATCGTCCTGCCTCAGCCTCCCAAGTAGCTGGGACTATAGCCATCACGCCCAACTTATTTAAACAATTTTTTTGTAGGTGAGGGTGTTTCTATGTTGCCCAGGCTGGTCTCAAACTCCTGGCCTCAAGGGATGCTCCCATCTCAGCTTCCCAAAGAGCTGGGATTATAGGCATGAGCCACTATGCCAAGCCAAATGCCTTTATTATTAAATCAGTAAGACAAAAAGTAAAGAAACTAAGAACTCGTCTTAATAAATTTAAAAAACAACAAAGTAAACAAAACAGGGAATTAAATATTTTCTTTCACACTTCAGTGAATTGTATTGTGCACCCCTTGGAGGTATCCCTAACTTTGGGTACTGTAGCTCAAGACTATAAAGAAGAATATTTTTATTTTGTTGAGCTTTTATGCTGCTTTGAGGGGTGACATATTCTAATGGTCCTGAGAATCTGTCTTGTAATTCCCAAAGGTTTATTTTGTTTAACATTTACACTGTTTTGTTTCTACTCAGTGTTCTAATTCAAAGGTAAACAAAATACATTAAGAAACAGTTCTAAAGACATAAGCTAGTTGTTCTGTTCTGTTATGCTTTGCCTAAATCTATGGGTTTTGAAAAAGATTTCAGGGAGAAGAAATCATGCCTGGTGCCTAGCTACTGTTCGAATTTATGGTTCCAGCTCTGTGTTTTTGTTATGTGTTGTTAGTATACTCTTGTTTGCTTAAGACATCTTGTGGTTTAATTATGGAATAGAATCTCATTTTTGTCCTATAAAAATATAGTACCACTATATGAAAAATGCATTTTAGCAGTGGATCCTGCTACTGCTGCAAATCTAAGAGAGATTTCTGTTCTGTGTAATATGGTGGTAATTTTCCCACAATAATCTCCAAATCATAGCACTATGTTATAATATTCAAAAGATCAGTAGATTTTAGAAGTTCATATGGGTATTTAAAGAAACAAAGTGCTATGTACTCAATGTTTGTGTCCTCCCAAAATTCATATGGTGAAGTCCTAATCTCCAATATGATGGTATATGGAGATGGGGCTTTGGGGGGTAAATAAGTCATAGAGGTAGAGCCCTCATCAATGATATTCGTGCCCTTGTAAGAAAAGACAAGAGAGAAATGATCTTTCTCTGCCACATGAGGATAGAGCAAGAAGGCATCTGTCTGCAAACCAGGAAGAAAGCCCTCACCAGGAACCACATTGGCCAGCATCTTCATCTTGGACTTACCAGCCTTCAGAATTGTGAGGAATAAATTTCTGTTGTTTAAGCCACCCAGTCTATGGCATTTTTGTTACAGCAGCCCAAATTGACTAAGACACAAAGTAAATGAAGATTTGCAGCAGTAGCAGTATCCACTGCTAAAATGCATTTTTCATATAGTGGTACTATATTTTTATAGGGCAAAGATGAGATTCTGTTCCATAATGAAACCACAAGATGTCTTACACAAACAAGAGCATACCAACAACACATAATTTTAGGTCCTTTAATATGGTAACACTTAAGACTTGGTTAATCATAGCATTTATTATTTATAGTTGTCAAAGCTGCAGGATGAAAGAGCAAACTTGCAAGATCAGTTACGTGACTATGAAGATCGAATTAATGCTATGGCTTCTCACTTCAAAAATGTTAAGCAAGAGTTCTCATTTACACAGGTATAGTAATATTGAAATTTATGTTGATTATATCATGGGTAGTCATGGAACATTTCACAGTGCATTTACATCTTTGATTTTATTTTAGAGCTATAACAGGAAACTTTAGTATAATTAAACTATTGTGAACATAATCTTGAAAGTAGGCAGAAAAAAAGGCTTTGAGAAACTATCCACTGCCATCAATTTTAAACAAAAAATTAATTCATATGAAAGGGGAAATCATCCTTCAAACAATCTAATATAATGTTAGGGAGCAGATTGAGGAGGATACGATGACGGCAGTGAGAAATGATGGCTATAAGCAGAAACAGAGCTAATTTAATACATGTTAAAATTTCCATCTCCTCTTTAATTTTTTAGCACAACCAACTGGGGCCATTTTGAGTGTAGGCTAATAGTCCACACACATGATATTTTAGCATAGTTCAATAATTGCAATTTGTAATAATAGTCCTCAGATAAAATGTTAAATTATATTTAAGATAACTGGGGAAAGTATAATGTATTTTAGAAATATTAATACAAATATAATAAAAATTAAAACTTGGAGTGATTAAGCTTCTGTTTTATGAACAATATTCAAGTATAGAAACTCACTGCCTGATGATGCCCAGCAAACCAGACAGGTTGGCGAATGAGCATTGGAGAGTTTACTAACTGCTATTGCAAACTATTTTTTTTAAATGCATCTACCTTTCTGAGAAAAAGTATGTAATTTTAAAAAATGAACAGAGCCATGTTTTTAAAAGCAATTTACAATCAATATAGGTTAAGTAAGTATTTCATGGCTTACAAATCTTATTAGAAAATTGCAAGTTTAATGAACTTTTAAAAACAATTCTCAGGATTCTTAAATCCTGATATGAATGAGTAATTGATAAACTATTTGGAACAACAGTTTTCCTCAAGTTATTAAACTACTGAGTTGGGGATTTGAGAGACAGAGATTCTCTACAGTTATATCTTATTACCATCAAACCCCTATTAAATAGGATAATAGAGACAAAAGACAATAAACGTCCTGTAACACTAGTAGCTTTAATACTGTAAAACTAATACTGAGACTGATAACTTTGAAGCACTATAAGATCAGTAGTCAACAAATACTCTTTTATTAAATTAAACTTAACACAAAGGCATGCTTATATACTAACGTATGCTAAAGAATATTTATAACCATTAGTGTTTAAATAATTTAAAAAAAATTGTTAATTAGAGTATGTGATCAATTCTTATAAACATCTCATTTCTCAATTATTTTTTAATCCATATTTATATGTAGATAAGCAATGAGTTATAGCTTTTAAGTCCACCATATAAACTTTGGTAACTTTGGGTTTTTTTAGTTTTCCTAGATCAACATAATATCTGAAAACTGCTGACAATATTTTCTCCTAGCACACTTCATTGACTTTCTTACAACTAGTGAGCAACACCAACTACACTGTAATCACAGTCTCACGTGGTGTAGGTTTCGGAGTAGTGGAATTAATAGTACTTAATCTAAGTGTTTTGTGGGAACTTTGTGGTTTTTTTATTCTAATGGATTATTATAAATATTTTAAAATATTAAAATTTTAAAAGCCTTTCTATCTTGTATGTCATTCTGTAGTCTCTTTACAAAGCAAGGGAGCATGAGATTGAAAGTGAAGAACATTTTAAGGCCATTGCTCAAAGAGAGTTGGGACGAGTGAAAGATGAAATCCAACGACTGGAAAATGAGATGGCTTCTATACGGGAAAAGAAAAGTGATAAAGAAGTATGTGTTGAAATGTTACTTAAAATTCTGTGCTACTGCTCCTTCTTCCCTCACCAAATGAGCATTGCTTTGTTCTGTGTAGGAAAGGCATTCGTTAGTTTCCTGGTATTTACTCACATTGTTTTTTGAACAATGAAAGGCATATGGAGTTGTGATTTGAGTGAAACAGTAATAGGTTATTACATTTTTCCTGTTATTCATTCACCGGGTATGTATTGAGACTTAGTATGTGCAAAGTACCATGCTGGCTGCCTGTTGTAAAATACCGGGCATGATTTATATGTAAGTGCTACATTTTTAACAGCCACATTTTAAAAAATCACTTTTAGTTTTAAATTGTATTAAAAATTTTTACTTTTCATGTTAATTAGTCATTTTTGTGACTCTAACATTAAACTACTTTAACCTATTTCTCTCTTTTCTTTAGTTTTTAGTTTTAGCTTGATTTGGGAGCTCTTTCCAAATTCTCATTCTTCTCTTTACATGTATATGCATATGTGTATGTATATATACACATAAATATATACTTCTCTGTACGAATACATATATACACATGTATATGTATACATACATATTTTATTATAATTTTATAATGTAATATATAATAATGATTACATATTTATTAATTTATATTAAATATTTGTTTATCTGTTCTCTATTTTCTGTCATGAATCTAGTTTTTTTTTTTCTTTTTGAGGCAGAGTCTCACTCTGTTGCCTGGGCTAGTGGTCCATGGCATCAGCCTAGCGTACAGCAACCCCTAACTCCTGGGCTCAAGCGATCCTCCTGCCTCAGCCTCCTGAGTGGCTGGAACTATAGGCGTGCACCACCATGCTTGGTTAATATTTTCTATTTTTAGTAGAGACGGGTCTCGCTCTTGCTCAGGCTGGTCTCAAACTCTTGACCTCCAGTGATCCTCCTGCCTTGGCCTCCCAGAGTGCTAAGACTACAGGTGTGAGCCACTGCACCTGGCTTCTTTCATGAATCTAGATTTGTTAAATGACCAAATTTACAGAAATATTTTTATCTCCTTTACTATATTTACTTTGATTAGGAGTGCTTCTAAAATTCTATATAAGAGACCTCTTAGGGGCAGTAATATGATTGGAAATAGGACTGACAGGAACTTGTGTTGGGTTTGAGTTAGCCTATCAAGCAGATTGCATATATATTTAGGGTGACTTTGGTGGAGTGACTAATGCAATTGCTTGTGAGGGAGCTACCCTAAAGCCTAAAGCATTTTTAAGTGACCTTTGGCTCAGCTACTGTTCTTGACTTTGTATAATCATCTCTCTTCTATTTTACAACCAAAGAATTAAAATACAAGTATGATAGTTATAAAATTAAATATGGTATATTATAAACATCTAGAAGGCATAGACAGGATTTCTTCTTTCTTTTTAATATGTTCTGTCATATATAATGTTATGTTTTATTTTAGTTTATACAATAAATAATGTTTTGTAATCTCCTTTTTTCTCTCTTTCTTTGGAAATTAGAATGGCATATTTAAAGCTACTCAAAAATTGGATGGTTTGAAATGTCAAATGAACTGGGACCAGCAAGCATTGGAGGCTTGGTTAGAAGAATCAGCTCGTAAAGATAGTGATGCCCTCACTCTTCAGAAGTATGCACAACAAGATGATAATAAAATTAGGGTGAGAAATTATAAATTGGAATTGTTAGGTTTTCTCTGTAGTTTGCCACTTATTTACCTAAAATTGTACTTATGATTTTAAACAGCAATTTTTAAACTTTTTTGAGTCTGGGACTTGTTGAGGGTTTAATAAAGCCAGTTATCCTCTCTGTAGAAAAATGTACTCAAATACCTATAAAATTTTGCTGACTGATTTACAGGTCCTCTGAAGTCCTTTGACCATTTAGGAATCCATGAACCCCAGGTTAAGAATGTCCTGATTTATAAGGATTCTCAAAAACATTTCAGAAAAGAAAATTTTGTACAAAGACTATTTATATGTATTTTAGCTATTTTGTCTAAAATATAGTTTGAATATGTTACTGAAACCTGGGCACTAGTCCTTGAGGCTACATCAGAAGAATGAGAACGAGTGACTGAGGAGAAGGAAAGAGAAGTTTATTACTTTGCTGGAAAAGGAGGAAAATGGTAGACTTTCTCATCTCAAAATCCAAATTCCTGTCCATAAGCAGAAATACAGAGCTTTTAAAGGGAGGGCCCTCAGTTCTATGCTATTGTCCTTAATGGGCTGGATTCTTATCATCCCATCTCTGCCCATCTCTGCAGAAGACAAAGCCTGTGACCTCCACCCATCTGGGAGGCCAGCCCCAAGCCTGGGATGGCTGAGCTATCTCCTGTAACACAAAGAACAAAAGACATTCCCCCTGCCCCTCCCAACCACCTGCCCGAGGCAGGATGCAGGCCAGGCTGCAGTTCCCAAAAAGAGTGGGGGAAATTTTAAAGAGACAGAAAACATCTGTGCTTTTTTTCCCCCCCAGGCCATTCCTTCTGTTACATATTCCCCACTCTCAATTTTATGCTTCCATATCTGTGGGAGGAGGGCGATTACTCTGTTATACATATTACATATAGTTTTTGCTGATTTGAGACTATACTGCTATTGATTGATAATTATGAAAAGTGTCACTTAAAATCCACTTAAAATTACATCTGGCAATATTAACAAAGTTAGTATTATAAAACATGCTATTTCTAGTAGATTTAATACCAAATGCATTATTTTAAATAATTTCAAATGGCACATTATTTAATCCTTTTTCTAATTTACATTAAAAAGTATTAAAAGTCATTTAGAAACAATTGAGTTTCCACACAGCTATATACAAACACATTGGATTAGCCCTTTGGGGTTAAAAGATAAGGAAAGTATAGTTGTTTTATATATCAAATAAATGTATATATATATAATGTAATAATATTTAGTGTTAGATATACTAACACTTTAATAAAATGATAATTATAAATATTTTTGTGTGTAACTACATCATAGGCACTGACCCTGCAATTAGAAAGACTAACTTTGGAATGTAATCAAAGAAGAAAGGTACTTGACAATGAACTTACAGAGACTCTAAGTGCACAGGTTAGTTTAATGAAGGCTTTTTATTTCTTAATTTTCAAGGCGATGTTTGCAAAAGCACTTATATTCACAAAAATGTTTTTTGCTCTCTCTTTGACAGTTAGAATTGGATAAAGCAGCACAAGATTTTCGTAAGATTCATAATGAAAGGCAAGAACTCATTAAACAGTGGGAGAATACGATAGAACAGATGCAGAAGAGGGATCAAGACATAGATAACTGTGCTTTGGTAAAGTAGTTGTTTGGTCCTTGTAATGTTCAGTTGTATTTGTCTCTTTTGTATTTAACTCATTATTTCAAATGTAAATCATATTGTTATTTGAAAGTCACTTTTGTAGCAGGATTCAATAGTTTTGGTAAATGTTTTACAAAGCTGACTCTATATCCATTTAGAAATGTGATTTTATGAAGATTATTTGTTTATAGTAGTATAATCACCAAAGACTGGATCTTGCCATCTCTGAATTGTGAAACAAGAGAAAGTCAACACATAATGTTATTGCAGTAAAACTGATGTCCTGACTTACACATGGTTGTCCAGAGTGCCTTGAATTTAATATATATGCTATTTGGCAGTAAGTTACAGATGTAGGGAAATGAGCCTCTGTGGATAACCAAAAGACAAAGAAAGAGTCGAAAAAGAAACCTAGACTGCAGTAAAATTTCACTTTTGAAGCTGGGCACCAGTAATGATGTAGAAGCTTGGAAAGGGGGAATAGTGCACTGATAACACAGACCTATGCTGTCTCTTGTTATAGAGGTAATTTAGGAGAATGTTTTTAGAAAATCATTAAAGAATGATATAATGGTGAATAGAAGTGGGAGGATTAGAAGGAGTTGGGAAGGAGAAGGAATTGAAGAGGAAAAGAGGCAGGTGAGAGGATGTGTTAAATTCCATTCTGAGTCTACTCCATGGGAAGGCATTTGACAAGCAGCCAAGGCCACTGGGAGTTTGGAATTCTGATATCTGGATATGGTTTACTTGTGATTTTTATATTTTAAATTTCTGTAAATGACCAACATTTTATCAACAAAATGGGTTATGCCTCCCTAGGAGGGACAAGGAAGAAGCAGTCTCAGCTATGAGGTCCTCTTAATTCTTTTTTTTGTGAGGGAGAGGGGCACATAAACAACAGAAATTTATTTCCTCATGGTTCTGGAGGCTACATGTCTGAGATCAAAGTGTCAGCAGGGTTGATTTTTTCTGATGTCTATCTCCTTGGTTTGTAGATGGCCATCGTCCTGTGTCTTCACCTGGTCTTCCCCCTTTGCCTGTCTGTGCTCTAATCTCTTTTTAAAATGTTTTTAATTAATTAATTTATTAATTTTTTATTTCAAAATATTACAGTGTTATAAATGTTTTTGGTTACATATATCGATTCTGTTTTGCTTGAGTCAGGGCTATAAGTGTGCCCATCACCCAGATAGTGTTCATTGTACCAGTTAGGTAGGTTTTCATCCATCCCTTCCTCCCCCCTGCCCCCTCCTCTCTGCTTAATTTCCACTGAGTTTTATTGCCCTCATGATGAGCCCACATGTGTGCTCATCAGTTCCAATTTAATAGCAAGTATATGTGGTGTTTGTTTTTCCATTCTTTAGATACTTCACTTAGGACAATGGTTCCAGTTATATCCAAATTGATGAAAAAGGCCTTAATTCATCCTTCTTCACAACTGAGTAGTATTCCATAGTATACATATACCATATTTGCCTAATCCACTCATGAATTGATGGGCACTTAGGTTGATTCCACATCTTTGCAATTGTGAATTGTGCTGCAATAAACATTCAAGTGCAGGTGTCTTTTTGATAAAATGACTTCTTTTCCTTTGGATAAATACCCAATAGTGGGACTGCTGGATCGAATGGTAGGTTATTTTTATTTATTTGAGGAATGTCTATACTGTTTTCCATAGAGGGTGTACTAATTTGCAGTTCCACCAGCAGTGTATAAGTGTTCCTTTCTCTCTGCATCCACACCAGCATCTATTGTTTTTGGACTTTTTAATAAAAGCAATTCTGACTGGGGTAAGGTGATATTTCATTGTGGCTTTAATTTGCATTTTCCTGATAATTAGTGACATTGAGTATTTTATCATATGTTTGTTGGCCATCTGTCTATCTTCTTTTGAAAAGCTTCTGGTCATGTCTTTTGCCCACTTTTCAGTGGGGTTGTTTGTTTTTTCCTTGCTGATTTGCTTGAGTTCTTTGTAGATTCTGGTTATTAGCCCTTTACTGAATGTATAGCTTGCAAATATTTTCTCCCATGCTGTAGGTTGTCTACTTGCTCTGTTGATTATTTCCTTAGCTCTGCAGAAGCCTTTTAACTTAATCAAGTCCCATTTATTTATTTTTGCTGTTGCTGTGATTGCCTCTGGGGTCTTCATAAATTCTTTGCCTAGGCCAATATCTAGAAGAGTTTTTCCAACATTTTCTTCTAGAGTTCTTATGGTTTCATGCCTCACATTTAAGTCTTTTATCCACTTTGAGTTAACTTTTGTGAGTGGTGAGAAATATGGATCCTGTTTCATTCTTCTGCATGCGGCTATCCAATTTTCCAGCACCATTTATTGAACAGGGCTTCTTTTCCCCAGTGTATATTGATGTCTGCTTTGTCAAAGATCAGTTGGCTGTATGTGGATGATTTTGTATCTGGGTTCTCTGTTCTGTTCCATTGGTCTATGTCTCTATTTTTCTGCCAATACCATGCTGTTTTAGTTACTAAAGCATTGTAGTATAGTTTGAAGTCTGGTAATGTGAAGCCTCCAGATTTTTTCTTTTTTATTAAGAATCCTTTGGCTATTTGGGCTCTTTTCTGGTTCCAGAGAAAGTGTAGAATTATTTTTTTCTCAGTCTGTGAAATATGACATTGGTATTTTGATGGGGATTACACTCAATCTGTAAATCACTTTGGGTAGTATAGACATTTTAACAGTGTTGATGCTACTGATCCATGAATACGATATGTTTTTCCATTTGTTTGCGTTGTCTGCAATTGCTTTTCACAGTGTTTCATAGTCCTCTTTGTAGAGATCTTTGACCTCCTTGTTTAAGTATATTTGTAGGTATTTTATTTTCTTTGTAGCTATTGTGTGGAAGGTATTGAGTCTTTGATTTGACTCTCAGCTTGACTGTTATTGGTGTATAAGAATGCTACTGATTTGTGTGCATTGATTTGTAACCTGAGACTTTGCTGAATTTGTTTATCAATTATGAAAGTCTCTTGGTGGAGTCTTTGGGGTTTTCTAGATATAAGATCATATCATCAGCAAAAAGTGATAGTTTGCCCTCCTGTTTCCTGGTTTGGATACACTTTATTTCTCTCTCTTGTCTGATTGTTCTGGCTAGGACTTCCAGTACTATGTTGAATAGAAGTGGTGACAGTGGGCACCCTTGTCTTGTTCCAGTTCTGAGTGGGAATGCTTTCAACTTTTCCCCATTCAGTATGATGTTGGATGTTGATTTGTCATATATGGCTTTTATAATCTTGAGATATGTTCCTTCTATGCTTAATTTGTTGAGGGTTTTTATCCGAAACAGTGCTGAATTTTGTTGAATGCTTTTTCTGCGTCTATTGAGACGATCGTATGGTGTTTGCTTTGCTTCTGTGTATGTGGCCAATTACATTTATTGATTTATGTATGTAGAAGCATACTTCCATCCCTGGGATGAAGGCCACTTGATCATGGTGGATTATTTTTTTGATGTGCTGTTGAATTGAGTTTGCTAGCATTTTATTGAGGATTTTTGCATCCATATTAATAAGGGATATTGGTCTGTAGTTTTCTTTTTTGTTTTGTCCTTTCCTGGCTTTGGTATCAATGTGATACTGGCATTGTAGAATGAGTTGGGGAGGATTCCCTCCTTTTCAATGTTATGGAATAATTTCTGCAATATGGATACCAGCTCTTCTTTGTAGGTCTGGTAAAATTCATTTGTGAAGCTATCTGGTCCAGACCTTTTTTTTGTTGGAAGATTTTTTATTACTGCCTCAATCTTGTTGCTTGTTACTGGTCTGTTCAGGAGTTCTATTTCTTCCTGATTGGGTCTTGACAGGTTGTGTTTTTCCAGGGATTTGTCCACTTCTTCTATGTTTTTGAGTTTATGTATGTAGAGATTTTCATAGTATTCACAGGTAATATTTTGTATTTCTGTGGTATCAGTTGGAATATCTCCTTTTTCATTTCTGATTGAGCCTATTTGGATCCTTTCTCTTTTATTCCTGGTTAATCCACCAAGAGGTCTATCAATTTTGTTTATATTTTCAAAGAACCAACACTTTGTTTCATTGATCCTTTGTATTGTTTTTTTGTTTTCCATTTTTATTAGTTCTGCTGTGATCTTAGTTATTTCTTTTCTTCTGTTGGCTTTTGGTTTGGTTTGCTCTTCCTTTTCTAGTTCCCTGAGGTGTGTCATTAGATTGTTAATTTGTGATCTTTCTGTCTTATTGATGTAGGCATTTAAGACTATGAATTTTTCCCTTAGGACTGCTTTTGCTGAATCCCATAGATTGTGGTAGCTTGTGTCCCCTTTGTCTTTCAATTCAAAGAATCTATAGATTTCCATCTTAATTTCATTATTGACCCAATAATCATTCAGCGGCAGGTTGTTTAATTTCCATGACTTTGTGTAGAATTGAATGTTTCTCTTGGAGTTGATTTCTAGTTTTATTCCACTGTTGTCTAAGAAGGTACATGATATGATTTCTAATTTTTTGAGTTGGTTGAGACATGTTTCGTGGCCTAAGATATGATCAATCTTGGAGAATATTCCATGTGCTGATGAGAAGAATGTGTATATTCAGTAGTTTTTGGGTAGAATGTTCTGTAAATGTCTGTTAGTCCCATTTGTTCTAGAGTTCCATTTAAGTCCAGTGTTTCTTTATTTTCTGCTTGGATGACTGGGTCAGTTCTTTCAGTGGGGTGTTGAAGTCCCTGGAAATTATGATGGTGCTGTTTATCTCTTTGCTTAGATCTAGTGGGGTTTGCTTTATGAATCTGGGTGCTCCTGTGTTAGGCACATAAATTTTTAAGATTCTTATGTCTTCTTGTTGAATTGCTCTCCTTGCCATTATATAACGACCATCTTTGTCTTTTTTTACATTGTTGATTTGTAGTAAATTTTATGTGATATGAGAGTGGTTACACCTGCTTTCTTTTGGTTTCCATGTGCATGGAATATTTTTTTCCATCCCTTCACCTTGTATGAGTCCTTGAATGTTAGATGTGTTTCCTAGAGACAGCAGATACTTGGGTTTTATTTTTTCATCCCTAGAGCCAGCCTGTGTCTCTTGTGTGGGACATTCAGACCATTCACATCAATTGATAGAATTGGTATGTGGGATGCTGTTCTGTTCATCATGTTGGGTAGTACCTTATTGCTTTTTGACCTTCATGCTTTGTTTAGTGACCTTGAGCTTTGGGTAGTTTACATATGGTGTCTATTTGAGTTCAGTATCATTGGTTCTAGTATTTCCTGCAGGGCTTGCCTGAAAAGTCCTCTATTTCGCTTGCATTTGAAAATCTTTTTTCGCGATAAGAATTCTAGTTTTGAGTGCAGATTCTGGATTACAGCTGAGATGCTGTTTCAAGCCTGTGGGTTCGTGGGTCCTCGGTTGTCTGCAGTTCGTTGAGATTTCCTTGAGTCCTTGATGTTCCTTTGTATGTACTTAGGTTTTCCTCATGCTCTCAGTTCCCCTTGTGCTTGGGCCATTGTGGTGACTGTGTGTCTGGGTGATTGCCTCTTGCATGTTCCCAGTGTAGTTGACCCATGTGTGTGAATCTGTCTAAGTCTTGCAGGCTAGGAAGTTTCTTCAACCATTTTCTTCAATTTTTCCGCACTGTGCTTTTCCCTTGCTTCTTCACCTTGCAGGCATGCCTGTGATTCTTATATTTTGCCTTTTTACATAATCCCATATTTCTTGTAGGTTTTGTTCATTCCTCTTAATTCTCTGTTCTTTGTTTTTAATGACTGAGTTAATTCAAAAATGTTGTCTTCAAGCTCTGAGATTCTTTCTTCTGCCTGGTCTAGCCTATTCTTAAAACTTTCCACTGTGTTTTTATTTCCTTAAATGAATTTTTCATTTCCAGAAGTTCTG